>OZ038475.1:72336316-72406316 GCA_964036315.1 Acanthosepion esculentum
CTAAAGGGATAATTAGTATGACTCGTATCAGTAAATCATTATTATCTCCGAAAAAATGCTACAATCTAGAAATATTCTATCGCTAGAAATAACCTGTAATATTATAACCTGTAAAACGTAGAGTTGGTAATATTAATTGTCAAAAACGTATAGCCGGCACAACTATTCTTTTAAAAAAACGTATTGCCGGCACCACTATTCTTTTAAAAAAAAACGTATAGCTGGTAATATTTTTTCAAAAACGTACAGCTGACAATATTATATTTTCAAAAACGTATTATCAGAGGCCTTGCTGTCGGACGTAGTTTATCGTCATACCCAGGAAGCTTGATTACTGAATTTTCTAGAGTGGATATAATTGGTTGAATATAAATATATCGCCATTAACGATGAGGATCTGTTTCAGCTTTTGGTATTAAATCACACAGTAGTGAATTTAGGGAAAATATTAAGCTCGGGGCAGGCAGATTTTTTTTAAGCTTATCACCCCAAGCAAGGCTGGAAGCCACTAGTAGGCAAGGGGTTACAGAAGGTTTGGAGGAAGAGCAGATAGGAATGAAAAGTGAAAGGATGAGGAGAAGGGAAGTGGATAGTTAAAGGCAACTGGAGATGTCGATTAACATTACACTTAAATAGTTGGAGATTATATTTGTCAGGGAAACAGTAATAAGGAAGGGAGTTCCACAGGCGAGATGTGCGAGAGATGAAGCTATTGGAGTAGAAGAGACGTCTACATCTAACAGTTTCAACGGTGAAGGGGAGGCCTGGGAACCAGCGAAAGCAGCTCATCGGAGCAATTACCGTGAAAGTATTTGTAAAAAAGACAGAGCGAGGCAACGGCGCGTCTGTGAGTGAGCGACTGCAGACGAGATGACAATGTTTATTCAATAATAGAGAAAGCGCCTTAAGAATGATATTTAGCACCCCCCCACATGGGTTGATGTGGCACAAGGCCGGTTTAATGTAGGAATGATTGGAGAATACAGTTGAAAGTAGAAAACTGAAATAAAGTTTGAAATGACTTAGCAATTTGCATAATACAGAAATGTGACAAAACATTGTAGAAAACCCGGATATTAGTATGCAATGTATAACTGCCATTCTATGTTTTATAATGGCAAAATATATGAATAATGCTTGAAATATGTGTTTCAATGATTTTTATTACAGAATAGGATTTACGTGGGCATCTCCGGCAAAAAGCTGTAGAAATATGTTAATCTTCATTCATATATGTATGTGTATTTATGTGAATTTACTTTTAAATGAGAATAAAATCCCCAGATACATTTACATTAATGATCCTAATTGCCTCTTCCGGAAAATATAATTATACGATCAATTAACTATGTTGTACTGTTAAACGAATAATTTCCTTTGAAATATATAATTTCCCAAATATACCTTCCGACGCTTCCTTGTTGATAATTAATTTTACTTCAAGTGTCTCTATGCATTTATGCGATATTTTGATGTCTGCCTAGAACGTTTATGGTTAATATCCCGAATTCCCAGCTAAAACAGAAACAAGACTCTCTTTGAATTCTGAATAAAACAGCCAAGATAATTTTTATGCGAATGTTGAAAGACATAAAGCGTAAATGTCTGGACACGTCAGTATTAATAATATTGGCAGTAATTATCATTGATTAAAATTTTCAAATACAGACGTAAGAATTTTATACGATGGTTTTTGTTGCAGATATGGCTGTTGCTCTAGCAATAAATGGAATCTTTTAATGCGACATTGATCTTAGTGTATTTTAAAAAAATAGGAAAATAACGAATTATTCTTGTCGGATATGAAAATGCAATAAAATATGACAACAGGGGTGTTCCTAGCCGACCAATGATATCTATATACAAACTGTGCAGACACATTTATCTTGTGGGACATCATTCTTTTTCAAAGTTAACATTGCCAACAAATGCAGAGACCTTCGTTCTGTTATATGAACCGCGAAGCTGATTCTACGAGAACATCAATATCGATTTTTGAATCCTTCCAAGTAATTCCATTCCTGATTCCGCTCTGGCAGTCTTGATGGATTAGATGTAGAACTTTACAATATATTCTTCGGGGCAACAACCGCTGATCCATTATGATCTTCGCCAAGCAGCCTATATTCGGCAATGGACAATGTTCATCTGGCAGAGTAAAAATCACGTTGGAGGACGAGATCTATTGCCTTTGCGTGTCAAAAGGTGAAAAACGTTCATGTAGCTCTAAAATAATGAGTCTTAGGTGGATGCCTCGTTTTAGCAGATTGGGAAAATATTAAAGATAGACCGGAAAATATGCTTGAGTCAATTTTGCCCGGCCAAGATATTTTCCTGATTACACATTCAGGTGTGTTCACGCAAATGTGTTATCTTAGAGATCATGTCAAAAAAGTTAAGTGCGTTGGAGGTTAGCAGATTCAAAGTTGACTCAGAAATAATAAACTATAAATGGTTTCCGAGGCTGGCATCGTCTTCAAGAAACTCTCGTTTGGGTGATAGGTTTGATCCTCAATGGTTTTGCACTACAGTGGGTTTGAACCAAAAGAATACATTACTACAAACCAATTTTTATTCCAGCAAAATATACTTTATTATTTAGTGAACATGCTCTTCGTTTATAGCCACGAATATAAATGGGTTTCTAATAACTTGGACCGATTTTAAATGTGAATTAAGTTTAAGCGTTTAATGATTTTTTTCTTTCACATTAAGATTTAACAACTTAAAACTTTGGCAATTTCAACCATGGAAATATTAACAATCAAACAACGTGTTTGGAAACATTGTTCGTAATTTCAAACGAGAATGTAGCCGAAAATCTATTCGTCATCGCGGGCCAGGAATTGACGCTCTCCACAACATTAGATCGTTTCCAATTGCACTCTTGGTTGGTCGATTATGTTGACCAAAAAGTCTCGAAGTGCACGTAATGCATTTCTGTTTGAACGTCCATTTTCGTAATAAGCTTCGATAACTTTAACACGTTGGTTGATTGTTAATCTTTTCATGGTTGAATTTGCCAATGACTTAAGATGTTAAATCTGAAAGAAAGAGTAAACGTTTAAACTTAATTCACATTTAAAATTGGTTCAAGTTATTGGAACACTGATTATAAATCGGAACACTGGAGGCCTCGTTGAGCGTGAAACCGCCTCTTAATTGTTGTTGTACCCAGGTCCTTACCGACCGGTTGTCGTAAGACTTGTTAGGATCCAAGCTGTGAGCAAATAGTGAATCTCCAAACAAAACACTTTGAAAGGGTAGAAATACATTTTTGTAGCAGAAATACCAGCAATGCATGTTTATAGCAAAATCACCTGTAACATATTTTTATAGGGATATGAGCAGAAATATAATTTATCTGTAGTTGAAGGTATACATCTTCGTTCAAAATATTTAGATTTCGGTATTAAATAACACATACAGGTTGACATACCACTAAAAATAATCAACGATATAACAAACAGCAAATATAAAATTCGGCTCACGGAGCTCAATTGTTAACTGTTTGTTAGTGTGTATCATTTCATTCTTGCTCGTGTTTCTGTAGATATCACTCTACTGTGCTGGACTAAACTGCATTAGTTAATAACTGTTTTGATATACATACATACATACATATATATATATATATATATATATATATATATATATATATATATATATATATATATATATATATATATATATATATATATATATATATATGTAGTGTTGAATGTTAAAGACAACATAGACTTACATATTTTCTTTTGAATTTTCTCATATTCTCTAATGAGACTTTTTATTTGAATTAGAGAATATGAGAAAATATGTAAGACTATGTTGTCTTTAACATTCAACACTACATGTTTGAAAGAAAAGTTGCTGCCAAATTACACACACACACACACACACACACATATATATATATATATATATATATATATATATATATATATATATATATATATATATATATATGTATGTACAGCTAATCAGTTAAAGAAATAAAAATAACAGAATTCAAACGAAGAATTGGTTATGTCAAAACGAAGCACGTACAGAAATTTAATTTCTAGGAATATTTATAAACAGAGATCGCAATATAAAGACACAGTGGAATAGCTAAAAAAATGTTTCCAAAATCTAAACAAAGTATTAAAAGCACGAAAAATATAGTAGAATAAAAAAAACAATAATAATAAATAATGGTGAACTGATATGTAATATCAAAGCTTCTATACAGCAGTGAATATTAAACAATTTCTCACAGATTCAGAAAATGGTTTAGGTAACAGGCATGTTGATTTGTAGAAGGATGCTGAAAATAGGATGATGTAATTTTTAGGAAAATGGAAATAAAAGAACGCTTAAAATGAACAAAAAGACCGATGGAAATTCTTGGTCACATAATAAGGTAGGAGGGATTGAAAATTTGACGCTCATATGACACATCCAAGGTAAAAGTGAGAGTGGGAGTTAGCGAGCCGCTGAATAGACGAGAGAAACCGGATTGAGAGGGATGGTAAAACGTCGAACTACTTCAATAAATAACTATTTGGATCACGTATATACATATATATATATATATATATATATATATATATATATATATATATATATATATATATATATATATATATATATATATATATATATATATATTACGCAAATCATTCATACGAAAAGCAGATAATGAAGTTAATGATGGGGCAAGAATCACTCTCGCACAAACAATTTTTAATAATAAAATACATTAACCTCGAATCCGTTAATGGATGGTATGGTCCTTGTTTATAAATTTCGGTTTTATCAGTTCTTTGTTTTTTTTAAACCGGAATTTATAAACAAGGATCATACCATTCATTAACGGATTCGAGGTTAATGTATTTTATTATTAAAAATTGTTTGCGAGAGTGATTATTACCATATCATTAACTTCATTATCTGCTTTTCGTATGAATTATTTGCGTAATATATATTGAACCCGCACCACATAATTGATATATATATATATATATATATATATATATATATATATATATATATATATATATATATATATATATATATATATATATACAGCAAATAAGGTAAAGAAAACAAACAAACAAATGCAAAATAAGCATACATTTTTTTTATGTACCACGTCTTTTCAGGACGTAGGCGATCATAGCTCTTCCCCTGCCTGTATCCCTTGCAGCTCCCAACAAGTCACTTGCCTCTGCTTCCTCTCCCAGATCACGTTCTGTCATCCACTTGCTTAAGCCCGCCAGGTATGCCACACGGTGTTTTTATTTATCTCTATTTCCTTCTATTCGACCCGTGAGTATCAGATTCTCCTGGCCGTCCTTCCTTATTATGCGTCCCATAAGCTTAAGCTGTCTCTTTCTGATGTTATGTATAAGCCTCCTCCTTGTTTTCATCCTATCTAAGACCTCATCGTTGCTCACACGCTCGGTCCAACAATTGCTGCTACTAATTTTCTTCGTTTTCCAAGTTGCTTTTCTAATTGGAGTGAATTTAATGTCTCCTCTCTTTTTCTTTTTTCTTTCTATTCATTCCATTGCTCTTCTTTTTCCTTTTGAGAATTTCGTCTGAAACTACGGATTGGAGATGTCAAAACCAAGTACGTGCAAAAATTTACATGTGTAGGCATCTTTTTAAACAGATGATGGAAAATTAAAGGCCACAAACTAAGGGTGCATTGGAATAGCAGTAGATGTCTTCCAGTTTATAAGCAAAGAATTATAAACGAGAAAAAATTATTAGAATAAAAAAATCAATTCAAAAAAAGAATAGTAAACTGATATGTAACATCAAAACTTCTATATAGCAGTGAATAAAGGATAGGAAGTTAAGAAGATCCATGACTGTCCATGTCATTAAATGACACGATATATATAAGAATATATAAAATATATTTAGTAAACATAACTTGTAAATTATTAGTTGGTTCGCTCTGTACCCAGCGATTGTAACAATCGAGTATATATGAATGATATTTAAACTATCACTAAAGCAAGCTATTTCTTTAAGTTAGATTATTAAGAATACTTGCAGTCATGGATATCTACAGCTTCCTTATTATTTTTTGTGAATGTTGAAGACATTTGGGGAAAACAGTGGAGTGGCTTATCGATGGATTGAAATTCCGAATAATCGTTCTCCAAGACTGGCTGACACTCAACGATACTTATTTCCGTCTAGTGTTTAACCCTGACAGAAGTAGAAATTAATTCGTGACTTTCCACAGGACAGAGTGTCAATATGAACTCAGCAGACTGATTCGGAATTTGAACTTAGTTCGCGTGACAATAACACCTACGATAGCAACACATAAAGACGTCCAGGTAAAACATTTATGTTATACGCTGTAATTTGCCTCCCTTGCTGGACTTAATATTTGCGTATTTTATATTGGCGCCAGTCTTTGAGCGCAGATAAAATTATGCTCATTTTATTTAGGTTGTTTTGTTAACTGTTCCTGTGCGCATCAAAAACGCACCTATATATTCCAGTGTCAAATAAAAAATAGAAATATATTTAAGCATATTTTAGAATTATATTAAAAGTCAACTTGCAATATTAGTTTTTTCTTAGTTTCGTTTGGTTTTATATCCACAAATTCGTTATTTGCTTTTTGATTATTTTCTAAAATTTCGTACAAGCTGAAGTATTTTGCCTCTTTAGATATTTAAATATAGTTTCAGTTCCTTCATATTTTTTAACGAATCCTTACAAGCATGTTCTCTGCAATGTTAACACGTGAAAACGAAAACGAATTTACAGAAAAAAAAGGGATATCTTTTTAAAGCAACTTGTTATTTGAAGAAAATTTATTATTTTTTCAATATTTCAATAACAACTAAGAAAACCAAAGACAAAGATACTTACTGCTGCTGAATATCGATCATATTAAGTACACGTAATATTTAATACACTTTCTTTATTTTAGCGCAGTGATTTTAGTCTTGAGCAACTATTTCCCAAGCAGCAAACCCTTTCCCTGCAAACGAAACGTTTCAAGCCTCTTGCGATTCTATCTCCATGGAAAATGTTTAGACTTAATTCTTTAGTTCCGTCAACTTTAAAACCCACAGCTAAGACTCAGATCACCGAGTACACTGAGGCGTACCACCCTCAGTGCCTTAGGCTTCCGCTAGTAGAAATTTATACTAGAACAGCTTCTTTCGACGAACGGCCAGATTGTGGATCCCCCTCCAAGAGAATGTTTTCCATAGTACGAAAATTTTGACCCGTTCAAGCCTAATGTAAACCGTTATCTTACATATGATAGTAAAATTCACCTTTCTGTCCCTCACACAGAATAAAACCCTTCAATAGCCCTCTACACTCAGAGCCTCTTGGTGGACTGTAGTAAAATAAAGAAATATCGGACTCATTATCTATTTTAATTTCTGTTAAACCACGTTGGAAAATATTTAGTATTTGTGTTGGGACTCAATATTTCCAAGTATACATCTGCCTTTTAGGTCTGTATTTCTGAGAAGAGAAATTCAGAGCATCAGCGGTATAAAACGGAAACTTCTGTGAATGTACTCAAGCATGAAAAGAAGTAGAAGTATCAGCAGTAGTCTCCATGTTCTACACACACGATTGTCCCACCGGATAATAGGATGGTGAATTGGAGCGTACGTTCGTGAATTTGGTGGTATAATGTTTTCGAGTTCAATATCTGGACAGGGTAATATAGATTTAGACTTTGTATCAAAGAAGCGTGCAATGAAACCTAGACCCAATACCAATTCTTCCTCTATCCGTCTCATATACAACCTGTGCAGGATCTTTCGTTCTCTGAACACAACACAGGAGAACTTTAGCCGATGATTTATTGCATAAACTGCCGATTCGTTGTTTATCTCATCAATCTTGTTTATGGATGAGAAAACATTTGGGAGAGATGAAATAAGAAATTTACACAACAAAAGTTTTTGGGTGGATCGGAATCCCCATGGCTCAATTCAAGCTGGTCAACAGCATCAGTTTGCGATTAATTTGTGGGATGCTATTTTAGGTGACTGTCTGGTAGGTCCGTATACATGAGCTCTCTATAGGGACTTTATATTTAACACACTTCCAGATCTGCTAGAGGATGTACTCCTGGTAATAATAAAACACGTGTGGTTCATGCATAATGAGGCTCACACACATTTTAGTAAAGATGCTTACATCGACTATAAAAGATAGATAAGAAGGGGAGGACCCCTTCCAAGGCCTACATGTTCATACGACGTCAATCCTTTGGATATTTATCTGCGGAGACAACTGAAACAATTAGTATATGTAGCAGATATTAATAATGGAAATGTGTGGGCCTGCGAAACCATACGACAATGCGTGGGTGTATCTGAAAGAGTCTGCCAGTCATTTTGAACATTTGTTATGAGTTGCTGTTTTGAGGTACAACAATGTCTTTTTGGGCATTTTTATATGGCTATTTTACATTGTTTTCATGTCAGGAACGTACCACCAAGTTTGTAAAAGTATTTTTGATACACTATGTATACACACACACACACACACACACATCCATCCATATATATATATATATATATATATATATATATATATATATATGTGTGTGTGTGTGTGTGTGTGTGTGTGTGTCCAAGTCTAGGATTGGTGTATACGGAATAAATTCCAATAACCAACAATTACTATTCTTAAAAGAGTGCTCAATACAGTGTAGAGCATATATAATTTTTTATTTAAAAATTATAAGATAAATATGTTATAAAATCACTACAAAAATAGACGTTTTATTTCAACACCTCCGGTTTTTAAATAATCAATTATATATATATATATATATATATATATATATATATATATATATATATATATATATATATATATATATATATATATATATATATATATAAAGCGTGGTTGGTTCTGCACGAAGTTTTCACGAATAGGATCAAATCCTATGTGCTGGTGTCTGGGCTGTCAGCTCCTAGGAACTGATCTTCTTGACCAGCATATGTCGAATACGAGTCCACCACACACACACACACACACACACACACACACATATATATATATATATATGTGTGTGTGTGTGTGTGTGTGTGTGTGTGTGTGTGTGTGTGTGTGTGTGTGTGTGTGTGTGTGTATTCAGTCTTATGGATATGAGATTGTAACCTTGGGTTTCACGCTTTTGAGATCATCAGACAAACTGATTCTTTTAAAATTTTAATCTGTTTATGTTAGCTTGTGTTTGATTTTGTTTGTCGGTGGTGGAGGGAGAAAACTTCTCCTCTGTGTCCGTTTTGGAATGACAGTCATACGCACGAAGACATACATGCATACAGGTTTACGCATTATAGTTCGCATGAGCACACACATATATAACTAATGCGAAAACAAGCGCTGATATATATCCATCTGTTCGAGCACACATACATACACAATTGTAATCCTGTAACTGGGTATAGCGAATTTATTTCAACAAGATGTAGGCTGGAGTCATCAAATGGAATAACGCTTCTTCATACACACATACACACATATGTGCACATATATGCCTATCTGTCTGGGCCCTACATCGTTCACATTGCTTAAAGTATTCTGTATGTGAATATGGCGTTGATGATAGTTTTTTTTTTAATGCTGATTACTTGTGTATTATAGACGATTGCAATTATATTTATAGTATTAATAATTGATATTCCAAGTTGGTAATAATTGTTATTGGTGTGTTAACAGTAAATTTAGCGGTAATGTTGGTAGGTAAGGAAAGTAAAATAGTAAAAAATGGTCAAAATGACAAAAATAATTATAGTAATAGATGTAGCAAACAAACAAGTGATGGTGGAAATAGTAAAAATAAAATAATAATTACAATAATGAGAACAATGACAATGGTATAAAACAGTATTAATTGTGTTGGGGAGAATATGAAGTTGTGATAACAGTAGTAGTAAAAAATGATAATGATAATAATAGTAGCAAAATAATAATAATAGTAATAATAAATAATAATATATAATGATAATAATATATTTCTATTTTTTAAACGTTTCACCCCAAGCAAAGCGGAAAGCCACTAGCAAGCAAGGGGTTACAGAAAGTTGAAGCGAGAGCAAAGAGGAGTGATAGAGGAAAGGATGAAAAAAAGGATAGGGGATAGATCAAGGCATCTAGAGACGTCGATTGACATTACATTTGAATAGTTGGAGATTATAGCTAGCAGGGAAACAGGAAAAGGGGAGGGAGTTCCACAGGCGAGAAGTGTGAGACATGAAGCTATTGAAGTAGAAGAGACTGCTACATTTAACAGTTTCAACAGCGAAAGGGTGAGAGAGAGAGATGACAGCCTAGTTGAACGCTTAAATTCATGAAGTATGGGGACCAGAGAAAGCAGCTCATAGGAGCAGTTACCGTAAAAGTATTTGTAAAAAAGACAGGGGGCGGCGACGGCACGTCTGTGAGAGAGCGACTACAGACGAGATTCCAGATCAGAGCCAATTACATTGCATATCCGTCTCTGGATGTTATCAAGGACCTTGATACAAACAGATGGGGCTCCAGACCATATATCATAGCAATACTCCATACAAGGGCGAATGGTTGATTTGTAGATTTGAACGAATGACTCCGTCGAGACAAATTTCCTGGCGCGGCACAGGGAGCCAACTTTCCTTGCGATGGACAAAGCTATTGACTCAATTTATTTGTTCCATCTTCGGTCAGCAAACAATGTTAGACCGAGCAGTCGCAAAGAGGTGCTCTCGTGGACTTGAGCGTCAGACATTCTAATGGGAGGCAGGGATGGTTCTCTGTGGTGACTAATAGAGAGCGGTTTTGTTATTGAGTTAACTATTCAATTTCTGCCCAACCGATTGGAAGTCCTTTTCGAGACAAACGGGCCAGGTTAGTTTTGTCATCGACATTAGATTTGTTTTTGAGGCAGGAGTAAATAGTAGTGATGTCCGCATAGATGCCTACTTGGGAACCTATGACACCAGGAAGATCGTTAATGAAGATAAAGAAAAGAGTAGGGCCTAGGATAGAGCTTTGGGGAACATCTGCGTTCGTGGGATAGGAGCTGGAGAGGAATCCGTTGAGAACTACCATCAATACTCGGTTTGACAGGAATGATTGTATTAAGTCAAACAATCGACCTGAAATTCCATAACCCTTTTGCGAAGATGGACGGGATGCCAAACCCTATCAAACGCTTTGGAGATATCTAGAGCCACGGCACGGGATTCTCCGTTATTATGAAATGCTTGGTAAACAATTTCAGTGATGCCCGTAAACACAACAGCTGTACAACGGGCAAAGCGGAAAACATATTGCTTGGCGGAGAGCAGATCATAGGATGTAAGGTGCTTAACCACTTCAGCGTAGATTAAAGCTTCGAAGACTTTGCCGAAGAGGGGTAGGAGACTGATAGGACGGTAATTAGAAGGGTTAGAATGGTCTCCAGAGTTATTAAAGACAGGAACTATGGATGAGGACTTCCAACAGGCTGGAAAACAAAATTCATTGAGGCAGTAGTTATATAATTTGGAGAGGGCAGGGGCCAGTTCAGGCGCACATTTCTTCAGGACAATGGGTGGTATCCTGTCTCCACCACTAGCCTTGTGGCGGTCTAATTTAGAGATAATGCCCAATACTGATGACGGGGTTATGTGCAACTCGTTTAGTAGAGCCTGAGTTCTTAGGGGGAAATTGGGTGTGGATAACCGGAAGAGTCGAACGTTGAATTAAATGAGAATTTCCAAGCAAAGTATTCAGTCTTATCGGCAGAAGAGGTCAGAACCTCAAACTGGTTGAACAAAGGAGGTATAGAGGGTTTGATATTGTTAAGTACGATCTTGCAGAGACGTCAATAATCCTTGTAGCCGAATCTGAGAGATGCAATACGTTCTTTCATTTGAGAAGCAAATAGTGGCTTCATTGAGGACACGCTTACACTCGTTACGGGCAGAGACTAAGAGACGTCAATTGCAGTCAGACATGTCGCTATGATATAGGTGGAAGAAGTGATTCCTACGGGCAATGGCAGCTGAGAAAGCAGCAGAGAACCAAGGGGAGGAGCGCGATTTGACCATATATTTGCTTGAGCAGATGAAAGACTCGATTCCAGCTTTAACCCAGGAGGAGACCTTGGGAACACATTCTTGAACGGGGAGCGTAAAGACAAAATCCCAGGGGACATCGTGAAGGAAATCCCCGAACTAGTCCCAGTTTGCTGGTTGATAGCAGACCGAGGTTCTAGTGGTAGGAGTTTTTTTGCAGGGTGTGGAGTTGAGGGAGATGTTGACAGACACTACAGCATGATCGGAGTTGCTAAGAGGGCAGAGCTGCGTGGCGATACAGGACTCGGGAAGGGAGGTAAAACATAGATCGAGAAGAGAAGCCTTACCGTCCAGGTTGTAGGGAAAACGTGTGGGGAAGTCAACTATTAGCGTGAGGGAAATTGAAAGATTAAGGGATTGTATGCCTGCAAGGTCACAAATATGTGTGTGTGTGTGTGTGTCTGTGTGTGTGAACGAGAGAGAAAGCCTTGTCAATGCTATCAGAAATGCATTCGATTACACCACAGACTTAGGTGGATGGAGAGCGATAAAGGAAGAAGAGGTAGCTTACAGCATTGAGAAGAGATAGCCGGAGACACATGTACGAATGGTCTGGAGATTCAAGAGACAGCTGTCTAGCCAACAGGTGATGGTCCTTGACGTAAACTCCAAGGCCATGCATGTGGGTTTGTGAGTCTTTTCTAAGGAGAGGATGGTAGCCGGAGATCGAGAGGTCAGAGGAGGGGATAGACGAGTCAAGGTTGGTCTCACACAGAGCCAGTATATCCGTGCAGTTCTCAATGAGGAAAGATTCCACACTGCAGAAATTGGTTCTAATGCCACGGATGTTAAAGGAAATGTTAAAGGGTTTAGGTGAGATAATGCTAAATTAAAATAATAACAGTAATGAGGATAATGATAGAAGTGGAAATAGATAAATAATGTCAATTAATGGTAAAATAGTGGTAATAAATAAATAATCAAAAAGAAGACTGTAGTAAAAGGCAGAGCTAATGTTGTTTGGAGGATATGAAGTGATAATAATAGTAGTACTTATATTTCGGCAGGTGCATAAGGTGGTAACGACAATATTGGTAACTCACCTGTGGTAGTCGTTATAAAATGATATTGAAGTGTTAGTGGTTTATCCTCTCGCGTCCGTAGGGGTGATAGCAGTTTAGTTAACAGTGCTGGTAACATTATTGATCTGTGTTAATTGGTATGGTGGTGTGTTTTTTTACTACTGTACAGAGAACCAATATTATTTATTAAATCACATGTACATTAAAGAAGTGAGTTCTAGATACAACCAAATTCATGAAAGATTATATTGGAAAAAAATTATATATAAAATAATCTCGCTTTACATCTTTCTGATCATAGCTCAATAAGTATTCAATTAAATACACACGGGAAACTACAAACCTCCATGCGCAACATACGTTTGGAAAATACAATTATAATAACGTCTCCACATGTAGAAAAATGATACAAATAATAGAAGAATTCCTAATGAAAAGAAAAAGGCAACACACAATAGCCACAACTATGAACTCCGCCACAATGTGCTGACCGTGTTTGGAAAATAAAACAAATCTTCACTCTAGATACATATATAAAGAATATACAAATTCAGTTAAAAATAAAGAATAATACAGGACATCTTTGATAATGTCTAATAGAATAACAGAAAGCGCTCGCGTATATAAAATATTTGTATCTAGAAAAGAAAACATTTATATGAACACAAGAAGAATTGAATGTAAAGTTTAACCGGAGGGCCTTGTGGGATGTCATTAATGAAATTTGCATAAAACGCACAATTATATACATATATATATACATATATATATATATATATATATATATATATATATATATATATATATATATATATATATATATATATATATATATATATATATATATAATCTAGGATTGGTGTATACGGAATAAATTCCAATAACCAATAATTAATATTCTTAAAAGAGTGCTCAATACAGAGTAGAGCAGATATAATTGTTTATTTAAAAATTATAACATAAATATGTTATAAAATCACTACAAAAATAGCCATTTTTTTCAACACCTCCGGTGTCTTATCAAGTAATGTTGTTGAAACATTTCGTCTTCCGGCCTGTACACTCGAGAAAAATTTAATATCCTATTAAATATTCTCCAGCATGCGTACCAGCAGACCAAATAAACACTGTAAAAATACGGAACCTCTACTCAAATACATGTATCCACACATAATAACATTTTAAATATATATATATATATATATATATATATATATATATATATATAGTTGTATATTTAGGCAGCAATCCTTCGTTTATGCATGTTTCATTAAAACGACAGACAAGGTACTACGATTGAGCTTTTTATTTAATTTTTCTTGTGTTCGAACAAGAGCTTTCTTTATAGGTCAAAGGGTGTGTAGGAAATGTCCAAATGTTTTATGTTTCCGAGCGCTTTCGGCTCTACCTTTAGCCATTATCAAGGATGATTCGATTTTTCAGCTTAATTGAGTGTGTACATTATGTGTATGTCTTAGAGTGTAGTAGAGATGTTTTCAATTTCCGAATACGGTTAGCTAATTGTGGCTTTGTTCGTAGTTAATATTGTTAAGAGTTGGATTTTTCTTTTTTTAAACTCAATCAATCAATCTATATATATACATATATATATATATATATATATATATATATATATATATAGAGAGAGAGAGAGAGAGAGAGAGAGAGAGAGATAATGACATAGAAATACCGCCGACATAAATGTACCTGAACAGAATTACGTCCCTTGTAGTTGTAGATGAAGACATCATACGCACTAGGAGGTATTTCTGTCGCTCTCTATATCAGGTGAAAATTTAAACTTAAGTATTTCGAACGCTGGTTGTTATGTTGCGATCATTTGCGTATATAACTTGATTCTCCAAGTCAAATATTTATATTATTAACGGTGTAAATTTCTAAATATACGTTGACCATCCCATTAAAAAAAACATACCTCTTGTTTGAAAAGTAGTTTAATGTTTACGTTCCGAGTCTGAAAAACATTTACTGATTGTCGGTTTGTTTCCGTTAATATTAAGGACTTCGAGAAATTTTAATCGATTTTGAACTTGCAGTGTCAGTATAATGCAGAGGTTTATATGATATTACATACAGAAACTATATATAGATAACAAACTAAGTTGGTGAGAAAGTCTTGACTCACATAGGAAGCGGAACTAAAAAAAAATATCGAGCAGCACAAATATTTATTCTTAATAAAAAATCCATCAATCTAGACGATCTTTTATCAGCGATCAGCCAGCATCCGTATATGTCCCAGATACCAGTCCGCTGGCTTTGGATCCCAAAACTGTAAGCAATCTTCCTTCATTTCCTCAAAAGTGTTGGATCGCTGGCGCGGAGGAAGTGCCGCCATTGTGCAGAATAGGCCATAGCAGCATCGGAACTGAAGGGTGGATGTTGGAGAATCTCAACATGTCCATCTGTTTGATCTTCTCTTTAGCCAAACTGGCAGTATGTGGCCCCATATTGTCTTCCTGAAACAAAGCCCTACCTCGATTGATCAATGCAGGCGACTCCTTTACTTTGTCCTACACGCTGTCTAGCTGTTGACAATACAGTTTACCGTTGACGGCGCGACTGTGTAGAACAAGCTCGAATTGCAGTAGTTCTTGTATATAGCACCAGACAGAGATCAAGTTTTATTGTTTTCTTTCCGCTTCCTAAGTGAGTCAAGACTTTCTAACCAACCTAATATATACTAGCTAAAACATACCATTATGTATGTAATTAATCAATACGCCTCTTTTTACGAAGGCGTGTATGCTTGGAAAATAACTCGTAAAAATTGAAAAAAATAATTGCTGAAATAATTTTTTTTATCAGAATTAAGAAAACGCATATGAACAATTATAAATTACTAGCATTGAAAATTGCTGTTATTCGTATCCAGTTTCTTCTTATCGAATAATTTAACAAAATTCAGAAATAATAATAATAATAAAATACATGAAATTAAATCTTCATTCAACATTCAAACATATGAGTAATGTCTTCTTGTTTTACCTACAAAAGCGACAAAAGACGTGGGAAGCTTTCAATGAGTGTAATTATGGTTTTTGTATTTATAAATGTAATGAGTCTTTTCTAAAGATGGAAAGAAAAATAGGATCTATATTTTTACTTTCCTCTAACAAAAATGGATGCTAAATGTTGCTAATGAAATAAGTAAAACATGGCTGCCAATGAACGCCATATAGTGACGCCGGGAATTATTTAAAGGCTTGGAAGAATACGAGAACATAAAGTAAAAAATAAAAAAGCGCAATCGACAGTTTTCATTCACTTTCAAGGGCACACTAACAAAGGAACACCTTACTTCCGATTATGTACATAACAATGACTGCAATAAATATATCTTTGAACTATTATTATTGTTGTGAAGAGAAAAAGTATGCATGTTATATATATATATATATATTGTCAAGAGTAAAACGAGGACAATTTAATCAGCAGTTGGAATGTTGTAAAAGTACTGAATAGTTTGTTTTATTTTGGTAAGTAGAATATGCATGAATCTTAGTAAAGTGAGAATTATTCTATTTGGAAACTCTAATGTTAATATTACAAGAAATATTGTGTTTTATATTATAAAATATATGTCTTTAATTTTTGAACATTTAATTTAATTTGAAACCCATTTTTAAAATCCCAAATAATTATTTTGAACAGATCTCCATTTTTCTATTTCGATTTACATAGGATAAGCATAGCTAGACTGTAATTATAACACAAATTAAACCTTAAAGAGTCGTGCTATGAGTGAGGGATAATATATATATATATATATATATATATATATATATATATATATATATGTGTGTGTGTGTGTGTGTGTGTGTGTGTGTGTGTGTGTGTGTGTGTTAAATCCACAACCGCCTAATAATATAATCCACTAGCAAGAACGTATATTAATTTACATAAAACTAAATGTATTGGCCAAAAATAAACTCCCAACCCGGTCCCATACGTTTTTACGAACGCTATCTAAACCAAATTCACAAAGCTCCATTTCCAGACATTCTTATTCTGAGGATAACTGGCACATAGCAGTGCTAGTTTGATATATATATATATGTGCCAGTTATCCTCATATATATATATATATATATATATATATATATATATCACACGAAAAGACTTCAGATGGGAAGGAAAACGCATAACAGCTTAACCCGGTTATTATATTGCATGCGTCTGCCGAGAGGCGTGTACTAGCAAATATTGAATTGACCCGTAGAGGTTAAACTCCACGAAAATAACATGAAAACTGTCGTTCGGAGTTTCCGTGGCAAGTTTTTTGCACCGTTACCTTTTTATCGACGGAGCCAACAAGTGGGGATGGTCTAAAACAACCGTTCACCACTTGAAATAAATCATTGTGTTGGTTTTCTGACAAATACATCTAATTAGTTCCACAAATATCCGTTTACTGCAGATAAATAGTTCGTGGTCGTCGGAACCTCATACGTCAAACTGGACGGGAGAATCCATCATATATATATATATATATATATATATATATATATATATATATATATATATATATATATATATATATATATATATAACCGATACCGCTACCTTAGCTTCAACCTATATACTTTACGGCTTTTAATTCACTAAGTAGATAGTTTGAGACCAAGGTAGAGGAATCAGGTGATCTCTTAATTTTCTATACTTAAAAGCTCTACATGTTAAATGTTTATCTTTTTTATATGTATTCAGCACATTTTAATACTACTTTTCTTTGTGTAATTCAACTATGACCTCTAATTTTTGTATAGTAAATGTAGGAAAATTCTATAGTTCTGATATTTCTGTTAAGATGTGGGTTGAACCAAATTATGTTGCAAACTTATCAATACATAGCACAACATAATAGCATAACTCCAAACAAATACTTAAGCAACCCTAAGAGCAATGTTAACACTGAAGATAAAAAGTGTAGGAACGTACCCCCAAGTTTGTGAAAGTATTTCTGATACACTATGCACACACACACACACACATCCATCCATATATATATATATATATATATATATATATATATATATATATATATATATATATATATATATATATATATATATATATATATAGACTACCAACAATAAGCTACATAAACAAATATTTACTACGTCAACCAAAAACACCGATCAAAATAAAAGAATAAATAAATAAATATATAAGATAAAAAATAAAAAAAAAACAAAAAAAACAAACAAACAAAAAACAAGCAAAACAATTTGACATAAATAAATAAACAAATAAGCCACTTCCGGTAAAAGTAACCGCCAAAATAGACTACCCATAATGCACCACTGACCCTTATATAAATAGCCGAGAAAAATAACAGCACTAGTCGCCTGACGATTGCACTAGCATGAAACAGACTGTCGCCTCTAAGTGCTGACTTCCATGTCCACTTTTATATTTACACACGCTCTATCTCTGATATTGAGCACTTTACCCCATAAATATAGCACACTTTAAGACTATATTTCTGCATATATATATATATATATATATATATATATATATATATATATATATATATATATATATATATATATATACATATAATACATCTGTTGAATGTTTTGGTACACATCATCGGTGATGTTTCTAGCCGAAGTTCCTTAGGGGTTTCGGGTCTTTCAACATCATACCCCTGTACAGGTTGACCCAACCGATACTGATCGGGTATCGACTTTTGTACCTTCCGTTAGCTACAATTTTTTCATCTTTATTACTACGCACTGCGACTCCCCTTGGCAATTTATAGCCCACTCACGGATAACTTCCGTTTCACCAGCAACGTGCGCTCTTCCATAAAAAAAGCAAGCAAACACACATATAATTTCTATCTGGTCAGAAATATGGTGGCGTGCTCGGCTTCAAGTTGTATGTAACTATTTGTTTCCCTCACTGACACATATACACATACATGTACACTCACGAAAACGCCCCCGAGCATTACGTTCTACTTATACTTATTCCAATGCCTCCAATATAATCCAAGTCCAAATGTATGTATACCTATGTCTTATAGGTTATGCAAAAGCTTTTGATAAATTTCGTCACAAAGAGCTACATCTGTTATGTATCCTTGACATAGGTGTCAAATATATCACAATAATCCAGAAACTAGACCGCAACAAACCGCTTGCATAAAGATATGAAATGAATTAAGTAAATATACAAAAATGAAATGGTTGTAAAACAAGGATGTGTCTTCACACCAGACATTTTCAGCCTATACAGTGAGGCTGTACTGAGTGATTTAGAAGTCGTACCAGAATTCATTATTGTCGATCACTATCTTAAAATCATAAGACATGCAGATGACACCGTTTTGAAAGCAGACACGAAACTAGAACAAGAAGAATTCCTACAGAAGGTAGAGAAGATAATCAAGATTGCAAGAAGACTGAATCTATGGTTGTTGTCCGAAACCAACAGTACAAATTGGAGAAACCGAAATCGAGCAGAATCAACAATTCAGATATCTGGGAAGCGTAGTAACAGAAAAGGCGAAGTCCGTCACGGAAATCAGAATACGCCTTGGTATGGCGAAACATGCCTTCCAAAAGCTAAGTAGATTATTAAGAGGCAGAAACATATAGTCAGAAACAAAGAAAAAAGTACTGAACTGTTATGTAATATCAGTCCTCCTTAGAGATGAAAGAGTGGCTTTGGATCAGTAGAAATATGCTACTACAGAAGGATGCTGAGAATACCATGGACCGAATATGTGAACAACGACGATGTTCTGCAGACAATGAAAACAAAAACGACACTGATCCTTAACAACAGGAGGAGACAGGTGAAATTTCTTGGACATTATTGTGGAAATCGGGCTCAGGATATTAGATATTCACGTCACAGATTTCTCCAGGGCAAAGAAACGCACTTAACTGGCGGGCTTGAGCGAATGGATGGCGGAGCAGTTTTTAGGAGAGATGGCAAAAAGACAACAGTTATTAAAATCTACGAAGGACTGGAAATGGTGTAGAGCGATGATCGCCAACGTCCTGAAGGTTCACGGCACATAGAAGAAATTTGTCATTTTTTACGTTCATATCCATCGTTGCATCGTTTGACCTGGTGAAACAGAGAAAAAGGAAGATTTAAAGAGAGACGTAAAGATATAGCAGTGAATGTATTATCAATTTGATAATCTATATATCTTTTATTAACATTTGTGTTTTAACAGAAATATTAACTGCATAATATCTTCTTTCCGTGTGTCGTATCTATTCACGAGATTGGCGATCATGATTTTTCATAACTTCCCGCCCTGTGTAGCTATTAGTAGATCCTAATATGGTCTGTCCTTTTTTGTCCCTCCCAATTCCTGTTGTGCCAGATAGTTACACAGGCTTGTTAGGTTAGATATTCGCTGCTTTCCTCAAGCCATTTTGTATATATAATGTCCTATGATTATCAAATTCTGCTAACCCACTTTCCTCATCATGTACTAGAGTATGATCAACTATATGCTTTTCTGTGTGTGATTAAAATAATTATCTTCCCTAAAGTAAATTGAAAAAGATGGTGATTGTGTTCAGTAAAATAAATATAAATACATTTTGAGTTATTTGTCAGTTCATTTAATTTTCTTAGAATGTAAGGTCGTCCTGAGTATGACGATAAACTACATCTGACAGTAAGAGAGGTCTTGAGGACAGTAGAACCACTTTTTAATTCTTTTTTTCCGAGGTCCATCCTGGGTCAGGGTGGTACCACATTCTATGCTTGGAGCTATGGGCAAAGAGCGAACCCGCAAACTGGGTTCAAAACATGAAAATATAAAAATACCTTACCAAAAAGTTACAGAAATACAATTTTAAAGTTAAAAAAAAAAATTAAATTGCCAACAATATACTTTTGGAAAAAGAAAATAACCGAAGCTCACTAGAAAAAAACGTTCCATAATTAAATGACACATAAGGTGTTGATATGCCATTAAAAATATATATAAGTATGTTTTGCCATGTTTTATTTCTAAATTGTGACAATCGTGGAATAGATAAAAATTAATTTATGAGATAATTAATCGAAAGTACGTGTTTCATTGCTTTATTTCGCACACACTCCTGAAGATGGCTCATGTGAGTCGAAAGATTGGGCACGGCTTTAATTTTTTGTGCAGTCAGATTTGCGGAATATTATGCATAATATAGAAAAGAACATTGTAGGTCTCAATTAACATAGAATGTCTATCATTTTGGATAACACACACATACACATACTCATAAATCCTCTATCTCACACTCTCACACATACACACACACACACACACACACACATATATATATATATATATATATATATATATATATATATATATATATATATATATATACATATATATATATATATATATGTATATGTAGTGCACAAAGTCTCTGTATTCGGCCCTTCAAAAAGTGTGGAAGGTTCTGCACCAAAACTTCATCACTATAATCAAATCTCAGTCAGTTTCCTAGGAACTGGTCTGCTTGACCCTCATACGACTAATTCGAAGGGAGAGTCGAGAATATATATATATATATATATATATATATATATATATATATATATATATATATATATATATATAGAGATGGGACTGGTCATGAATATCTGATGCCAGGATAACCAAGGTCCTAATGTGCAGCCAGTTAGATCAGGAATACAGGAATGTAGGACGCCCATGGCTTAGATACAAAAACAAATACTGAAGAAAAACTTGTCAGCTGTCAATATAACATATAACACCCTCGAGCGCTAAGCCTTGAAGCGGGGAGAATGGAGATCAACATGTTTTAGTGGTTTTCAATCTGCTAGTCGGAGTCAATTCAAGAAGTGAGAGCAAGATCTGAAAGGTCAGCCAATCTAACAGTGACCACACCACAATCCTCTCTCTTGATCTATATGCGGCCTCTATCGCAAACCATTTTCGGGACTTATCTGCCACTTTAGATTATCGCACAACATTCATTTTCTGAATATATTGGTTGTTAGATAATCATTCGTCGAAAACCGACAGGAGACTCTATTATATATGCATATATATAAATATACATACGCACACACACACACACACACACACACACACACACACACACATATATATATATATATACATATATACATATATATATATATATATATATATATATTTTATATATATATATATATATATATATATATATATATATATATATATATATATATATATACTGAGTTCAACAGCAAGCGGTGACAGTCTACTTCAGGAATGAATGAGGTCTACTATCCTGATGATTTCTTTAAACTATGAAGAGACTCATGTATAAAATGACTTTAGTATCCACTTTTATATTTATATTTACATACGCTCTATCACCTTTCCCCCATAAAGATAGTAAAACTAGTAACTATATTTTCATCATGACGTCACCTTGAGTTACTTGGACTTAGGTCCAACGTGAGAACACCGGAATTGAACAGAAATTGTTGCGTAAATACAAATCATAATCCTTGAAAATGTATCAGTATCCGGAAGTATTCTGCAGAAATGTAATAAAAAATAAATATGAACTTTGTGAATCAGGCTTTGATGCATAAAACAGACTATCGCCGTTGATATAAGTGTAAATATACATTTGTTATTCAACACTAGATTTAATTACAACCAAATCGCAGAGTATTATTTCATATATATATATATATATATATATATATATATATATATATATATATATATATATATATATATATATATATATTAATAAATGCATGTTTCATTAAATAATATAGACAAACTTTGTCTATTTATTTTAAGTAAGTTCCTTTCGTATGTATCTATAATCTTAATCACATTTTCGTTGAAAGACGAAAGGAAAACACCATATTGACAAATGTTTGAATCCAATCTAAGCTTTCGGCTTACATAAGGCATTATCGAAGATGACAATTGTAATAAATCAAACTCAATAAGCTCAAAGTAACGACAAACTCATATTTACGAAAGCTTAGATTGGATTCAAACATGTGTCGATATGGTGTTTTCCTTTCGTCTTTCAACGATAATGTGATTAAGATTATAGATCAATACGAAAGGAACTTACTTAAAATAAATAGACAAAGTTTGTCTATATTATTTAATGAAACAAGCATTAATGAAAAATTGCTGTCGAAATATACACAATATATATATATATATATATATATATATATATATATATATATATATATATGTATAAAAGTGAACATAGAAGTCAACACTTAGAGGCGAGAGTCTGTTTCATGCTAGATGCAATCGTCGGCCCTACGATTGCATCTAACATGAAACAGATTGTCGCCTCTAAGTGTTAACTTCTATTTTCACTTTTATATTTACACACGCTCTATCTTTGATATTGAGAACTTTATCCCATAAATATAGCACAGTTTAACACCATATTTCTTTATATATATATATATATATATATATATATATATGTATTGGATCTGTCTGACATTTTCATAGATTTATTCAGATCATTTTTGTGTAAAAGAAAACATGTGCATTGCCAACGCTCCGAAAAATAAGTATGAACATATTTGGTATTAAAACCTGCTGACGTAAGCGGTTATATAACCAATGTTTATGGTAACCATGTCGCCGGAATGCTTTGTTCAATCCCAGATTAGAACCGAGATGAGAAAAATGAAACGGAAGTCAGCATGTCTTCCCAAATCGAGTGACTGCCAAATAATCCTCATTATCTATTTTACACTTTCCCCGTTTTACTTTTGTTATGAATACGCTTAATGCAAGTGCCCATATATATATATATATATATATATATATATATATATATATATATATATATGTGTGTGTGTGTGTGTGTGTGTGTGTGTGTGTGTGTGTTTGTGTGTGCGTGTTTGTGTGTGTGTATGTATGTGCGTGAGCATGCGTGTGCGTTTGTGTGTGTGCGTGTATAGGTGGGTAAATCAAATAAATATATATTTATAAATATATATCGTCAGGCCGCTTGCGCTTAGCATTAAACAGACTGTCGCCTTTGTGTGTTGACTTCAATGTTTACTTCTATATTTATATTTACATACGCTCTATCTCTGATATTGAACACTTCATCCCATAAATATAAGACACCATAAAACTATATTTCTTCATATATATATATATATATATATATATATATATATATATATATATGAATGTGTGTGTGTGTGTGCATGTGTGTGTGTGTGTGTGCGTATGCGTGTCTGTAGATGTGGGTAAATCAAATAAATAGATATTAGCAACAGTATATACGCGCAATATGCGGGCATAAAACGGTAAGAAATAAATATTTCCTGAATTTACTCTAAGATGTAAACATAACAGTGCGCGATGTGGTTAGAGAGTGCTAAGAAATATATATTAATAAATATACATATACCTACCTTTGGAGTGAGACTTAAGTTTCGTTGTTTTACCAGCTCATCAGTCATGAGATATAACTTACTTTTTCTTTAAAACAAAATAATATTATGGGTCTCATGGGAGGAACGCTAAATTACACGCACATTCCAAGCTCAAATTTAAAATAAGTCAAATATATTATTGGGTTGTAAATACAGAAAATAGAGTGTAGTTAGGGGGTAATTTAAAAGAAAAACTAAATTAAAATAAATTAAAGCAAGTTTAAATGATTAAAGGGAGTTAATCAGTATATAACTAAATACATAATATGTGAAAGCAAAATTTGTAAGATATATTTATCCAGCTTTAAAATATTTTAAAAGAAAAAAATCCTATGTCTACAGACTAGCATGTGTTCATTTCGTTTATTAAGCAGAATTAAATTATTAATAATTTTGAGGATGAATCTAGAAGGACTGGTTGTCTTGTCTGGAAAAGGGTATAATTTTGGCTACGAAATACTAATTTACTACTGTGTGTAGTCATCTTTTTTATTATCCCAGTAAAATTTTAAGAGTGCTGTCGCATTTGCATATTTCGTATTGTTAAGGTTCATTTTGTGAGAATTGTTGTGGTAGGATCCACCTAATTTGCATAGTGGAGTACCGACGATATAAATATGGTTGGTACCGGAAGACAGGGAGGCGAATCCAGAGATCCAACTAGAGACTCTGCCCGACTGCGACTTAGTCAACACATTCTCCAGGAACGGCCTGCTCAGAAATATACAAAATACTATATGTAAATATTGTGTACACTTTCTTGTTTCAATACATTTTATTCTAACTACATTTTGTGTTTGCATTATTATTCCATGCATTAGTCAAGTTTCAACAATGGCGACGAAGTAGTAAGAACCATACGGAAAAAAAAAGATTTAATGATTGAGAGTTTTCAACAATTGGGATAAGTCATTGAAGAACCCAGGCTGAAAAAAAATTATTAATTCAAAGTCCAACTTTAATGTAACGACAAAGGATTCTGAACTTCTGGATATGTAGAACTCGTTAAAGGACGACTAAGCATAAAGGAACGTTCACTCAGAAAAATTTGAAAGGTGTCGTAAACAAATAACGGTAATTTTAAATTGAAAAAATTATCTACAACGAGGCATCCGTTAAAAAAAAAAGAAAATTGGCCGACTACAAAAACATGCATGGAAGTAAAAGGAGCACAAATACACCGTGTCGACTTTGAAAGGTAACGAACTTTAAAATATTATTTTTTTTGTTTGTTCAACAATATAGTGACAAATTACCTCTGATAATAAAATCAGAAGTTGTCATTAAAAACGAAAAAAAATGTCCGACGGTCTCTGTTCACAAAAAACAAAACAAAACAAAAAACAAAAACAAAATAAAAAAACACCAAAGTTGATTATCACGGGCGGGAATGTAAAAGCAAGACATAAAATTAAAAAGTCGTACGTTGTTTCGATTTTTTTGGTCAGCTTATATGATATCCGTGGATACACAAATTAAAAGTATATTCTTGGTTGCATGAACACTATCAGCTAAAGATGGATGAATTATCCAAAGTCATATCCGAATTATTCAAATCCCAGCAGATGATTCAACAACGTCAGCATGAACAGTTTGCCTTATTAATAAGGGAACAACAGATAGCACAGCAAAAATATCAAGATAAGCAAGATGAAAGACAGCAAGAACAACAGATAGCACTGCAAAAATATCAAGATAAGCAAGATGAAAGACAGCAAGAACAACAGATAGCACTGCAAAAATATCAAGAAAAGCAAGATGAAAGACTTTTAGAAATTCAAAAGTTAACACTGGAGAAATTAAAAACTATCAGGCAAATGAGGGAAATTCTTCATATTCTAATAACACCATATTTAATTCGCTGGAAACTTTCAACTATGTGCCAGACGAAGAAAAAACGGTCGAAGCGTACTTTAAACGATATGAAGATATTTTCTACACAGACTGTGAAAATTGGTCGAATTCAAGAAAGGTCAGTCTATTACTAAGAAAGCTAGGTACAGTAGAACATAGCAAATTTGTAGATTTTATTCTACCGAGAAAAACAACTGAATTGGCATTCTCGGAAAGAGTGAAATTGCTAAAAGAACTGTTTGGAGCAAATATGTCGCTTTGGCATAAGCGATGGTTATGCATGAATGTCTCTAAATCCGACGATCAGGATTACTTAACATATGCATCTATAGTGAATAGACATTGTGACAATTTCAGATTGGCAGAGATTACGGTTGAAGAATTCAAGTGTTTAATTTTTGCTCAAGGACTGGTATCCAGTAAGAGTGCCGAAATAAGACGTAGAGTTTTGTCTAAACTCGAATCTGAACAAAACCTTACCCTGCAAAAGTTAGCAGAGGAGTGTCAACGGGCCGTAAGTTTAAAGAAAGAGTCGCAAAAAATCGAAGCTGGCATTGCTTATATTAAAAAAATAAAAAACAGTCAAATTACCCATCAGAGAAAAATTGGAGAAAAAATTCGGCGTATTTTAAAAATAGACAAGAAAATAAAAAGAACGAGGATGGAAAAAAGGTCCCACCATATAATTTCAGACGTTGTAACGAAAGACACTGGGAGGTAAATTGCCCATATAGAAATAAGAGATGTTTCGTGTGCCAAAAGAATGGTCACAAAGGATCGTGTTGTAAACCGAAAAAAATCAATAGCCGAATTAGACAAACAAATTCTAATATCAAATCAGATAGAGATTTGAGGAAATATGTGACGACTGAAATATTCAAAAAGAATATCAAATTTCAACTCGATTCGGGGTCAGATTTAACAATAATGAACGATAAAACATGGAAAATTTTAAAAAGACCTACAATAATGAAGTCTACGAAACTCGCTCGAACGGTAACTGGAAAGGAAATTAACTTCGAAGGCGAGGTTGTACTTCCCATGAAATTGAACGGGATCGTTAAAAAAATAAAAGTTTTCATTCTGAAAAATGGAGAAAACTTGTTGGGCACAGATTTTATTGAAACATTCGAATTGTGGGATAAACTGTTAAACTCATTCTGTAGAAAAGTAGAAAGTAATACGCAAACAAGACAGGACATTAAAGATAAATTAAAGAAAACGTTTCCGGAAAACTTTACACCTGGTCTTGGAAGATGTAACAAGTTTGAAGCTAAATTTGAATTAAAGGAAAATACTATGCCTATTTTTAAAAAGAAACGTAACGTGCTTTTCGCAAGTGTAGAGAAAGTTAACGAAGAACTTGATAGGTTGGAAAAATGGGAATTATTAAATTAAGCAGATTGACATATACATATGAAGTATGCAAAGGGGATCTACAAAGAAATAACCATAATCGCCATCCCATATAGGAAGCCAGTTTGAAATCCAAAAGGGATTCCAAGGCTTGGGAGGGGGTGTTTGGTAGGATCCACCTAATTTGCATAGTAGAGTACCGACGATATAAATATGGTTGGTACCGGAAGACAGGGAGGCGAATCCAGAGATCCAACTAGAGACTCTGCCCGACTGCGACTTAGTCAACACATTCTCCAGGAACGGTCTGCCCAGAAATATACAAAAGACTATATGTAAATATTGTGTACACTTTCTTGTTTCAATACATTTTATTCTAACTACATTTTGTGTTTACATTATTATTCCATGCATTAGTCAAGTTTCAACAAGAATAAAATCTCGTTTTCCAGGCGTTTGCTGTTGAGCTAAAATAAACTTTGCTTTTGCCATTATACCTAATGCTAGCCTTACAGATGACACCTTTATACATATATTTCTTATTCATCGGACAGATAATGCATTTATAGCAATTACACTTTTTATCATCAGTGTTAACATTGCTCTTAGGGTTGCTTAATTATTTGTTTAGAGTTATGCTATTATGTTGTGCTATGTATTGATAAGTTTGCAACATAATTTGGTTCAACCCACATCTTAACAGAAATATCAGAACTATAGAATTTTCCTAAATTTAGTACACAAACATTTCAGACATAAACCTTTACTCAATAGAATCTTCAATAGAGAACGACATTAAGATAAGTTATAGCTGCACTAGAAACCACATGCCATCTTACATTATATTTACCTTTTGAAAGTTAGATGAATATACGCAGACAATAAAAACTAAATTAAAACATTCTTATTAATGTAAATGCTATTTTAGACTGTTGTCAGTGAGAGACAAAATCGCGATTACTGTAAGACATTGGAATAGTGATACTGGTCGAGACAACATAGTTCTCTCTAACCTAACCTGATTGTTATTACTAACACTTCTAATTCTTTTGTACATATTCTGTTTGTAATATATCTGTGTTATCCCATACCTGTGTTCGATTTATTCTTCATTGTTTCTACCTTGAACCATCACCGTGGTACAAGGAACCTGGACGATAACAACAGGCCAAATTCTTTTAAGTTCTTATTGAAGAGAATATACATTTCGACTGACATTAAACCTGAATTTTCTGAGAAAACATGCGTAAACCAGGTTTATCCGTTATAACAGTAGTTAATATGGCCAGAGAATGCGCATATCAAATTCATAAAATAAATTTAGATAGATATAAGAAACTGATATCGATAGAAAGATAGATCGTTTTGTATCTATCTATCTATCTATCTATCTATCTATCTATCTATCTATCTATCTATTTATCTATCTATCTATGTGTGTGTGTATATGTACGCGTATATAGAGATATATAGTTATAAACAGAAATAATTATATGCAGATAGATAGATAGATCTGTAAAGATTGAGATAAATAGATACGAACAGACTCAACTAGATAGATACAGAGGCAGTTTGATAGATAAATATGAAAAAAAATTGAGGTAGATAGTTATCAACAGGGATATATATATATATATATATATATATATATATATATATATATATATATATATATATATATATATATAGATAGATAGATAGATAGATAGATAGATAGATATGAGAGGACTGATATAGATAAATATGAACAGTCTGAGAGAGATGTGATCCGACAGAGATAAATTGATTGACAGGTAAATAAATAGAAATGAACAGATTCCGCTAGATAGATAGATATCACATCTCTCTCAGACTGTTCATATTTATCCATATCAGTTTTTTCATATCTATCTATCTATCTATCTATCTATCTATCTATCTATATATATATATATATATATATATATATATATATATATATATATATATATCACTGTTGATAACTATCTACCTCAGATTTTTCATATCTATCTATCAAACTGTCTCTGTATATAT
Organism: Acanthosepion esculentum; assembly: GCA_964036315.1. NCBI lineage: Eukaryota > Metazoa > Mollusca > Cephalopoda > Sepiida > Sepiidae > Acanthosepion > Acanthosepion esculentum. The sequence continues at coordinate 72,366,129 of OZ038475.1, forward strand.
TTGTCAGTCTCTCTCTCTCTCTGTATCGATCAATCTATTTATCTATATATCTATCTCAGTTCGTTCACATCTATCTCAGACTATTGATATCTATCGGTACTAGATTTTACATATCTATCTAAAATAGATATGAACAAATTCCGCTAGATAGATAGATAGATAGATAGATAGATAGATAGATAGATAGATAGATACTTATGTAAAAACTAGTACCGATAGATATCAACAGTCTGAGATAGATGTCAACGAACTGAGATTAATATACAGATAGCGAGATTGATCGATACAGAGAGAGAGAGAGAGAGAGAGAGAGAGAGAGAGAGAGAGAGAGAGAGAGAGAGACTGACCGATGGATACAGACACAGTTTGATAGATAAATATGAAAAAACTGAGGTAGGCAGTTATCAACAGTGATATATATATATATATATATATATATATATATATATATATATATTGTTATGTACGTATATAATATATATATATATATATATATATATATATATATATATATATATATATATATAGATAGATAGATAGATAGATAGATAGATAGATAGATAGAAAGAATAGGAAAATACAGATATAAATAAATATGAACAGTCTGAGAGAGATGTGATCCGACAGTGATAGATTGATTGACAGGTAAATAAATAGATATGAACAGATTCCGAGAGATGGATGGATGGATGGATGGATGGATGGATAGATAGATAGATAGATAGATAGATAGATAGATAGATACCGATATTTACGGACATATATAAATAGATATGAACACTATGAGATAGAAGTGAATGGATCGTAATATATATATAGAGAGAGATATGTATGTATCTACATATATATATACACATATATACATACATATATAGAGCGAGAGATTGAGAGAGAGATAGACATCAAAAGATTTAGAAAATAGATTGATAGATAGATATGTAAAAACTAGTACCGATAGATATCAACAGTCTGAGATAGATGTGAACGAACTGAGATAGATATATAGATAGCTATATTGATCGATACAGAGAGAGAGAGAGAGAGAGAGAGAGAGAGAGAGAGAGAGAGTGACAGTTTTTAAGTAGATACTTGTGAAATGATTGAGGTAGATTTGAGAAAACTGATACGAGATGAGATCGATCGATAGATAGATAATCATGAAAATACTGAGATAAATTGATATGAACAGATTGAGATACATAGATATAGATAGATAGATAGATAGATAGATACTGGCAACTTATACATATATATATACGTGCATGCAATTATCTATGTATACACGCTAACACAAACACATATATATTCTAATAATGATTTAATATTGAGATATTTACGTTATTCTTAAATGCCCAATTATTTTCCTGATGAATGTTTTTCCAAAATACAGCGTCGTTATTTTTGGATAACATCCAAATAAATCCGTTGATATGTATTTTTTGCAAATTTTAATATTTTCAATGAATCTTATCTCCTACACCTGCCAATCTTTATGGACGCAGTTTTGAAGAAAATTAAATTATAAATGCAGGCAAAAATTTAGCTAGTGTGCTGTACTAAGAGCCAAAAAAGCACAAAGATAAAGAAACTCTAGACAGTTGGAAGAAACCTATTTTTTTTAAAAAGAAACTTCGATTGAAAGAACATATTAGATAAGTAAGGTATGAGTTTCTCCAAAGAACAAGATCTCATCGACCAAAATCTCGGAAAGAAAATAAATCACGTCTAATAAACTATTAGAAGGAATATAAAGTAAAAGAACACAGAGCTATTAATATACTAAAGTAAAAAAAAACTATTTATTTATTTGATATTCAAATTATTAAACAGGATTTTAAAGATAGACATATGCACAATAAAATCAATAGATGATATAAAATAAAAACCGAAATATTAATAGAATTTTAATATTAATAAATCTTAGATCAGGATTAGACTTGAAACGAACGAGATGTCGTTCGAGAGAAGGATCGAACGCTGACCCTTGACATAATATATGAGCAATGTGAAACATTTTGAAGGATAATGGAGACAAAAGGGATACTAACACGAAGATTAAGTGACAGCTGATATTACACGACATATATAATGAGGAAAGCAGGCTTCGATAATTTAATACTCTCTGGGCATATACAGGCAAGAGGGCCAATGGAAAGCAACGAGTAACCAACCAAACGAACTTTTTTTAAAATTTGCTTGCAGAACAGGGATTAGGAAAGATTGCAAAAATAATAGTAAGAGTTAAAAAAGGCAAGTTTATGTGGAGAGCATATATGACCCACCTTTTGAATGTACAATGCGCATAGAACGAAAATAAGACGATTCATCTCACATAAAGTCATTATACGTATACACACACACACACACACACACACACACACACACACACACACACACACATATATATATATATATATATATATATATATTTCTTTTTTTCTTGGGTGTCAAAGCCTTGATGACATTTTATAAGCTCCTGATACATTTGACCAAATGAAAAATAAAACAGTATTTGAACAAGGAGATATGAACAAATATATTGATACGATAATTTACAAAAGGGAAAATTAGAAATTAAATGAAATATGAAAAGTTCAAAACTACATTCATTGTCTGTAGTTGAGTGCCTATTTTTTTTTGTCGGAGTGAAAAGAAAACGTATTTTCACTATGAAACGCAACCTAGAAATAGGTTGATCCTGCCAAATCTGATGCCGCTATCAATTATCGCCAGAAGGAGAATCATTTTCCAATGTTAAATATCAATTTTGGAGTAAAAACTAGATCAACTGTGACTTAGTAGTGAGTTCTATCCTCACTGTGTACCCCATAATTTGCCTTGTGCCACAACTATGCTACGCTTAGAAAATCTCCATATAGCTCCACTTGGCTTATATTGTCGATCATTTAGCCACAATACGTAAGTTATTTAACAGAGAGCCGACTTTAGACTTTGTAGGCAATATGTATATTGTCATTTGCAAAACGTTTATTTAACTAATATTTTCATTAATGCAATTCTCGAGTATGCGGGTGGTGAGCAGATATCAATGTGCTCAATAGAATCGGCGAGCCGGTTTCAAATTCCAAGCTAATCTGATGCGTTCAATTTCAGAATAACGTTCTTAGAAACGTTTTTTTTTTTCCTTCGCACCAGTTATGGTTTCGATAGACTAATTACCCTAGCCTTGGATTAAAATCAGTCTAAGATAAGAAAAAAAATTTCTGAGATCAATGTGTGGAGAATGTAAATGCAATCTCCAACACAATGATGACCTTTTACAGATAAATAGAAGGACTACGTGGAGAGCCATGAATTCCTATATTCTTAAACGTTGCTGATTTATTAAAAAAAAGTGAATTCTACTAAAATAAGCCCCGTAAGAGTCGACGTAATACCCAGCAGATTTGCTTGTTGAATTTATTTCACAAGAATATAAGCAGTGATATCACTGTGGTTCACAATTCCTGATAACAAAATCTTGCTTTCTACTAGTTTAGTCTTTTGAAGTAAAAAGAGATACATTTTCTTTTGCTCAGGTTACATGTAAAATTCTTTTGTCTGATAGAAACCGATAATTTAATATCAGTATTATGTTTTGAACGAATCCGAGTAAAGAACTTGCATATTTAAATGCATAATAAATTAGCTCACATGGACAGACTGTTTTTACAATATCGCTGATAAACTATGCATGATATTTTCAGCCATTTTCCTTTTTTTTGTTTTTGAGATTTTCTTTTTCCTTTTATATTTATACAGTTTCAGGATATAAAATGGCATCTTGATGCAGACGGCAGGCAAAAAGGAAGAAAAAAAGTCAAGAAAATTCGCCCGAAACTAAAGGCGCCATTGTCGCGTATATTTAAGACACAATGAAATCAACTCTTGAGAGGTATAAAAATGGTGATGCGGATGGAAGCCGGGAAGAAATGGAGAAAGCTACAAAAGAAAACAATAGAGAGTCGTTAAGCTCTGTTGGAGACACAGCGAGTTGGTGCAAAGTGAAGAAGCAAAATGGAATAAATGAGATGACATTTGATGAAGGAGGAAATAAAAGGCATAGATTAAAAAAAGTAACGGAAGACAAGTTGAAGGAAGTGTGTAAGAGAAGAAACTAAAGGAATTGAAGAATAAAAGAATGAATGAAAGAAAGGAAGAAATATTTAAGCAAGTAAAATAATCAACGATCGTTGACGAAAACATACGAATAAATAATTTCAAAATTAAGATGGATAAATATCCAGCCTTGTGGCTGAGAGTAGTACATATCTATCACCTTGTATGGAGCCACACTTATTCAGAAATATCTAAAAAAAACATCTACAGTATACAACCGCTTTCACAGATCAATGGTTAAAAAAGACTTTGAGTGATTAAAACCTGAGGATATTTGCGAAGACCATAACATTATTGACTAAAACTACAGAATCACACACAAATAAACGTACCAAATAAAGGAAACCTTATCACACTCGTCACTTGAGTACTTCCAACAGCAGCAAAAACTAAAATGAATAGTACATGTAACTCGAAGACAGGATCAAGATGTTGATGTTCCTCACTACTTCAAAGAAAAGGTTTGGAAGGAAACAACTACCAATACTGAAAATAAATGATAACAGCTACTGGAATTGGGTAAACTATTTTCCTGAGATGTTGCTTTAAGAAAAAGATATTATAATCTTCTACCTTACATGGCAGCAACGTTAATTAATGTCAAATGTTTCCTTATAAGGAAACGGTTAATATTACCAATATTACCATTATCAATGCATAGTAAAAAAGAATGAATGACATTTCAAACAAAGGAAACAGGCATTATTTATTAGAAAGACAAATTCAAGATGATTATTCATTGACATTTTATGAATGCGACAAAATGGCGTGGAATATAAAATCCGGTCTTCTATTTTTCATTCCGTTAAGCTAACGGTATATATATGAGACATTCTTCTTTTCTGTGTACCCTATTCATCTATGTCGTTGGCGCTCGTGCCTCTGAACTTTCCTTTGTAGCTCTTAGTAAATTTGATATTTTTGCTATCTCTCCTATGCACCCTTCGGCCAATTATTTACACAAGCTCACTAGGGCGTCTATGCACTGCCTTTCCCTGCCGCTATTGCATTCAATACGTCATGGCACTGACAAACTTTCTCAGCCATCTCACTTCAAAATATGCCCGAGCAATTCCAACGTGTCTCTTTTGATGTTAAAAAAGTGTCCTTTTGTTTCAATTTCCCTCTATGATGCACACAGATAAAAACTGAATAAAGAAAGCAGCAGGAAGTTGTAGCATTCAGTACATTTCTGTATATACAACAGTATATCTCCGACACATTCATGCATACATACATACATACATACATACATACATACATACATACATACATATATATATATATATATATATATATATATATATATATATATATATATATATATATATGTATATATATATATATATATATATATATACAGGGTGGCATTAAAATCATTTACAGTTATTAATAATAAAAATGCAAAGCACTGAAGCAGGTTCGTTGCAGTTCGAAGAGAATGGGTAGAGACGATATATACAGGACTGGTCAGAAACAGAAAAACTGAAATTCAGAATTTCAGTTTTTCTGTTTCTGACCAGTCCTGTATATATCGTCTCTTCATCAAACTTAAATCTAATATAAATATGTCTCCATTAACCATGTCCCGAAGAAGGTCTATTTGACCGAAACGTCTGACATCGACAGAATAACAAAAACAAAAACAAAATAAAAACAGTAAACTCATATATTCGGATTTTGCTTTGTCTTTTCCACATTTTCATCATACCGTCGGATCTACATCCACACATTTGCTTACATATATATATATATATATATATATATATATATATATATATATATATATGCACACACACACACACACATATATATAATACACACACACATGCACACACACACACATATATATAATACGAACACACTCATATATATATATATATATATATATATATATATATATATATATATATATATATATATATATATATATATATATATATATATATATATATATATAATTTGAAACTTTTAAAACCATCTATTCTACATTCAACATCATCACTTGATAACACACCGGAGGTGTTGAAACAAAATTGCTATATTTATAGTGATTTTATAACATATTTATGTTATAATTTTTAAATAAATAATTATATATATATAATGTATATTTGTGTACCAAATGATTACTACAACAGATGCGATTGAAAATGGCATAACTTTTATGTCACACAATTTTAATGATCTTCTTTTCGTAATTACAAATAATAATTTACAAAGAGGACATTCCATCAGGAATTGTCCATAATTTATTTCTGATGAAATAGTATAAATTTTATGGTCGAAGCATTTGTCTGAATAAAGTAGAAATTATAATAGATATTATGTCCTGACGTACAAACATCATGGCCAACACACCAAATCCGTACCATCGCTGGAGAATCCAGTGGGTGACGATGTCACTATCTTTACAAATAATTCACTCAAAAGAAACCTTTGGGAAGACATGATTAGCTTTGTTAGGATGAACGTATCATTAAATAATATATAAGACTCATTGTTTTCGCGAATTTTTTTAAATAACGTTAATAGTTTTATAGCTATAAAATATTTATTTCTTCTATTATTTTGAACGTTTCTATGTTATTCACATTCCATTGAAGACTTCTGCTGGATTGTAAGTTGCCGTGACTGAAATAGGATATCGTTTCATTTCCATGCAGCTTAGACAGGAAATCTTTCTTTGGGGCACATTTTTATCAAATTCGATGATTCGATTTATCATTGCTTTCCATTCATAAATAAGAAAAATATCAGTTGTGAAAAACAATCATTAATATAACAAACAAAACAACACTGCTCTCCATTGATCACCACAGGGATCCTTCCCTGCATCCCATTAGAATGTCTGAAGCTCAACTTCTCGAGAGCTCCTCTCTGCGGCTGCTCGGTCTCACCACGCTGTCTGCTGACCTGAGATGGAACAACTACTTTGAGTCGATTGATTCATCCACCGCAAGGAAAGTTGGCTCCCTGTGCCGGGCCAGGAAATTCTTCTCCCCTGAATCGATCCGCCAAATTTACAAATCAATCATCCACCCTTGCATGGAGTATTGCTGCCATTTATGGTCTGGAGCCCCTTCTGTTTGCCTCAAGGTTCCTGATAAGATCCAGAGAAGGGTATGCAATGTAATTGGCCCTGATCTGGTTTCTCGTCTGCAGTCTCTCTCTCTCACAGACGCACAGTCGCCTCTCTCTGTCTATTTTGTAAATACTTTCATGGTAATTGCTCCACGAATTCAAGCGTCCGACGAGGCTGGCATCCCGTTCCCACCCTTTCACTGTTGAAACTGTTAAATGTAGACGTCTCATAGCTTCATATCTCGCACCTCATGCCTATGGAACTCCCTTCCTCATTCCTGTTTCCCTGATGACTATGATCTCCTACTATTCAAGTGTAACGTCAATCGACATCTCCAATTGCTTTGATCTATCCTCTATCCTTCTCCACATCCTTTCCTCTAACACTCCTATTTGCTCTCGCTCCAAACCCTCTGTAACCCCATGCGTGCTAGTGGCTTTCAGCCTTGCCTGGGGTGAAAAGCTTAAAAAAATATCTGTCGTTAACCAACCGTTAATTCAGTTTGTCACATCAACATATTTACTTTTATTATTTTCGGTTTACAATTGCTGATTTGACATTCAAATACTGTCGCTACCCTAACCCGGATATTTTTCAAAGCATGAGCGTATTTTCTTTCGTGGGGGAGATATTCACCTGAGGTTATTATGTAGATTTGTTCAACGTCTGTTTTGTTAATTATAGATCACAAGGAATAGCAGTAAAATCTTTCATATATACACACAAGCTCGCTGGTTCATATAAATTTTATAATATACATCTGTTGTTTACAATCTTATCGTATAACGCCTTCAGAGGGCGACATAATAATAAAAAAACTTAATGACAAAGAAAACAACTAGTCTTAATCTGACTGGAATTATAATCGCAACTGATAGAACCCAAATGTTTACAAAATATTCATATCTTTTGGATGGATACGTGCACGCTAGTGTACGCGTTATAGAAATGTTAGATAAAAATTTCAAAATACATTATTTATCTCATTTTTTTCTCAAATGTGTGTGAGAATATGATATGTAAATACTATATATGTGACTAAAGGTATGAAATTGAATGAAAAAGTGGATAAAGATCATACGAAATACATTATTTCCATCAATGACTGTTTCATGCTAAATAATGATTTGTTCTTGTTGGTATCATATACATTTTCTCGATATTTAATTATAACCGACATCTGTTTATATTTTAATTCTTTCGCGCTACATATACAGGGTGATTAGTTCCCTATTTTGTGTATGGTGGACTCTCCCATCAAAGTATAATTCTTACAAGACAGGAGAGACTATCATGCATAAAATATGAAGCTACTTTTCAATCACCCTGTATATGACTCTCTCAATGCAAAATGTTGCTTAGTTTGATGATATAAGAAATGAGATATATGTGTATTAAATCATAATACTGTTGTGGAGTTATTTCGCAGTGGGTATTGTATTTGTACTAAAATCAGTCCAAAATAAATTCTACGTACCAAACGTTAGGAACTTGATATATTAGGTATTACGCAGAGTAAACTTGTTGTGGTCGCTGACTACTTTCGTATTCGACTATCTGTCGACTACAATCGTCCGACATCGACTGACCCTCGTTCCACTTACTACTCCTACTTATATTAAGTTGGAGAGTCTAATAACTGTAGAATATGTGTATTTCACCATAACAAGTCCCTCCTAAATCTTTACTCCGTAGGAGTAAAACAGTTTTCTTTATTTTTTACAGGAAACCTTCGTTTTTTTAGCAACATCTCCTACGTTTTGGATCCACTTTTAAATGATCAGTTGCCTTTCTTTTTCTCCTGGATCGGCGTACCTCAGGTAAAATCGTTGCTGGCGTTGTTAGATCAAACGTATTCAAAATCACCTCCATAGTTGTTTCTTCCGCGTGATCGCTGTCAACCACGTCTGAAGAGCGTTGTCTGATCTGCACGTGAATTTTTCGTCTTTCACCAAGTACATCATGTTGCCAATCCGCTTTTCTTTTTTCTTTTTTTCCAATCTCCCAGAATGATTTATTCTGTTTATAGACATTAAAGTATACTTTTTCACCAGGATTGTATTTTTTTACTTGAATAATTTTTTCTCTACCTGGCTTTGTTTTTTTTTGTAGTAATTAGCTAATCCCATAAAATTTGTAATGCGGTAATATCATTCGGATCCGGCATGTCTTTTATAGCCGCTGCTCGTCTTGGTTGTGGCCTTCTACCATTCTTATCCATGATCTGCCCCAGATATTTTACTTTCTCCATAAAAAAAACTCGCATTTGCTTTCCTTGACTTTCAATACAAAATCCTGTATTCTTGAAACTACAACATTTACATGTTCCACGTGTTCTGCTATACTTGTACTTCTCATGAGGATGTCGTCCAGATAGGCTACGGCAACATCTAGACCACGCAACATCGAATCCATTACTTGTTGGAAAATGGCGGCCGCGACCTTAATCCCAAAAGGTAGTCTGTTAAATATATACAGACCCCGATGTGTGTTAATACACAAAAGTTTAGACGTTTCTTTTTCTACTTGTATTTGCAGATATGCATCGCTGAGGTCTATCTTATAAAATATTGTGCCTCCATTAAGCTTCGCAAATATTTCTTCCACTGTTGGTAGAAGATAATTATAGTCTTTGAGTGCCGCGTTTAAACCCGTCAAGAAATCAGCACAAACAAGAATTTCTTTAGATTTTTTTTCACGTATACCGTCTGTGTTGCCCATTCACTATACTCAAATTTTTTAAGTACATTGGTTTTCTCTAATCTGTCTAATTCTTTATCTATCTGTTCAATTGAGGCAAACGGCACATTCCTTTTCTTTTTAATACGGCCTGAGCGTTTTCTTTTAGCTAGAATTTTGCTTCCATCTTGGTACACGTTCCCAACCATGGAGAAAAAACAGTAGGAAATGTTTCCTTAAGTTTCTTTATTAACTTTTGGGCTTCGGGGCCTAAACTTTCTACCTTGTTACAGAAAGAATTCATCGGTAGATCCCATAATTGGAATTCTGTTATCCAATTCGTACCTAGTAAGTTCGTGGCATTTTCTATGAAAAATAGTTTAGCATTCCGCGTTTTTTTAACGTGACGTTTGTAACAAATTCTCCAATAAATTGTATTTTTTCTCCAGTCACTGACCTCGCGATATTCTTTGTCTTCATTAAAGTTGGTTTCCCCAACTTCTTCAACTTCTTCAAATTTATGATAGATAGATCCGAACCAGTGTCAAGTTGCATTTTTATATTTTTATTACTTATTTCGAGGGTAAAAAATTTTATGGTTATTCCAACTTTTACCTAGTTGGACTTTAATTTTCTTATTTTATTGTCTTTATTTTTGACCTGCAATGCGTGCTTTTATGCCCCACTCTTTTACAGTTGAAACATTTTTTATTCCTAAAATCGCAATATCTGTACCAGTGTAGTTCACCGCAAGCAAAACATGGCTTCGGGAGTTTTTGTTAAATTTTCTCTGGTATTTCACTTTTTGCTTGATAATCCGCAATTTTAGAATTCTTTTTGGTAGACTGACTTTCTTCTTTGTAGCGTATTTTCCCTACGTGCGAAACGCCAGACTGTTCTATCTTTTTTTAATCTTTCTTTACGCTAACATATCTTGCGCAATCTTCTGCCAATTTCTGTACCGTAATACTTGGATCGCTTTTGCCAGTACTAATTTTCTCAACTCTGCGTCTCTTTCCGATACCAGATCCTGAACAAACACCAAGCACTGAAAATTATCTGCGCTTAACTCTGCCAGCTTAAATTCTTCACAATACTTATTCACATTGGCTGCGTACGTTATATAGTCTTGTTCATCATCTTACATCAGATTCAAACATTTCCACCTCTTGTGGAACAGATATGTCTTTTTACTAAATAATTCACTTAATATATTTACCGCCTCGGTAAATGTCAACTCGCTAGTTTTTTTTCGGTACAATGTAGTTTACCAATTTGTTATGTTCAGCCGTTCCTACTTTGCTTAAAAGAAGCCTAACCTTCTTTCCTTCAGACCACGAGTGGCAGTACTCTTTATACACGTCCGTATATGTTTTTTATAATACTGCGAAAAAGTTATCTCTTCATCTGGACTCTACCTGAATATTTCAATTGAATTCCATATTGTATTCTCTGGGAAAGAATCATTTTGTAGATTTTTCTCTTTCCTCTTCTCGGTTATTTCCAGAATATTGTTTTGAAACTCTCTATGCATCTGCTCCATTTTTTGTTGGAATTGCATTTGTCTCGTGAAAGTTTCCTCCCGTAGCTGCATTTGGAATGTTGTTTGTTGTTCTAATATTTTCGTCTGTTGTTCCGACTGGAACTTAAAGAATTCCCGGAATAGACTTTAGTATGCCTCCATCTTCGCAAAATGTTTACACAATGTATAAATACTGTAGAGGGGAGGGTCGTACGAATTTGCAATTCATGACCTATTTGAGCAAACTGTATTATCGAGAAAATATTTCTTTTCTCGACAGATTTTTTCGTAACTAAGTTGATGTCTTGGCTTGCGACAAACTTTACAATTTTTTTTTTTTTTTTTTTTTTAAGTGTGAGTCCGAGACTTTGTCGCCGAATTTATTGTGGCGAGCAAATTTGTCCTTCATCCGTATGAGTGCGAATCCTCGTCGCCAAAGTTGTTGTGGAGTTATTTCGCAATGTATATTTTGTATTTCTGTCTGGTAGTGTCCGTATGTTGCACGTATTATGTAGAAGTGAAATATATATATATATATATATATACCGCACCTTGCGAAATTATTCGCCTTCCGTGAACTTTTACACAATTTATAGAGTTACCAACTGGAATTCAAATTGATTTAATTGTCTTATTATAATTTCATCAATACTTCATGCCCATTGCATTTTATACAATACTTATACAAAATACATTAATTTAGAAAGTAAAGGAGTCATCGCTTCAATTCAAAGCCATTGATGTGTGAATACCTTGTAGAAGCGGATTTTGCTGCAATTATAGTTGCAAGTCTTTGCCGGTATATCTCGCTCAGCTTTGCGCATCTAGAGACTAAATGTTTAGGCCATATTTCTTTGCAATATCACTCAAGGTGATTCACATGGAAAGGACTTTATCAACGATCACCAATCGCCAAGGCTTACTCCATATGGTCAATAAGATAAGTTTGCGCTTTGAGTGAGCCATTCTGATACATTAATATATTTGATATAAACCATTACGTTGTATCGCTGGTGGTATGTTTAGAGTCATACCCATGCTTGATGGTGAAACTTTGCGCCAGTCCCTTGAAGAATGTAAACACTATTATTCGGGGTTTGCCCCCTCTATTTGATTCCATGCATCTTCCCATTAATTTGGAAAAGCTTCCCTCTCCCTGCTGAGAACAACAAATCATGACTTGTGCAACAATATGAGTCAGACGGAGAACTTGTTAAATTTAAAACAGACCTGTCGCATTACTCGATACGGAACATTTACATTCGATCGATGGCTATCAGTAATTGAAGTCAACTTCAAAGTACAAGAGCAAATAGCTCAGACTGAGAGAATGTTACGGAAAGAAGATTAATTACATTTTTAGACGAAGATGACAGGACGAAGAAAACTGTGTCTGTAAAATGGACCATCGCGCGCAAAGGCAAACAGAAGGTACGACATTGCAACAGCCGTTGAACTGCGAACCTCCCTGCTGAATTACGACTTAGCCCTCATTCACTCACTTATACCTGTAAAGTACTAAAGAATAAAATCTGCTTTATTGCTAGAAGTTGTTTAGTTCTTCACACGTGGCCGAAGGGTAATTTTTAAGCCACATTCGATTAACTGAAAGAAGCTACACACTGCCAAAGAACCTGGTGTCAGGTCTGAACTTCAAGCCAACACATGATACTCTCACCAACATGATTTGGATGTAGTTTGGTCATAGTGATAAGCAGTGTTTCTGCTACACGTAGCGTTTTGCATTAACGTCGAGGTATGTTTTTGTTTCATCAGACCAATACACATTCTTCCACAAAATCTGCCGTGAACTCCACAGTTATATCTAACTGCAAGCAGTACTTATGGCATTCTTTCGAAAATTACTTTCTTCATATCACTCTTGAATAAATGCTAGAAACAGTGCAAGAATAGTAATTGCCTTGTGGACAAATTCTCCCACGTGCCCTACGGGTATCTGAGGCTATTCTAGGCTTAATATTTGCCTCTTAGTTGCTTTGCTGATTAATGCACTTGTTGCCTAACCTGTCAGTATAGATGGATGGCTTTCTCTTGGGAGGTTGATAGATTTGACACATTCTCTCCGTTTATGGATATGGGATTTACGTGAGTTTTTCAAAGCATGGAATATATTCTTATAATCTAACACTACTTTACACTTCTACACGACTTTATACTTGAGTCCTATAGTGATATCCTTGATCTTCATGATACAGTTTGCGCGGTAATGTTCTCTAACCAAATTAAGAGGCATTAAAAAAACTAGGATATTTAACAGGAGATTACAAAATGGAGGACACTAACACTTTTTTCATTATTTATTTACTGAAAGTAAATAATCGTAATCCGGTGGGATTTAGATGCTTATTATGATACTTTTAAAGGAAAATGGTTGCAATGGGTTATGCTAAGATGTTGACATTAAAGTGTCTAAAAATATATATGTACTCAACGCGTTATAATCTATTATCCGTAAACAAATTTACAATAACACGCAATATGTTCTTACTTCAAAATGATGGGTTGGTTATTGGAAATCCGAATAAAATACATTAGTGTTATGAAGTTAACAAAATATGGTAAAGTTTACGTTGTATGAATATTAATGGAAGGACCTATATATATATATATATATATATATATATATATATATATATATATATATATATATATATATATATATATAATTGTTATTATTACTTTAGACGTTATATTTAGTCGATGCCCAAATCTAAATAGACATTTTTTTAAACAGTCTACTGTCTTTCTAAATATAAACCGGGCGTCTAATAATATATGAACATCCAGTAAAAATAACTTTCAAAATAATAAAAAAAAATATCAGATTCATAAATAAATATAAGAAAACTCTCTCTCTCTCTCCTGATATATATATATATATATATATATATATATATATATATATATATATATATAATAAAGCGCCAGGAACTACCTACCTAGGTTTCACTTGAACGTATCTGTTTTTTTTTTCTTTTTGTTCTTTCTTCATTTGTCACATGTTTTTATGCTTTTTAGGTTTATGCTAATTTTAGTTTTTAGTGTTGGACTTATCAATAAATATTATTCTGTAACATTTCCTCTTCAGCCAATTAGCCTCAAGATCCGTTCTGGTGAAACCTAGGTATTTAGTTCGTGGCTCTTGAGGATTTATTTTATTTATCTTTGCTCTACTTAGCGTATTGAGCACTCTACATTTTAGTTTAGTTACTCGCTTGCGGATTTTTCTTTGGATTAACAACTTAAGGAACTGTATGATTTTTTCCCTGTTCGGACGTTTCTAGTTCTTTCTTTTATTCCAATTATTTCCTCGGATACCAGTTTGTTTTGATAGATTTACAAGTTTTGCTATCCGAGTTTTTTTTCCGAACCGAGTATAATTTTAATTTAAAATTAAATACATATAAACTAGGGTTAAATAAATTTTAAATCTTTATAAATATTTCAATTGTTAAAGAAAACATTTTTTTAGATATAATTAAAAAATTTTTTTAAACAACATCTAAAATATTACTACAGTTAGATTTACATTAGAAATATTCAAACACAGTTGCGTTTCATACCACGAGACGTCCGCGTCTCGCGACGGACGTTACTTAATGTAAACAAACTTCTGAAAACAGTCATTTATGATGAAAGATCGGGGCCGATCTGAAATATCATATATATATATATATATATATATATATATATATATATATAAAAATATAAATAAATAGTTTCACAAACAAAACATTCAATTTTTTTAATTTGCAAATTTTCAGTTGTTTTTCTATATTATATATATATTAAGAAAGTATACGTGGCTTCTCATTATGCTATATATATATATATATATATATATATATATATATATATATATATATATATATATATTAGACCTCATTTAAATATCCATGGAGACCTACCGGACTCAATTCGAAATATATTTGTTAAAACACAAATATAATAGCATCATATACATGTAAAATAAAGGCTAAAATTAATGGAAACTATTATCCAACACTCAACAATATCAATTATGAACATGGACACATTATCTTGACCGTGTTTTGAAAAATGAAAAGATTATATAAATACATATAAATACAAACTATTTCTTATTTAACCGTTAATATAATTCCTACTTCAAAATGGCGCTCGGTAAAAAAGAACATTCTGACAGGTTTTATATAATTTATCATCTGAAAAGAAAAAAATAGATCACATGAGAAATTTTATAAAAAAAACTAAATCAAACGACATTGTATTCAATGAAATGTGCATGAAAGAAGGATTGCTGCCTAAATACACACAAACACACACACACACATATATATGTATGTATATACATATATATATACATGTGTGTATATATATGCATATATATATATGTATGTATGTACATATATATATATATATATATGAACGTCCATATATATATATATATATATATATATATATATTTATATATATATATATATATTAGTGCCTAATTACTTGATGTTGCGCACTATGAGAAAAAACATGTAAGTATTTATTTAATTACTGGGTCACATCAAAAGACGAACGACATTATGATTACTTAACACTGGTAAATGATATTATTAATGTACGAAACATGTTAATAAGTAGGAAATTAACTTTTCCATTTCTGTGTTATCAGTATTTATTTTCCATCTTTTGTTCCTCATCCTTCCACTTCTAAATGTACAATGTTTGGTTACGTCGAAAATTCACAGACATATTTTCGCATCAAATCAATGACATACCATGGCAAAAGCGGAGAACACGTAAGTGTTTTGTGTGCCGTCTGTCAACCTTGCTAAAATATTTGTATCTCCATATTGACATTAATTTTAAAATTTCCAATGGCTATGCAAACTGGTAGCTATGGTTCAATCGAACCCTCATTTCTGTTGGTTTTTTCACCTTCATTACTTGAACCAAATCAAAATGTCTTCATGCAATGCAGACATTTAATAGTTGTCTGCATTTTTATACCTACAGATTTATTGGAAAATGTATTTCTCTTGAAGTATTCATAATATTCATTTTCTTTCCCATAATATTCGAAAAAAAAACATGTTTGTGCTTCGACAACCAAAAACAGGAAATGCATTCTCATTTTGAATGTCTCTATATACCAATGTTAGACATATGTGCCAAATGAATAGATTTATGTTTATCTTTTGTTACTAATGCTAAATATATTTTCCCCATCCAGATGTATTATGTAAACATAGCCAGCCAATATGCTTCATATCCAACTGTCAGTTTGTAAGGCGGACTATCATTATAGTTGCCTAATTTAACCAAATCATATAAATATACGTAGCAAAGCTATTTCCTGTGGCGGAAATATTTCATAGGCTAGTAAAAATAAAGTCAGGTGGAATCTCTCAGTAGTATTAAAAGGAAAGGTATTTTGGAAAAAATATAATTCGCTAAACACACACATAAACAGATGTCTGAGTTCAAACTTTTTAATATATTTTAATCTTTTCCTAGTGTGGATAAAGATCCATTGTTGGAAGCTTGAAAAAACATGCTGCTGTTTTCGGGCACTTTTCCCTACATATCTAAACTATGACTAATTTTATACTAAAAATCATCTAACCCAAGTCTCGAGAGCCTCTCAAGGTATTTGTATTTGTGTGTTTGTTTAACGGCATATCAACTCCTTATGGGTTATTTAATGTCGGAATTTGAATAATTGGGGAGCTATGAATTAATAAAAATATATATTATTCTGCTTTCATCATTGAATACATAGTAGATTATACTCAACTTATATATACATGTTTATTTGGACATGATTACTAGAGAGGTTTTATTTTGCAGTTTTGATTAAGTTATATTTTGGAAATCAGTTGGATTTCATTAAATTATCGGATATTATATGGATTAATGTCAGGAAAGAGTTCTTCCATGTTGGTTGATTGATTTTGTTTAGTGGCACATATACCCCTAGGGGCTACTGAATTCCAAAATCCAAACATTTTGAATAATATTATAGCTTCTACCAAATATATCCCAATCGCAAATGGACACCTTCAACTACAGATGAAATGCATTGTTGGACATTATATAAAATTGTATTTTTATGCCTTCATAGTGTTTTTTGTTGTTGTTGTTGTTTTCACAATTTTCCCATAGTTGTGACACTAACAGGTGCTATTACTCCGGGTGAGGATGGACATGGGAAGAACAGCAATTAGAAGGTGGGTCTACGCTCATCAAAACCTCTAATCTTCCAATCAGATGCCTTGCTGCCGAATGTAGTTTATCGTCAGGCTCAGGACTGACACACAGAACTTAGAGGGTAACTGAATGACTTCTGCGACATTCTGTAAGTCTAGTGATAAGTAGTGAAGGTTATGAGGATATGGAGGATAGATAAATTTGATGCTAGACATGGAGAGGTTAAAATTCGAGTTTTCAGCGAAGAATAGACGCGGAAATGTTCCCAAAAGAAGTAGTGTTGCAGAAAAAGCTGATTGGAACATACGCTTGACGATTGGAAAAGCGGGGGACTGTTTTTCTTCTGCTCCTTTGATGTTACATGACGTGTCTAATCTATAGCGATTTGAATTGGTGAACCTAAAGAATTCTGAAAATTATCCACGGAAACATAGCGTCTGAAGGGAATAGTGTGTAGCGTGGAGAATATGTCTTGCAGCGCAATACGATGCAAATAGATTTAACCCTATTAAATCAGAAAGCAGCTGAAGACAATATAAAGCAGAGATTCTACATGTTTGGCTCAATTTATCACTTGTTACTAGATATTTGTGGAGTGATAGAATGTGGCGACCATTTTCTGGCATCTTTGGCAAGGTTGTATATATATATATGGATATTTATTTTAATCATTTAGCCCCAAGTAAGGCGACAATGCCACTAAGACGGTAGGGATTACCGTGTTTTAATGAAAATAAGACTGCACTTACAGGAGAAAGGACAATAAAGTAACAAGTTTCAGAAAGAAGATTAGGGATTTACGATGCATATAAATTGGTGGTAGGTGACACGAAAAAAAAAGGTACTGAAACGAATTTCCACGAGAGAGAAAAATGACAGAAGAAACTATAAGAATAGAAATTACGGTTGTATGTACGTAGGTTAACAATTAAACGATGAGATCTCTTAGACGATTTAGACGTACGCTTAGCTTCATGCAGTCGAGATACCAGAGATGATAGATCATTAGAATAATCACCATATAAATTAGTATAGAAAATGCAATGAAAAGTAATTGAAGTCAAGATGCTAGATCTCGACATGAAACATTACATAACCTTCTTTGGATTTTGTCGAGGATCTTGAGATATATATTAAATTTAGCTGCAATTTTTAATGCACGGACTAATGGTAATTTTTTAGACGTGCAAGAATGATTATGGCGGGTATAGTCTAGCCTGATTCCACCAATTTGAGGCCGGGGAAGAAGGAACTTGAGACAAAGTTGCTGTTGTAATTTATTTGCATTTGGGCCATTCACTATTTGCCTATAGCTGGGAACCTAACATCTGCTACCACGCAAGGTCAGGGTGGACCTGGGAACAATACTAATTAAGGTGTGTTTCCATGCTTTTCAAAAACCTCTAATCTCACGATAAGAAGCATTAATGCCGGATGTAGTTTAACGTCATACCCAGGATTAGTTTAGAATAAATGAAAAGCGGCTTATTACTTCTTTCCTGTTTAGGATTATATTTTCGGTTCCTTCTAAAGTCTTTTTATTCTCACAGTAGCCTCTCACGTCGTAGTGTCACTATCGGCTTGGTTGAATCGAATTGCTTTAAGATATGGGAGACCAAAAAGTGATAATAAAATGAGAAAAGGCAGTTCAAATATCCAGGTCAGATATTGGGGCGCCTCACAGAAAGTGCAATTATCAATCATGACTGGAAGAAACTTAATGTCTGATCGGTGATTCGTAACTTTATTCTAAACCATTATTTTGAACAGGAACATTTACTTGAAATATTTTGAATTATTTTTCCAAATTCGCATCTGAACTCAAGAATGAACGAAGTTTAATTAAAATATTCACAATAAAAATATTAGTCCGTTTGAATTAAGGCCTGTATTATATCGGTGAATATGTATTTGATGTGGAACTTTCTTCACGTGGGTCGACGAATCCGTCTATTTAACAATATAGAAAATGTATACTTACCCCAATAGGAAGTAAATACATCTTACTTGTAAACAAAAATATTTATAAAATTGTCATGAAAATAAGAACTCGTATAAACAAAGAAATAAAAAATAGATACTTGCGGGATATGAATTTATAAAAATATGTATATCCAGATACAACATAAATTGCAGCAGCACCCACGTGCAGAAATGTTAGAGTTTGTATATCAAAGTAAGTCATCATACGTCAGGCTTTTGTATATATTTTCTGGAAGAAAAAATGTGTTAATTTTATTCTGCCTATAGCACTTAGCTACTTCACTAGAAGAAGCAAGACATTACGTTTAGGTTGTCTCCTCTTCACAATTTATTCATGCGTTAATATAAAATCCATCTCGATATCTTTGAGGGCAGAATATATGGAATATATGTAAAATGCATTTTGGTATCTACAGGGTGATTAAAAAGTAACTTCCTATTTTATGTACGAGTGACAAGCCAGAAGTCCTAACTTAACACCCTGTCACTTTTTTTTTTGGTGGGAGGGTTGTTTAAAGGGGCAAGTCTAGTATACCGCACCAAGACTTTGTGAGAACTTGAAGGGCGAATACAATAGGTTATGTATTCCTTGCCACAAGAGTTCCTGGTGAAATCATATACTGGGCGGCTCGAGAAGCAGGTAGCCACATCCGCTGCCCATATCGAATTTTAAATAAATGTTAAACGCTTTCCTCTCATATTCATTTCTTCTAAAAGTATAGTTAATAAATAAATTAAGTATTTATAATGGGGAGTTACTTTTCAAACACCCTGTGCATTGAAATATAAATAATAAACAATTAAGCATTTGTTTCTTTATTGAAGTAACAACGACTAAAATATTGAAGTTTTGTTCGGTTAATTTCTTTTATTAAAGAATATTTTTAACGAGTTAATATCTGAAATATACAACAGATGCTACATGCACAAGAACCCGGGTACAATTTAATGTAAGCTACTTTGGAAAGCCATTTTAAGAATCCACAGAACTGAGGTTAGACTCAAGATTCTGAAGAATTGAGTACGTAGGATATTTCGACTGTTAGATGTGCATGAGTAGTGTGGTGACTATGTTAACGAAACTTGAAACAGAAAAGTACTCAGAGCGACCAGAAGTAATGCATAAAGACGAATAAATTAGTTTCATACACTACTAAAAATCTTTTGATAAGGCAAAATGCACAGATATATTTGTACTTCGATCAATACTTGATTTATTTGTGAAATATATTCCATTAATATAGGCCTGAATATACAAGTTTCTGATCTCAGAATTAATTAACTTCCTTTATTCGAATAAGAATCTGATTAAATCGGTTTAGTTATATTGAACATATCGTATTAGATTGATAGTTTTTCACGGCTTAGCAAACATTTTCGTGTTATTTAAAGGCAGAAAATATTTTAAAGAAATGTTTGCTCATACAAGTTTACTAATTGACTAAACCGTGGGAGGTTAAGAGTTGGCGTAAATGAATATAACTAATCCGACAGGAATTGGAACACGGCTCTCCGACTTCCAATTGAATGTGGATATCCATTACGCTAACTGCATATCCAGGCTTACAACACTTGATATTCGCAAGCGGTTACCCATCAAGGTACAGACCAGGCTCGACAATGTTTAAACGTGATAAGCCCATATATTACTGTAAATATTACACATTTTGAAAGAAAAAGAGAAAAGGTAGAAAAACATAATTCGATGTGAAAAGTGATTGAAAGAAACAAAAGAACACAAGAAAAAACATGAATGATCCTGATTAAATGATGGTAGAAAAGAGTAGAGTGATATTGTAATAATTACTGAGTTGTTTTTTTTTGTTGTTTTTTGGTTTTTTTTGCTATTTACATATGGAATTTTGGGTTCTAGCTGTTCGGTGTTTCTCAAATCGAAAACACGTAAGGCGTTTTTGTTTCTTTCAAACATTTAAATGTGTATCTTTCGGATACTTACTGGATTGCATGAGCATTTACTCGGTATCCGAACAAACGTCAAATCCAGACCTCACTTCAAAAGTCTCAAGTTTGAGAACACATATTGAATAATCCTGACTTTACCGATATTTATTAAGTTAATTTGTTGGCTCCCAATACGAGCTAAATATATTGGATTAGCGCATGGACCAATGGCACGGACATTGTTCGTATTGTCATGCATGGCACGAACGTTAGGTTGGAGACGTCGTTTATCTGAGGAGTTGTTCTTTTGTTTGTAAGGCAAAGGTGTTTGATTTAATTGAGAATACACGATTTTACTTGGAAAAGAAAATATTTTATAAGTACGAGTAGGAAGTAAGAAGTGCATATTAGGAGGATATATAGGTTAGATTAGGGGAGGCACGGAGCAGTAATGGAGAGCGTCACGGATTGAGGAATCAGAGAGCCATGTTCGAATTTCAGTCGAATACGTTGCATTCACTTCCGTGCTAATACCTTTGGGAAAAGTAGGGACCCTCTTCTTCTCCCTCCGCCTATAGGTAAATAGCAGGGCAGAACTGGTTATATAGCCTGGGATGGTAACTGGTCTACCGCAGAAAGAAATGGCAACCTACTTCGGGGAAAAATCTGCCTCGTCAGTCATATATCGAAAGATACATTATCGCCTAAGCGTATATCACGCATGGCGTATAACTGACTGATAGGATAGATAAGGGTTGAACTTAGACATGAAAAGGTTAAGTATTTGAATCTTTGTTGCTTGGCTGAATTTGTTTAGCAGCATATCAAACTATATGCATTATTTAATGCTGAAATCTAAATATTTTGAACGAAATTGTATGCCTTCAAGTACACATACAATACACTATTGGTATTTTGCTATAAATATGTGTTGTTAATTTTTTATATAAAATATGTTGCTGGTAATTTTTTTTATACTTTCATAGTGATTTTTTTTATTATTTTACTTGGGATTTCGCTAATACCCCAAAGCTTGGACATTAACAGGTTCTACCACCCCTGGGTCAGGTGAACCTAGGAACAAGAGCAAGTAAAAGCTGGTTGTACGGCTGTCAAAACCTTCAATCTTCCGATCAGATATCCTTGCTGCTGGATGAAGTTTATCGTCATACCGAGGACATGTAGTAATTCTAGAAATTTCCACTAGGAAGTCTGTCCCACAAAACAGTATTTGTTGAGAAGAAACTACCCTAATAGAGCTTCCTTCTTACTAATTGGTTACGAAAGGAATTTGAAAGATTCGACCATATGTATATGGCATTGAATATTATCGCTCTTAATCTGTACTTCTGACGTCTCTCTCCGAAATCTGAACTTTTATTCAATAATCATTATTATCTTTCCCCTCTCCCAGTAGCAGTAGATATGTTTGCCTATCGTCCGATTTACACTCCTCCTCGTCTTTTAAACAGGCATAGAGGTTAATCTCTGGTTTACTTTTTAGGAATTAGTTCCGTTCCCTTCTAAAGTTTACTTCAACTCTATACTTCTAAGGCCTCCCCATGAATTCTGAAATTTTATTCGTTAGGTAAATCTTGAGCTCTTCAACTATAGGATTAGATGTCTATCTTTCCTGTTATATTGCCCTTCCTTACGTTAATAAAACTTCACAGAGTAAACCTCTACACTGAGTGGCTCTTGCGCCTTGTATTAGAAGAACATTAGTAAAACAATTTCTCTGATCTGTTGGAACTAATATATATAGGTCATCAGAGCACTGCGATGTTTTATCTAAGGGAAATAGGTTTAAGTTTGGATTGATTTGATTGATATGATTTACACTATTTACATTATTCGTACTATTGTCCTCATCTTTGTCGCCATGTTTATCACAACGCTTCGGCCGTTGTACACTCCGGCCTTCGTCATGTGGTTGGTTCAATACCTGGTTTATGTGGTGGAGAACTTTGAATTAACAGAAGATAACTGGCATCCATTGGACAAGGCACGTGGAACTAGAACAGTCTACCCCAGTGAACGAAATAAAGGGTTCAGTTCGACATTCCAACCACCTGAAGAAGGCTGGAGCGTACAACGGCTGAAACGTTGTGATAAACTTGGCGATAAAGATGAGGACAATAGTCCAAATAATGAAAATAGTGTACATAATACCTCATCTCAGAAATTGTTGAAACTTGGCGTATGGTTCGTTCTACTTCGTCGCCATTGTTGAGTCTTGACTCAATGTTGAATCTCGCCTAATGCATGGAATAATAATGCAACACAAAATGTACTTAGAACAAGAATGTATTATAACAAGAAAGTGTACACAATAAGTACATATAGTATTTCTGTATATTTCTGGGAAGACGTTCCTGGAGAATGTGTTGACTAGTCGCAGTCGATTAGAGTCTCTAGTTGGATCTCGTGATTCCCATCTCTTCGTCTTCCGGTATCAACCATTATTTATATAGTTGGTAGTCACCTATGCAGATTAGGTGGATCCCACCACAACAGAAATATATACAGACATTGATAGCATTTGCTTTTACAATTTATCAACACTTTTTCTGATATTGAAATACGAAACTTATATTAAACTGCAAGAATAATATTTTTCACAGGTGAATGTTGCCTAAACAATTATTTTTTAGTCTAACATTAATTTTCCTATTACAAGTTTTGTTTTTATTATTTCAACTATAGATGGAATTGTATGGTAGAAAACAATTCATCAGCCCTAGGGCTGCGTAGATGATTTTGATTGACCTTGGAAGTAACGAGCCGGCGAAAGAGTTGCCGGTACATCCCAATCAAATTATTCTCATATGACCGTCTAGACCAGGTCACGACACGGTAATTTTCCACAGAGCGACCCCGGAAAAGCAATTATAACTCCAAAAGAATGCACTCACAAATTTTACTTAAGAAAACATTAGAAATACAATGTAAAGGAAAACAAAACATAATGAAACATTATCAAATCCTTTATATAATATCCTTATTGATTCATTTAACTTTCAAATGGATCTTCCTCAAAATTATAATTTTACTGCTTTATAATTCTAATTGATCGCCTTAAGTATTATAATTATATTGCTTATAATTCAAATTCTAAATGACCCTCTTCGAAATTATAATTGTACTATTTTATAATTGAAATTAATCTTAAAAATTATAATTATACTGCTTCAGAATTCTTATTGATCCTCTTCAAAAATATAAGTGTACTGTTTATAATTATAATTAAATATCGTCAAAATTATAATAGTATTGCTTTGTAATTCAAATTCATCTTTGAAATTATAATTGTACCGCTTTATAATTCTAAATCAAACTCTTCATAAATGCCTCAAGGTATTTTTTTAAATAGTTTCACCAGAAGTAAGTTTTTAAAATAACTAAAAACTCAAAGTGTTTAAAAATATTAAGGAGAAAGGGCAATAAATGGATAGGATTCACTGAAAAAGAAGATGATTGGCATTGCATTTAAATTTATGTAGATCAAAGTTGAATGGAAAGTAAGGAGATGGAAGTGCGTTTCACAAGCGAGAGGTCAGAGAAGTTGCTGTTAGCATATCACTTTCGGTTTCATCTAGGAATATCAATCGTAAACTCATCCGAACAATCGTGGGAACTGCGTACATTTTATACAGGTTCAATTATTTATTCTGAATACTGGTCGTGATGTCTGGTAGATTAGACGTTTTTAGTAGAATGTAATCTGAAGTGAATCATTGTTACTTAAAGTACATCAAATGGGTACTGACTGCAACAAATATAGTGTTCAGGAAAACAATATTTTGATGAAATTTTAGTCGTGTTTCACGATTTGAACGTGAAAAAAGGATTGTGAATATTTTTTCAGACATTACTTGAATTAAAAAGGCCTGCATACAAGATGACTATCCATTGAAATATTTACACAGAGACAATAACAGTAAGTATAAATAAAATGTTTTAATCATAGCGAAGTAAAAGCAAAATACAATTGAGAGAATGTGAAACAGTTATAATTAATAAATGAATGAATGAATGAATAATAATAATATTTATATTCGGATTATTATGACTATATATCATGTAATTTAAATCGAACTATATGAAGGTCGAAAGATACATTATAATCGTATACTTGGTTGAAAGATACAAAGCAAATGGTAAATTGAAATAAAAGATATATATTAGTATTTCCGTTAAATTAAAAGGTGTCTACGTACAAGACTTGACAATAGAGAATGGATGAATACACAGGTGTATGCTAATAAAGTCTTTCATCAAATTTTGGGCAGAGAAAAGAATGTGAGGCTACAGCTGTTCTAGACGTATATATTATTTTATATTATTTATTTATGTTTTTATGAGAAATAGATGTTAATATTTAAAACAGAGTTGCTAAGTCTACACGAAAAATTCATGACGTATTTACGGTTTATTAATTGTGGTTCGGTCGGCGCTAGCAAGACTGGAGATTATCTTTCCCTTTTTGCGTGTTACTTTAAGAAAACGCATTCTAATAAGTAGAGACAAACCTCAAATCTAGAAAGAACGGACTTCGGATTCAACAGATAAAATCTGCAGGCAAAATAATTTTTAAAAATCTGTAGGAAAAAAAACTTACAAATCGTCAGCGAAGTATTTCAGAATTTTCGGGCTTAGCGAAACGAGGAGTATTAGTTCTCAAAGTGACGAGCTTTTCAACTGTAAACAAAGATGGGTGTACAGCATATAAAGTACGATACACTAGCGCGTGCATGAGAAAGTATCTGTGAGAAATCTATTATTTTTCTTGTTTTGATATGTATATTAAGTATACATTTATTTATGCTATATATACATGTTTATAGTATTTTTTATGATCATAACTACTGTTATATACTATCGCGGTTTTATAACTAAAAAATAATCCCTTCTCATCTACGGACATTCGGTTTAACGGACCACCTCTTGCCCCTATTAGTCCGTTGATGAGAGGTTTGTCTGTATATCACGCTGGAATTTATGAATCATTCATGGTCGGATGTTACACGCATCAGTTTCTCTTTTTAAATAATTACATTTCTTTTTAATTTCATTGTCTGTTTTGTGATGTTGGACGGCTTCGCTCGTTAACACGTCCAAACATGCTCGTTATATTCGTAAGTAGTAAGGCTTTCGAATAATAACCGCACTAGTAATGCTTGCCCAAGTAGTAATCGCCAACTTGTATAATGATCAGAATAGAATCGTAATCCGTATAGTAGTAGAGTAGAGAGAATGAAATTATAACAATAGTGGATAGACAAGAAGAGAGATCAGTGATCATGTAATCATAACGCTACTTCCTATTTATTCAATTCCTTTCTTATCCCGTGATCTACTTAATAATGGAATCTCCCGTGTTGCTCACTTGCTATCTAGTTTCAAACAACAGTGTTGGCAACGACCGTTACTCTTATACAACCGTCTGTAAATTTGAAAACCATTTTTGGATGTTGGACGAGAGGTTAGACCACTGGACTGCTAAAAATTAAATGTGTCAAAGTTATTTACACAGAAACCAGTCTTTAATTAACAGGTAGATAGCCAAATATGTTTTAAATCGCAAATTAAACATTTAGGTTTTAATTAAAGCATTGAGGAAACCTTATGCGTATCCATTCACAAAAAAAAAAAAACAACAACAAAACGCATCTTTGGATCAATCGGGCGAATCTCTGCACAGATCCGTGAAAAACAAATTATAGGTTTTTGTATTTAATATATATATATATATATATATATATATATATATATATATATATATATATATATATATATATGAAAGTGAACATAGAAGTCAACACTTAGAGGCGACAGTCTGTTTCATGCTAGATGCAATCGTGTCCAGACGATAGCATCTAGCATGAAATAGACTGTCGTCTCTAAAAGTTGACTTCTATGTTCACTTTTATATTTACACACGCTTTATCTATGATATTGAGCACTTTATCCCATAAATATAGCACATCTTAAGGCTATATTTCTTCATATATATATAAAAATATATATATATATATATATATGGACCAGTTGACACTTAATGAGGTGTTTCGATTTCAAAGAAAGACGAATAATTGTTGCTAAATGCTTAACTGTGCCATTCACATATTTCCTTTAATCACCTTCTAAATATTTTCCTTGTGAGTTCACACACTTTTTCCATCGGAATTATTACTTCTGGTAACATCTGTGGAACACATTCTCTGGAATGCTATGGAGATCTGCTGTCGCTTTTCTTCTAATTTTCTCCCGGTATTCAAATTGCATGCCTTTATGCGTGGTTTTCAGATGAAGGAAGAACCAGATACCACACGGTACCAAAGTCAGTAGAATAGGGAGACTGTCGAGCATGTGGGGCGTTGGTCTTAACCAGTAAAGCTTACAATATGTGAGCAGAAGGAACGGTCAGATTTCGCCGACATTCTCCGCATGCACAAATCTTTCGTTGAAATGAGATGCACTGATTGTCTGAATCCATGTCTATTCACCGGAATTTCTCAGACGGCTCTTAGTTTCAGCTTGCGGGTGGCCTGCCTAAGCGTCTCTCGCTTTCCACTCACGGGCGGCCATGTTTGATGCGGTTATACCATTCGCTGATCTTAATTATATCAATGGCCTCATCACCAAATGTTTGCTGAAGATTCTGGATGGTTTGAACTTGAGTATCACCAAACGTTTGGCAAGATTTGTAGCAATATCACTGTTCGATGTGTTCGGTCATATTGAATGAGAACGAGCGCGAACTCTGCCTTTGTAGATTAGGCTAAGAGTCGGGAACTGAAATGGCCTACCGCCGGTAAAAGTTTCACGCACGTGCAAAATGAGTGGCGACACCTCCCACCCAAAGATTTTTTCTCAGGCGGCGTTAGTGTTGGCGGGAAATAATAAAGTCGGATACTTTTTAAATGCACCTGGTATATCCATGTTTACCCATTCGTATAGTGAAAATCCATTAATTTCATATATTCAGTTTGTAATTTCGCACACTGAATACAGCCAGGATTTTGACAAATCAATTTTATTATCAAATTACAAAAATAGAAGGCTCGAGAACCACTCAGATTAAGGGATTACTCTTAAAATGGCCATGATTATATAAATGAAAAATGGATATGAATATTATGAGGATAATGTTCGAAATATCAACCCTTCATTTAGTCATTAAAATTTTAGTGTGTAGGGAAAAATTCCTACGGGAACCATTTCCACAAATTAGCTGTCCATGGAAGAAATGTTTGACTGGGAATTTATCCTTAGTAGCAGATTCAAATCTATGGTGTTTCCTACTTGTAAATGGACGCTACATTGGAGATTATTCGAACATTTACCATGGCAATATCGATATTAACTGGGAATATGTTTACGACATTGCATCTGTGAGAAAATGGCTACAGTTTAGAAAATAAGACATCTCTCAAAAGATTGCGTAAATAATGTAGAACTGTATAATATCTGGAAACGTTGGATTGTGCAGTTACAGGCCATATAAGAAAGCAGCTCAAAATGTTTGGTGTAAACAGACTCTTGAAAAGATAAGACAGAAGTAACGAGTTTCTTCCAGGAATATAGAATGAGCTGACCGTTATTCAATCATTTTACCAATGGATTGTATATATGACTTCCACCTATGGTTTTGGGTGAACATTAGACGCAACAGACATTTAAATCATGGAACCTCCTCGAGTACAACCATTTATAGAATCAGTAGAAAGTTCGGGGCCTGACATGTGACAATAGAATGATATTTAGACATTATTATTTCGACTTTCCTTCCTTGAAATATTATGAAAGTATCCATATTATCGTCTTGAACGAATGAATAAAATATTCATAATTAAGAAGGCGTCAGTTAATATTGATGCCAGGATGATATAGAAGGAAACAAGTTTTACGAGGGACTTAATTTACATGGAATGATGCATGTGCGTGATTAAGAAGGGAAAACATGTAATTAGCTTAATAGGAAATAAACAAGACGTAGATATTGCATATATGATTTCCACATGTGGTTTATAGCAACCTTGAAATGAAATAAACTTTCAAATGGTGGAGCCTCATCGAGGGTACAACCATTTGTCGGTTTTGTGTTCTAGTTGGTGACAATGAAACGATATTTAGAAACTATTATTGACAACAGGGAAAATTTCCTTGTAGAGAATTTCAATGTTATCATCTTCAACCAATCAGAAAAATGCTAATAATTAAGATGAATGCCTCAGAGTGATGCAAGAAAAATATGAGCAAACGTGTTTGATGAGGAACGATGCATGGGCGGTTTCATAAGGGGAACATGTAATTAGCTCAATAAAAAGTAAATAAGACGTAAATACATGAAGATATGTATAAGATAGAACATAGAACGCAGCTGTTGACTTTGAGGTCTGGAGTGATCTTGAGTGCCAATAGACGTATAGAGTACAATTCTATCTTGTAAGGAATTTAGCTGTGTGCAAGAATTATGAAACATTTGGAGATTTTTCTCTCTTGTTTGATCACAGATAGTTTATGGTTCATGTACTATAACTGGCTCGGTGGCAATGAAGAAAAACGGCAAGTGTTTGTTTAGCGATGCGACGAAGAACTAACTATTACACAGAGCTGCACAGGTCAATGATGCCATATTTTTCCGAATTCAGTTACTAGGAATAAAACCAAAAAGACTGCATTTAAAAGAATGCCACTTCCATAGAATATTCAACCTCTCTCTCTATCATATATATATATATATATATATATATATATATATATATATATATATATAAATTATTGGAGTTACCGTACAAACCGTAATATTGCAAGGAACAAATAAAATGTATTTCTTATAGGCATTATGAAAATTTAAAAAAAGAGATGAAAACACAAACAAGACAGACCAACGGCACTCTCCTTTTTATTTACGGGCACTGCAGTCTATGGACATACGGTCCAGGGAACCGTCTCTTTGGAAGCAAAACGTCTGTCTCCTTGGACTTCACGTTATATACTCTAGTGCTTGTCAATCATATATTTTCCCCTCCTCCCCTTCGTTTCTCTTCTTCCTCTCCCTACCTTCCTGTTATTTGGGATTTTCTCGCTGCGCAAATTTGCGTTGTTTATTTTTGATTTTGTCTTCCATCATACCATTAATCATTTCATTTTTTAATGTTTTAATTGTATGTAGGGAGTTTATGCGAGTAAATGTAATTTTGAAATAAATTATTATTATGTTCCCAGTCGATCCTGATGAGCTTGGAACGAAACTGGTTGGTCTGTCTTGTTTTTGTTTTCATCTCTTATTTTTTATTTTCATAATGCCTATCAGAAATAAATTTAATTTTTCCTTGCAATATATATATATATATATATATATATATATATATATAGATATATATACATATATATGCGTGTGTGCGCGAGTGAAAAATTCAATTTGTGAAATGACAATGTGAGTCAAATATAAGAAATAATTATTACAGAAAGTAAAATCAACAGCTGAAAAAGATGAAAGACGTAAACAAAAGCAAAATTCCATGACCGTGCGCATGTAAAAAGAACGTTACATTTATGAATACGCACGTGTATAAAACGGAGTAAAGAAGCAGACTGAAACAGGAGCGGAAAAAATAGAAAAACTCGAAAAAACTGAAAATACCGTTGAAAACTATAACTCATGAAGACTGGAAATTTTAACAAGAAACTTGATATTTAAATTTTAAGTAAACTTTTCATATAATATTATTAACGCTATATTTTTATTATTTCAATACTTTCAATATTGAGCACTAGACATTCAAATATTTGTTGTTTATTAAATTTTAAATCTCATTCATTCATATATATATATATATATATATATATATATATATATATATATATATCAGACAGGAAGCAAAATTGTCTATTTGTTAGATTAAGTTTGAATCGTTGTATCTTAGAAATTATTCAAGTAATCTTACTGTAATTCTTCGAGGTTGTTTTAATACTATTGGATTCTACTTTGAGCAATTAGAATGTATATTTACTCTCCAAGCTCAACAGAAAAATTTGTGATGAAATTGATCATAAATGAAAATGACATATTCATTATTAAGTAATTATATCTCAGAATCGGAGCTCATGAAGGATTGAAATTAAAATCAAATATTATTCCAGAATCATTTTACAACTTATTCAAGATGATCTTTGCTCTCTCTAACCTTCTAATTGTCTTTCCTAGGAGTTTACACGTATGATTTAATTGTCAAGTATTTTTAAAGCTCTTTGGACTGTTATAGCTGAAACACCTCTCTTACGTGCCGAACGTCTTATGGATTGGGTTGAATTTTTTCTAACTGAACGCTTTAGCTCTAACTTGAAATGATGATTCCTATTCTTGTTGTGACTTCCTGATCGAATTTCCGTCTCTACTCTTCCCTCTATTTTAAACTTATTCACCGTTCTCTTGATAGTTATTGAATAGTCTTTTAAAATGAAAGCCCGAGTTTGAATGTTAGTACCATTACTGAAAGAATTAATGATCTTTTCCTCTCACTATTGCTCAGTTGGGAAGATAGTGGATCTGATGCAAAACAATTTTAACCTGATCTGTTTCTAAATGAATAAATCAATTTTTTTTCAGTGATTCTTACGAAAAATAGTGTCAAGATGGTTAAACACCTTAACTGAAAGTCAGGAAAAAAGAGACTCAATTAATTTAATGTTTTTAGATATCAAACATTTTGTGGGATGGACAATCATCGCGTGATGAACAATTTGTCTATTACACCCGGTATACATACATACATACATTTGGGTTATGAGGATCATGAGAGTACGGTCATATTGTCTAGGCAGCGGATAGCCTCCATATGCCATCGATCCGGCCTGAGCCGGAAAGTCACTCCACTTTTACCACCCGGTGAAGAGCATGAGATGAGATGCATTATTTTACATGTTATATGTCAATATTCAACTGGCATACAGTTGGACGTCACGGGTTGTCTCGATGGTGAGAAAGATCATTGTATTCCACTGGTCAGCTACGGCCCGTGTCAAGTCAGGTAGATTTCGAACCATAGGGTGTTAACCCGCCACGGGTCTGCCTGCTTCAATCAGTGGTGAAGCTTATAGATGCTAGTGCCACAGTCAGATTGATAACCTTACACCAACCAAACAGCAAAATGGAAAATGAATTAAGAATTCAGTACTTTGTATCATAACATGAGGAACATAATCAGAGAAACATACGCAGAGTTCTATCTGATGACCTTCAGAAAATTGATGACTCTCGCAAGACTGCATGGATCGATTGTGACCTAAGAAAACTGAACATTGACTTGGTAGCTGTACAAGAAAAATGATTCGAGACAGTGGATCTCTAAATGAAAACCACAACACATTTTTCTTTTATAGGAGAGGAATAGATGAAATGGAGGGAACATGGAGTTCAATACGCTGTCAGGTACACCATGATCCGTATGATTGAATCTCTAGCGTGTGGCACAGAGTTAATTTTCATCATTCGCCTCTCTACAAATGAAGGCATGTAAATCTTCTGTGCATCGATACATTAAAAGTCCAAGCAGCGCCCAAATTCAAAAACTAGTTCTCCGTTTAACCCGACAGCATCGTCAAGCCTATCCCAACATATGAATATATTTACCTTCTAGGTGACTGCATTACGAAGGTAGGCGTTGATAAAGTCTAAAGCCCGAAACTATTAGCTCACCGATGTTTAGATTGCTTGCCGTGGTCTAATTTGTTATTTTGACGGGGGACATTTAATTAATTAATTTATTTATTGGATTGATTGTTTTTACTTGTTTTTGCTTATTTATGCTTATTTTTATTAGTTCTAATGGTTATATTAGCGGGGGCGATTTGTTAATTTGTTCATTAATTTTATTTATTTGGATTAATTTTATTTGTTTTTATTCATTTACTAATTTTTTTCATTTTGTATATTTTTATTTACTCTATTTGGTTTTCGATTTTTTGAGTAATGTTTTTTATCGTTATATAGCAGTTGTAGGTATTTTTACGCTCGACTTTTTTATTGGATGTTGTAGTCTATTCTAACGGTTATTTTGGCGGGATTGGTTTGTTAATTAGTTTATTATTATTTACTTTATTTATTAATTTGGGTTGATTATTTTTACTTGTTTTTTTTATTTTATTTTTTATTTATTCTATTTGGTCTATTCTAACAGAAGTGGTTTGTTAATTTCTTTATTATTTTTTCGGGTCAATTGATTTTACTTAGAGCCACGTGTAAATGTAGAATAAAGAATGAATGTCCCTTAAACGGTAATTGCTTAAAAAACTACGTATAAATTATGAGTGGAGCTAGAGTTGCACGGAGAACTTGGCACAAATAATAAAAAGCACAACGGGAAAACTATCAAAAAACCACCCGAACAAATTAGAGCCACGTGTAAATGTAGAATAAAGAATGAATGTCCCTTAAACGGTAATTGCTTAAAAAACTACGTATAAATTATAATTTGTTCGGGTGGTTTTTTGATAGTTTTCCTGTTGTGCTTTTTATTATTTGTGCCAAGTTCTCCGTGCAACTCTAGCTGATTTTTATAGTCTTTTTATTGACTATATATTGATTAGGTCTACTCAGGCTCTATTAGGCACACTTTTAAGTGTGTTTTTGGTTACTGGAATGTACATATAATAATATGCTACTTATATTTTTGTCGAAACGAGAAAATTCCGCTCGCATTGAAGTACGTTATATTACAGGTATTATTATTTTTTTATTAGTAGTAATAGTAGTATAAAATGTGATGGTTGGCTATTCTCGTGCTCCGAGCACATCCCTCTACAGGAGATGGCAGTATTCCCTGTTGCAGAGACATGCTCAGTCACATCTGTGTTTGCTCAACACACACATAGCCCATCAGTGATTTTTACTGCAAAACAGGTTGAACAGACCTTAGTTCGATTTGCTGGCAGAGAGCACATAATCTCATGATCAGATAAACAACGTCAGTATACCCAAAATCTGTGGTCACGAAGACTTGCGTCTCTTTCACAACAATCGCGGGCTATCCGAACAGTAAAGTTTACCCAAATGAACTCACAATACTTGAATCAACCCGTGATGGGGAAAAGCAAATCGGAATAAATGGCTAAGTTTTCCTTTTTTTCTTTATTCATTTTGTCTCTTTAATAAATATACATATATATATATATATATGTGTGTGTGGGGGCGAGTGAAAGAGAGAGATAGAAAGAGAGAGAAAGAGAGAGAAGATTTTATATGTATAAATGCAGAGAAAGTGAAGACAGACAGAAATGAAAAAGAAAACACACATTGGTTTGATGCCAATAGATAAATCTGTCTGGAAATTTATACATACATCGGTTGATTAAAATATCAAATTGGTATTTATGAAGTTACGTTTCTGATTTTTGCAAAATCGAACAAAATTTTATGTGAAAAAGTTAAGAAGCATCGGAATGTATATATTTATAAGATTATACGCTCGATCTATAGTGCCTGAAGAAATCAGATATGAAACATTAATGTGTCTTTTCCTTTCTCTCAAATGTAGAAAATATTTGAAGGCAATGAAAGTCGACGCTACATCCTTGGACGAAGTGAACAGGCAAGAATTTATTGAATAAACTTTTGCTGTAACTTCATTTATACACAGACGGCAGAAAGATTATTAGATAACAGATGGAGATATCGATTATCTACGGTAGATATTTTTATTCACACCTGAATGACTGAATCTGTAATTACGAATTAGATGGTAGTTATCCGCGTTTTGAAACAAACAGTAGCAACAAGCAACATGGCTAACTTATTCTAATGCCCAGATTGATAAATAACATTAGAAATTCCGAGACGATTCGTTATCAGTATTCAGTATAATTTTGCACGGAATATATATATATATATATATATATATATATATATATAGGGAGAGAGAGAGAGAGAGAGAGAGAGAGAGAGAGAGAGAGAGAGAGAGAGAGAGAGAGAGAGAGTGAATGAGA
Source organism: Acanthosepion esculentum (assembly GCA_964036315.1). NCBI lineage: Eukaryota > Metazoa > Mollusca > Cephalopoda > Sepiida > Sepiidae > Acanthosepion > Acanthosepion esculentum. Next base: position 72,401,615 of record OZ038475.1, read on the forward strand.
CGAGATGGATGTGTATTAATAAATACAAACACTTATCACATATAAAACAGATGAAATTGGCCGAGGAAAACATGGTCCAAAATTTTGAAGATCCAAGAAAATATGATTTGAGAAGTCATTGTCAATTCTTTGTTAGAGCGAAGTAATAAAAAGCAAATTTTGTAATCTTGATGAAATCTGACGATAAATAAATTTCAGGAATATTTCTACACTGTAGAGATTGGAATAGTGTTTGTTAGAGAGGTCAAATGTCATAACATGCAAATATTTTCAATGAGTGGATCTGAAAGTAGAGCGTTACATTAAAACAAAAACACCTAAGTCAATATAACGACTCTCTTTGGAACTGGAAGATGGAAATATTCCAAGGAAACAAAGAAACAGTAGTCTCATTCCACGCCAGGGACGACTGCCGGGATATCTGATTGGGTCTTTTTTTAACATTTTTATTTTAGTTTTGTTTATTTATTATGGTTACATTTTTCAATTACTCAATCATATTAAAAGCCATTGTTATACAACTAACGAATGCGATATAATGTTAACGGAAATATATAAAGTAATGACAAAGTACGCAGATGTAAGATTTAAGAAACTTTTTATTGAACTGAGAATACAAGGTTCGCGTGTAGTGTCCCTTTATAGTCCCAGTAAACAGAAATAGCTTTCTCAAAGAGGGGAGTAACGAAACTAAGGGAGACCACTTTTGATTATTCATAATACGTATGACAAAAATACCACGATGGTGTGGCATTTGTCTGTGTGGGAAACGCACCTAGAAATACCAAAATGCCAATTTTCATTGATATTTAAAATAAATAAAAAAAAAACTTGATGCAACTTTTATTATATCAATTATATTTGACTGGTATAAAGGAATAATACACCAAATGTTAAAATAACATTTTCTCGGATCGTTAGTATATGTTACAAATATGGTACCGGTTCCTGGCACACTGGAAATATCGGGACAGATAGTCTCAAAATGAGCCTGCAATACGACATAACTAACAAAAAAAAAAAAAAAAGTAAAAAAAGAAAAGAGAATTTCAACGTGCGAGGGTATGTAGTGGAATTGGAACACGACTCTCCGATTAACAAGTCCGAGACATTTTTCATTGCACCATCCATACATGCAAGTTTAGAGAACATGCGATTTCTAATCGGCCTTCCATTTTTGTACTGACCAGTTGTATAATTTCTGTGATCGTACAGGAAATGATCGTACAGAAAAAGATATTCATGGCGAATTCTGAAAGTTAATATACAAAATTTACAAAGAAGCAATGGTTGTAGAAATAAAAAAAATGTATATGTTTATACCTTCAAATGATATTTGATGTTGCGAAACCAAGATACACATAATACTAGGCAAAAAAAAATATTGGAATAGTCGAGGAATCTTCTTCGTATTATAGTAGAGTCTCAGTTATGGAACCCAATCACAACTGTAAATCTGGCCGAAGATGTACTTTAAATATTTTCGCACACGTATTTAAAACGTTCAAATGATTTAATTATCAAAACTCCAACGACTTATCAGCGTCCTTAGGTCCGACTATCTTAACATTTTCCTGTAGAAACACCATCATAACTGTAAACCGCTGTACATTTAACATTTACAAAGCTCGTGAGTTTGGTCAGACCCGAAATTGTTTTCCTATATTATTCTCTCCGTTTAATTTTACGCTCATTCATTTTCCATAAAATTATAACTTGTACCTGTTGAATAAAGAACGGGAAATCAATATATATATATATATATATATATATATATATATATATATATATATATATATATATAATTATTTATTTAAAAATTATAACATAAATATGTTATAAAATCACTACAAAAATAGCCATTTTGTTTCAACACCTCTGGTGTCTTATCAAGTGATTATGTTGAATGTATAATAAAGGGTTTTAAAAGTTTCAAATTAACTAACGATCCTTCGTAAGGGGAAACGCTGTTACATAAGCAGGAATGACTAATCAAAACTTGACAAAGAAGTAAGGTTATAATAGCTATTAAAAGCTTTAAAGTTGGGGTTTTACTAAAATAGAATATATTTTAACCAATAAGTATTAAATTATATGATAAAATTTGATATTAAAATTAAAGGTAAAAAATTACCAATCTTAAAATCTAAATTTAATCTCTATTAAGTTTAAAATTGTAAAACTACTGATGAGAAAAGAAAAAATACATATGTTATTCAATTTATTTTATTTTTTCATTGAAATTACGTTAAACAGATGCTAATTTCAGCTGGATTTCCCGACAAATATGTATACATTTTAATTCTAAGTGTATGAATTGGGTGTTCACCTCTCGCGTAAAACAATATACACACTCAGATTAATACATAATCACCCAGACATATTTAGATATATACACACACAAATAGGTTACGAGACAGGAGACATCTCTACGGCCGTTTATATATAAACAAAATAAAAAAAAAACGAACACATACATACATACACAATTAAATGTGCATGCATTTTCTATATATATATACATCGATAAATACACATCCACATACATACATACACAATTAAATATGCATGCATTTTCTATACACACCGATACCGATAAATACATGTACACACATCTACATACATTGACCTAAACATTCTGATACAACAAGCCAGAATATTCAAGACTGAAAGTGTTATTGAACGAAAGCTAACCACTTATTAAAATATAATATATACGGGCAAATATGCATAGATAAAAATGGTCAAATAGACCAGAGAAACAAAGAATATGGAAAGGAAGGACCTTAAAACAGATATATATGTTTAAAAACAACATTATCTAATATATGAAAAACGAAAATTCCAAACACACAAATATATATAACAGATATAAGCGTACAGACTCACATATTTTCATATATACACATACAGATATTCTCACAAAGATACGTCCATAAATACCCACATATATATATATATATATATATATATATATATATATATATATATATATATATATATATATATATATATATATATATATATATATATATACGCATACACATATGTATATATACACATACAGTTCTGTTTTTCAAATCCGAGTATATAATGTATAATGGTTACAGTGTAGCAACTGTTGAAACAATAAAAACACTTATAATCTAACACCTGCAATTGCAGTTTGTGGTTGCCAAGCCATGCTTATTGGGGAAACAAAATAGTTTCTGTGACATGTATTACAGTTAGGTGAAGCGTGTAATCTAAATAGAATTTTCACCTTATTGATATTATTAGAATAGGGAGGCGAAGGAAAAAAAACGGAGATACGCACCATGAATACCTACGATAATAATCCCTGCAAAAAACAACGGAACCATAGTGGGATTGGATCAAAGTTAGCTGTCGTTTCTTGTGGCCTAGTCTGCAAGGTCAGAGAAAGAACAGAGAATTTCGATCAGACCATTACGATATCTCTAGTATTTTGTACCAGATCTTTCCTTCGTCATCAACATTTTTTTTAAGCTTATCACCCCAAGCAAGGCTGGAAGCCACTAGCACGCAAGGGGTTACAGATCGCATATCTGATTGTCGACTATGACATATTCATCTGTTTGTTGATAGATCCGAGCATCATGGATGATACCCGAGATCAGGTGGATAAAATCAACCGTCATTACATTCTCGCGCGTAGAATTTTTTTCGTGGTAAGGAGTAAGACGCCATAGGCCCCCAGCTCGTTTCCGACCATGTAAACTAATGTTCTGGCCTCTTTCTAGATGTTGAATTTCTCCGAGTCGTTGTAGCTTATCAGCTTGAGCTACGAAAACAGCAAGTTTATATTTCCTATGTTAGATATGAATTTGCGATCGTAATGCTCTCGAAAGAGGAAAGAGAATGTTAGATGACACATGTAACGTTGTCTTAAATACATGGCTTTCTGAAATCGTGCATCAAATATTATGCAAGCTCTTTTTTAAAAGAACATTTCATATACGACGGTATGAGGGAAGATTACTGTTAATTCACTTGTGATCAAAGTTTTAAAAAGGCACCAGGTAAGAACCAGTGATAAATATTTGTTGGATATGAATTTTCTAATTTTCATTACTGCAGATTTGTATAAATGATATTGAACACCATTGAGCGGCTTGTTCCTTTCGCTTGTTTAGTAATGGCATGTATCTACCACAAGTACACCCAGCCAACTCACACATGCCTCTGTATACGAATAACTATTTTCAAGATGAAAAACCCCGCGTTATTATGGTTGGACAAAGCTTAAATTATCACATTGTAATATTAAAGGATGCAGAATTATATATATATATAAATATACATATATATATATATATATATATATATATATATATATATATATATATATATATATATATATATATATATATATATGGCTGTGTGTATATATGCTATTTATATGTAAAAGTTATAAATATCAGGGATAGCGCGTATATAAATATGAAAGTTGACACTAAAGTCATAAATGTTTCATGCTTGTAAACATGATGGACTGAAGAGGGAGCACAATCATAAAACAGACTCTCACCTTTCGGTGTTGATTTCAGTGTTAACTATATATATATCTATATGTATATATATATATATATGTATATATATATATATATATATATATATATATATATATATATGTATATATACATATATATATATATATATATATATATATATATATATATAT
>OZ038475.1:72411316-72413816 GCA_964036315.1 Acanthosepion esculentum
ATATATATTATATATAATATATATATATATTTTATATAAAATATATATATTTTATATTAATAAAGAAAGAAAGAAAAGAAAAGAAAAAAGAAAATAAACGAATAAAAAATAAAAATAATATAATATAAAATAATAATATATACAAAACATTTATTTATGGCAATTCACCCCAAGCAAGGCGAGAGTGCCACTAGCACGCAAAAGTTTACAGAGGATTGAGAACAAGAGTAAAGGGGCGTGTTTGAGAAAAGGATACAAAGAAGGACGGGGAACAAGCTCCGGGTGTCATATGTCGATTGACATTACACTTGAATATTTGAAGATTATAGTCATCGGAGAAGCAAGTAAGGGGAAAGGAGTTCCAAAGACGGGAAGTGCGGGAGAAGAAGCTGTTTGAGAAGAAGTGTCGGTTATATTTAACCGTTTTGACAGTGAAAGGATGGGACTGAAATGCCAGCCTGGTAGCTCGCTCAAATTTATGCAGTCTGGGAACCAGCGAAAATAGCTCGTCGGAACAGATGCCGTGAAAATATTTGTAGAAGAGTCAGAGCGAGGCCACATTACACATGTGGGATAGAGATTCTAGACTAGACGGCAGATCAGGAGCTCTACTTTGGAAAAATATAATTATAATCCAAATACAAGTATAAACATCTAATAAATAATTTTAAATATAACACAACTTTATAAACAAATTAAATTGATTTTAAAGAGCCAACCATACAGAAATGCTAACCCGCATTAGCAATAGCTAAGATGCATTCCAGAAAGCTAAGCAAAGTATTAAGATACTGGAATATTTCGTTAGAAACAAAGAAAATCGTACTCAATTGCTGTGTGATATCAACCTTCTTGTACGACAGCACAGATGAAGAAACACAGGGGGCAAGAGAATTGTCATACTACAGAATAATATTAAGAATCCCATGGATGGAGGGAGCGATCAACGTGGAAGATTTTTTTAAAAACAAATGATACTAAAGATAGAATATATTCAATTAATTAATATATAACCGCTCGTTGTATCTTCACTATATAGTACATATACAGAGCTGTTCGATAAAAGTGACTCACCTGAAGAGATATCTAAAAGTTCTTCGACACATAAAGAGGGAAAAAGGCCATGGAAAACATAACTTAGACAGGGTAAAGAGAAGACAAAGCATGTCACTTAAATGCAGAGCTTGTGTGAGGCGGGAGATTAGCAAAGAAAGACACGTTGCTAATGTCCAAACGGGATAGGTGTTGTGGAGATCCATGATCGCGCAAGCCCTGGATAGAAACAGCATGGAAAAAGATTTGATGAATTTGCCAGTTTGTTCGTCCACATTAACCGTATTGGAAGCGTTCTTAAGAGGAACATCTACATGAGAGGAAAACAATTTAAGAGTAAAGAAGTGTTCTGGATGCTGCGCAAATGCGTTATCAGGAAGAAAAACGACAGACCGAAAAATTAATTAATATAAAACCGCTCGTTGTATCTTCACTATATAGTACATATACAGAGCCGTTCGATAAAACTGACTCACCTGAATTTTTTTAGTTAAAAATTTTTTCACCTATTGTTTTTGGGGTCAAACTAATTTTTAATTTTACTAATATAAATACCCCTTCTCCACAACCAAGTAAAATAGTTTACTCACCCTAAGGTATTCTATTGATAATTATAATTGTGGATATAAATGAGATTTATGGAAAAACTATGTGCAAAAAAAGTGACTCACTTATTTCCTGCAACTAGTAATCAATAGAAACATCACCGAACAGCTTTAAATAAAGAACAATAGATGTATAATGTATTTATAATAGGTAATATAGTTCAAAATATTTAATAATCTATGGGTCCTCCTTTATTTTGAATAACCTTTTCAACCCTTTTTGGCATTGGCTTGTTTAGGTTCTGGCAAATCTCATCTCCAAGCATTGAATTCCATTCGGATATGAAATTCACAATCAAATCCTCTTTGTTGCTCAACTGGTTTGTTGCGAGCATGTACTTTATAATGCTCCATGAGTTTTCTATGGGGTTGAGGTCAGAAGATTGGGGCGGCCATGTAATAACACTCACCTGCTTCTCATCAAAGTATTCCTTCATCAATTATGATTTGTGACAGGGAGCATTATCTTGCATAAAAATGAGCTTGGTGGGGTCGATTTGCACCCGTTCAGCAGAAGGGAGCACACAAGACTCTAAAATTCTCTTGTACTGCTGAAGCGCTTTTCAATAGGTTTTAAGAAACCAGTTCCATCAAAAGAATAGCATCCCCAGAACATTATACTGAACGGATAATTGACAGTAATAACTGCTAAATCCAAAGATTTTTAGATCGCTTATCCTTTGAATTTAGCTCAACTTTCGTTTCATCGGAAAAGAGAACATTTCGTAAAAAATTTAGGTGAGTCACTTTTATCGAACGGCTGTGTTTTTTATATGTGATGTTGTTCTAGATTTGTTTTCATTACATTGAAACTATTGACACTATTTATATTCGATATGGGA
>OZ038475.1:72426316-72436316 GCA_964036315.1 Acanthosepion esculentum
CCAATCGTGCATTTATGAAACATAAAAGGGAAATATATTCTTAATTAATATCCTACACCTACAAATACCAATGATTTATACATACCTGTCATGATATATTCAGGCTTTTTACATTGGTCTGCTGACCCTATTTGGAATCCATAGTATGCGGATTTGCTATAGTTGACTAAATAATTTTGGTCCTTCCAGATATGATACTTGGTACCTCTTTGATGTTCTGGACCGTCAGTGTATCTTTAGAAAATGTGTTTCTGAGATCGAATTACTGTTGCAAGGAGTTATGTCATCACTGGATTTGGAATATTTAAACTGTATATAAAACGTTACTAAATATATTAAATAAAGAGTGAGAAAATACAATATTAATTCTGCATAATGGCAGAATATATTTTCTAATATTTTGAACTTGTTAAAGAACGTATCCCGTTTATTCATATCACTCTAACGAAGCTATAATAATATAATAAATGTGATATATTAACGATATAAAATATAATAACGATATGACAATGATATAATAACGATATAATAACAATATAATAATGATATAATAAGGATGATATAATAAATCATCAAAATACTAACAAACAAAAAGTAAAGCTTACAAATATTTTTCTGGTTTATCACGTTAAATTTTCTGGCAGTTTTATTAATAGTTATAGATACGCCATGTTTGTCGTGGAAACTTCGTGCATCTTCAGGTGTGCATTATCTTGGCTTAAATGGAACGTATCTGATGGCATCGGAACATTTTTGTAGTATATATAGGAGTTATTTAACCATGTTTTGCTGTTATCCATGGTCTTAAGTCACATACCTGGATCAGAATTCCATATACGAAAGAAAACAGGAAGTACGAATATAATAGAATAATTCATATATTACAAAAATAATATTTGTATAACTCTTGTTTTTACTTTAAAAGAAAAGAAAATCAAAGTAATATAGCTAAATCGAAAAGGTTTTAGAAATATATTACCTTATGTTATTCGTAAATATATCGCAAATTTAAATTCGTCTATCAAAAATGTCTTGGCTTGGTAAAGTAACGCTAGTAATGATAGAAGATTTATGGTAAAAGTTGATAACAACGTTTTAATTTTTCAGGAAAAATGGCATTTGAAACTTACACTTTAAAGACAAAGGGGCCTGGTGGATCGTACGCTGCATAAAGGTATATCTAAAGGTATATTGCAATTTTCTTGAACTATTTCTTATATCACGTCATACTTGCAACTATAGTTAAACTTCAGCTGCACATTTAAATTATGATGCTCATCAACGTTGTTCATTTTAATTGAAAATTTGTCCATTTGAGTTGAACAATATGTAATAAAATAATATTAAAAGTGAATAGAAAATATGTTCAGTATGAGTTACATGTCCTCATCACAAATCAATATGCGCATAATGATGAACTGCTGAGTCATTCCCGAAATCATCTTTGGGTGATTTCGACATATATTGGTGTTCATCGGCAATTCCTTGTCACATCGCGCCATTTATGGACGAATTGTGCAACATTATAAATATCACACAATTAATATATTAAGTATTGGTTTATTCTTTATAACAATGACGCCGTATAATCATTTTAAAAACGTTTTAATTTGGATATGTATAACTATTGTGCTTTGGACTTGGTTCGAAAATAATTTGATTAAATCTTCGCGGCACATATAAGGACGTCTCGCTGCACACCAGTGAACCCCTGTACACCAGTTGAATATCACTGTTATATTCCAGCTTTATCAAAGGAATTTACCCTTGATTTTTTTCAAAAATATATATGCTAATATGAGACTTTTATAACATGTTGCTAAACACTGAGGGACGCTAATGAGGATTAAAAAACGATGTTGCGCCATATTGCCTCGTTGAGGGAAACCGCTTATTTTGTAAAGAAATATTCTATCTATATTTGAAAATCGACCACAGGGCGCCGGTTCTACTTTCGTCTAGGCCAAGAAATCTTTAGAAATTGACGTTTAATTTCATGAAGTTATCTGTTTCGGTAATTTATTCCTCTGCCTAAAACGTAACACAACAAGCGAGCATCACACCGAATCTTCTCTTCTCTTTTTTAATTCTTTCCTGCTGGTCACTCATATTTCCCCGCCGTATTATCCAAAGCGCTTGTTACATATTATTGTGTTTTCGTCCAGCGAATATTTAGAAAAGCTACTCACTTAATCCACTTTCGAAAGGCATAGGCAATAAGCTTGTAATTAATTCTACAGGCATTATATACTGATAGAATATGCCACTCTTAACACGCGTATAATTGCAGTAGGCGTCGATTTCATTATGATGCCTGGGAAGGAACAGCGTGACTGTTTAGTGATAGAATTACGGACTCTCTTTTTAATGCATTATAACCGGGTGTGGTTGTAGCTGTTACTATTCATTCTGAAATATTTCGTTTTATTCAAATGAAAACGTTAGAAAAAGCGGCCTTGTTTATATCTTATACTGACAATGCTTTTCATCTTTCTTATTCTTCTTTTATTAAATCACAGCGTATTTTAAATGCAATTATTATTTTCTCTTTATTAAATAATATAATCACAAAAGCCGAAAATATAATATGTTTCATAAAAAGAAATTTCAAATGTTGTTATCATATATTCAGGACGGAGATAATTGCGACTCTCTGCAGATTCCTATCCATTATTAACTGTGATTAGCCGTGGCTTCTTCGAAAATATATTGGGATGATTGCTCTTGATGTCTCCATAGATTTGGATTCAGAATTTTACTTTTAGAGTGCTAGACAAATGTAGAGGGCACTGTTAAATTGGCTATTTATCTTATATACAAAATTAATCCATGCCTTTCCTAAGGGTATTTTCTCGTACTGAAATGGACTAATTTTACCGGAAGTGCAACGCGCTGCATCGATTTAACTTTCAACCGTTAAACTATCTAACATCCAAATCTCATTTTTTAAAAATAAACAAACAAAACAAAACAATATAACATTCACGTTCGTCTAAATTCACGGAATTAAACCTCGTCATTATCTTCTTAGGTAGATGTAGAGTCCTATGATTGTCCACGTCCTGCAGAGTCATGGTACATAGAAGGAGAGGAATTTTCTTTTATTAGTTTTCGAATATCTTCGGATATTAGTATTATACAATCTTATATAAATGGCGGTTTTTGGGGACATCTAAAATATCTTGAAAACGGTAGAATATATACCTGGATTGTGTTTCTTATCACGTAAATAAAACGATGTTGCGATATATTACGAAATCAGACATCAGCATGGGGAAAATATCTCGAGAATAAAGTGTTCAATTAGTCTGTAACTAAATATCACTATTATCAAGCCAGTCTTGACAAACTTTGATTAGAGTTACAATGGCTAGGATACTGTGGAAAGCCATGACCCAACCACGTTCGGAAGGGAAATGTCACATAGAAGTCGAGTGTATTCTCTTGGAGTGCGCAAAATGTTTATCTTGATAATAAAATTTCATTACATACTAATGCTGGTAAATTTATCAAAATATATTTATCTGACAAGTAACCCATGAGTTTAATAGAGATATTCATAAATTATTTGGTGATGTCAGGTTTTTTTGTGCAACTAAATGTATTAATGTGCAATCTCCTAATAACTGAGGCCAAAATGGCTTGTGAATTTATCGCCTCTAAAACATAACTGCTCTTTTGTAATCATCTTACAGAACATTTTTGTCCTCCATTAAGATGACTGATGCTAACACCCATCGGAAAAAACACTTGCGTTTTGTTCATCTCACATTGTCCCCTGACATAAAATGGAATGATTATATTGAATCAATTGCTAAGTCTGATGAAAGGAAGGACGGTTCATTATGTCCTGTTAGAAAATTGAGATATCCAGAAAAGGCATGGAACGGGAAAATAAAAAATCTACCTCGTTGGACGAAATAAAGGGTTCGTTTCGAAATTCCCCGGTATATGTTCAAATAATTTAGATTTCAGCATTAATTACAGATATACGTTGATATGCCGCTAAACAAAATCAGTCAGCCGTCACATTTTCATTTATAAATTACCAGGTCACCTGATTACAATTAAATATCTGAAATAAAAACACTTCTTAATGATTATTAATCCTGAAATTCATTACATTTATAGGAGATAAATATGGAAGAATAATCGGAACAATATTATTACTCAAGACGTCCGCTGTCTCTCTTCCTTAAATATACCTATTACTTTCTTTATTTCAGAAAATTTAATTTCTATCCACGCAGATATAGGTACCACAGCATCTCAGTTTATATATTTATATATAAAGGAGTGCCCACATAGTTTTAAATATGCCTATATGTGTCTACACATTCTACACATATATAAATCAAATATATATATATATATATATATATATATATATATATATATATAAATTAAAATCAAATATATATATATATATATTTGATTTTAATTTATTTGATATATATATATATATATATAAATTAAAATCAAATATATATATATATATATTTGATTTTAATTTATTTGATATATATATATATATATATATATATATATATATAAATTAAAATCAAATATATATATATATATTTGATTTTAATTTATTTGATATATACATATATATTTGATTTTAATTTATTTGATTTTCTTTTAATTTGCAACTTTTCAGTTGTTTTATCCATATTATATATATATATATATATATATATATATATATATATATATATATATATATATATATATATATATATATATATATTAATCATTTCACCCCAGGAAAGATAGGGATGCCACTAGTAAGCAGGGGTTACATGGAGTGAAATTGAAATTCTTAATTTAATGATGGAATAAGCACCAACATTTAAGGATGGAAACAGCCCAACATGCAAATTAGAATTTGGAGATACCAACATCAAACAAATACAACACTTTAAATATCTGGGAATTATTTTAACAGAGAATGGAAAATGTGACACTGAAATATAAAGTCGCATTAGGATAATAAATTATACCTTCCGAAACCTAAGCACAGTATTACAAAAAAATGGAAATTTTCGTTGAGAACAACAAAAAAAGATTATTAGACAGTTACACATTATCAGATCTCTTATATGATAGTGAATACTGACAATCAGAAAACAGAGACAGACACTTGAAGCAACATCATTGTTGTTCTACAGAAGGATACTGAGCATATCATAGGCTGAAAATGTGAGCAACGCGAAGTTTTAGAGCAAATGTAAACAAAAAGGATACTTATACATAACACCAGAAAGAGAGAGTTGAAAATTTGATACCCACGGGACAGATTGAAGGCAAGAGGGACAGAGGAAAACAGCGCATTACCTGCTAAATGACTTTTGGAAAATGGATGGCGGGACAAGATTTAGGAGAAATTCTAAAAAGACAATATTTATTAAGAGCTATGAAGCATAGGTAATTAAGGAGGGGGATGATCGCCTACTTCCTCAAAGGACTTGGTGCATAGAGAGCGAATTACTTGTTGTGGACATCTCTAGTCCTTAGTTCTCATCCTGTTTCTCTTGCTGACAAAGATATATATATATATATATATATATATATATATATATATATATATATATATATATATATATATATATATATATATTGTGATGTCAACAAACACGTGTTGGCACTTTTGTAATGTCAGCGAATACACGTTTTCACTTTCGTAATGCTCGTTGTAGTAGACACTTTGTAATCGCAGACACAACTATATTCACGCGCTTGAATAATACTGGCGTCAGACGCCCTCATATAACATTTGCACTAATAGTACTTGCTCGACAATTCTTGTTCGAAAAGTAACCACCGAATAGTAATCCGTATAGTGATCAGTATAGAGAAATAGAATAGTGGATAGAGTAGAGAATGGCGATCAGTATAGTTAAAGAGGATAGAAAAGAAATGGTGATCCGAATAATAATAGAGGATAGATTAGAAATAGTGATCAATTAGACGCCAAGATAATTGCCATAAATACATTTCTTTTGCCATCGCGTGTTGTCCTTATTCAAAATTGGATCGTCTGTGTTTGCTCTCTGGTGACCTGTGTTTAAACTACCGTATCTGCAGCAGCACTTTACAACAGTATACGTATACTGTTAAAGTACAGTCGATTGATAGTCCATTATTTATGTTTTGCTTTCCTTCATTTTCCAGGAGGTCCTGTAGTATTCCATATGTGTCTGTCATCAGTATAGTGCTATTTGCGTATTTTATATTGTTATCGTTGCGAACCCCAGAAAACGATTGAGATCTGCTGTTAATATATTAATAAAAACAGCCGTAGAATGTTGAAGGCAAGAGGGACAGAGGAAAACAAAGCATAGCTCGCCTAGCGCGTTTGATGGCGTTTCATGATTTAGCAGAGATAAGAAACAAGTGTTATTAAGAGCTTACAAAGGACACAGAATTTTGGAGAGTCATGATTTTCGACGTCCTGAAGGTCCTAGTTATATTTAGGAATGAGGAACGAAATAACGGGGGCAATTCTATTGAATTGTTAAAATTTTTAGTCAAACAACTTCAACAAAATATCGCAAAAAGTATCATAAGTATGAATATAGACTATTATTTAAAGAAGAAGGGTGAAAGGAAAATATTAAAAATTGATATGGTTTTTCATTTCATTTAATCAGACGTTGAAGACTTGAGAGAATTATCTCTTCCACTTCTTCTTTCTTACTTTCTTTGTTTCCTTCTTTCATTCTTCATACATATTATGTATGCTTTCTTTCTTCCACTAAAACAAAGCAGTGCTTCTGATATGCCGTGTAACCTCGGTTCTCGAACGTTTCATATATCGAACAAATCGGTTTTCGAACAGAAAATTCCAGATGAAAGTGCCTCGGTTATCGAACAATATTTCGGTTCTCGAACGACATTGCCGAACCCGAACGGAATAATTTCTGAGTCGTCTGTTGTGCTGTGCTTTTCTTCTACTTTTATCGTACTATGCCTTTTCTTCCTCTGTATTGATTCCTATTCGTCAAATAGCTTCGGTTTACGAACATTTCGGGTTACGAACGGCCTTCAGGAACGAATTAAATTCGTGACCCGAATTTCCACTGTATTAGTTGCTGCTTTCTTTCCTCGCATTGAAAACGGAATGTTCCATTATTTTATCTCAGGGGTGGTAGCATGAAACATTCGTGCTAATTGACTTTCTAAATAAGACCGAACGCACAGAATTATATGACGTGAAGTACATTGCCTTCATTGTTGACAGTTTCATTTTGTTCCCATATTATATGGAGATACCTGTTCTTTCCTATTCTTTCTTAATCTACTGTCTATATTCATTTACGCCCTTATTAATTGTTGAATATGTTGTCTCTCTTTGTAGATGTCTGCCATTATGTCTTCCCTAATTTGGCTTTTATGTAATTTGCTCTGAATCAATTAATAATGTTAATACTGCTTATTAGATAGAATACAATTCTTGGTGACATTACTAAACAATATATAGTTGATGAGAACATCTAGTACTTTGTTAAATAGCGGTAGGTCAGTAGAAGGGTCAGACGTTTCCCCTGAGTTTTTAAAGACTGTAACTACGAAGAGAATTTCCAGCAAGCAGGAAAGCGAATAGCACAAAGTCAGTTATTTTATAGTTCAGAGAGAACAGGAAGCAGTTGAAAAGTACAATTCTTAAGGATTATTGCAGTTCACGCGCTCTTTGAGGTTTCACTTATTGAGTGATAACAGCAAGCGGGGACGGATCTATATGCATATCACCCAATATAGACTCAGGCCTTAGTGGAATGTCAGATGGGTTAAGAGTAGAATTTGTCAATCTACGAGCAAAACATACTTCTTTTCAGCAAAATATGTTAACACTTCAAACTGAGTAAAGAGAGAGGGGAGGACCTTGCTCTTATTTAAAACAGTATTACACAGCCGCTAGCAGGGATCTATGTAAATTGCTCGAAATCAATTGGTCGAAAAATAATTTCTCGAACTATCAATTGCTCGAAAGGCAGATTGCTCAAAGTAATTTCGAAGTTCGGAGCACCAAGTAAACTGTGCCGTCTCACGACACTTCAACGGAGCTGGATATAAAAGGAGCCACGACACTCAACTTTAGCAGTCCTGATTTTTTTTTTATATATTTGTTTTCTATTTCAGTAATTTTGGAGATCTCGAAACCTCGTGATGGACATACCTTTTGTTGAAAGCGAAAAAGGAAAGAAGTTGTGTTTGGATGGATACCTATATATTAAGGACAAAACAGTGAACAATAAGATTTACTGGAAATGTGGAATGTGCAAAAAAAGGAAATGCTTAGCACGTGTTTTATTTTTTTAAATAACAGGTTTCGAGCAAACTGCCTTTCGAGAAAAAAAAAAGACCTGCTATATAAATGTACTTGTTCTTTAATTTTAACTGTTCAGTTAACAACAATAAAGTTGTATTATTTTACCTTATAGTAAATATTAGAAATAATGTAGTTTTATTTTTTTTAAACACAGGTTTCGAGCAATATGACTTTCGAGCAATTGATATTTCGAGAAATTATTTTTCGAGCAATTGATTTCGAGCTATTTACTGTCGACCAATTGATTTCGAGCAATTTACCGGATACCCGCCAATAGTCACGAGAATTATACTTTTTACAGGCTATCAGTCAGTCAGTTATATGCCAATCGGAATACACGCTTAGACGATCATGTATCATTCGATTTATGTCTGACGAGGCAGATCTTTTCCCACAAGTTGCCATTTCTTTCTGCGATAGACAAGTTACCATCCAAGGTCTGTCCTGCTATTTACCCATATATGGGGGGATAAGAAGAGGATTCATACAATTCCCAAGTATATTAGCACGTAAGTGAATATAATGGATTCGACTAGAATTCGAACTCGGCTCTCCGATTCCTCAATCCGAGCCGTGATGCCTTATTCTTCCAGCAAACAAAGACTTAGCCTCTTTGAGGACACATTTACAATTGTTATAATGAGACATAAAGAGAAGGATGTCGTGATCGGAGCTATCATGCTGGTACTGCTTTTATTCCATTGGGAAATAGCGTCTGAATAAGACGGTGTGAATCGAAAATATTGTTGTTTCAGCTGGCATTTCCAAGAAGGTCTCCGAAACATCGATGCTGTCTTTAACCAAAGAAGGAACATCTGTGGCACAATTCTCAATAGGAAGGTTAATAATATAACTCCAAGTGTTGTCTCAAAGTAACTCACGAAATGAGTCTCAATCAATACGCTGGTAACAAAAGTAAGGACTGCGAATAGAGCATTCCTGTCTAATAGAATACTCAAAAGAAATATCAACAGATACTACAGCGTGATCCAAATTTGCCAAGTGGACTCATCTGTGGTGATCGACAAAGGCTAGGGGAGGGGGTAAGGAACCAATCTACTAAAGAAAAGTGTTGATCAGATCTCTTATTAAGGAAACGAGTAGGTAAATACACTATTTGACCGAGAGAATGGGCAACGGAGTCTGAATACCATCAATATGAATAACATTAGAGTAAGTAATCCACTTGATATTATGAGCATTAAAATCACCAAACATAAAAATATTCGCAAATTGTGTGTGTGTGTGTGTGAGAGAGAGAGAGACAGAGAGAGAGAGAGAGAGAGAGAGAGAGTTTTCCATATTGTCAGATATTTTTTTCTAATATGTTAAATTCCTCTTAAGACAGCGATAAATGAGAAACAGATAACTGAGTACAATAACGAAAGTCGAAATCACATGATCATCGTGGATCTCAGGAGACGATTCCCTTCCAACTGAAAGATTATCCCTCATGTAAACACTAAGTTCATGCATATACATACGAGAATCTTTTCGATACTGGGGAAGATAGCCTGTAACAGAGAACCGATTGGTAATGACAGAAGAATTTAAATTACTTTCGCAAACTGAGAAGGAATCTGGAAAACGTTTCTACACTACAGAAATTGGCAGGGATAGCACGAATATTGGAAATAAAGAAAAGTTGTTTACTGGTTTAGACCTACG
>OZ038475.1:72441316-72491316 GCA_964036315.1 Acanthosepion esculentum
TCATGTTTCCTGCTGTAAACATTAATGTTTAGAAACCGCCACAAAAAGAAATCAAGGGTGTTAAATCTGGTGATCTAGGTGGGTATTCAACTGTCCCTCTTCTTATTTAAAGAGTGTATACATTATGTTGGGACCCCCTGTATATATATATATATAACAAATATACAGGTGTGTAGTAGTTATTGTTTGAAATATATGCAGACACATATTTGCCAACAAAAAGAACAGACTGAGTAATATTCACATGTACATATTATTAGTTAGAGAGATCGATCGATCTCGTTCGATAGATATATAGATAGGCATTATCTTTATCACACTTTTCCTACCTCTTTCTATCTCCCTTCTCCCCCATATATATATATACACATACATATATATATATATATATATATATATATATATATATATATATATATATATATATATATATATATATATATATATATATATATATATGATTCATGATTCTCTCTGATTTAGGTAATGAGTGTACCTAATTTAGATCTTCCTGAACCAAAATCAGAATTTATTGTTCGGAAGATGGAACCCAACAAAGTTACTTAATTAAACGGCCGCCATTCTTTCAGGCAATGTCGCTCCCTTCCTTTCTGTTTACATTTCTCTTTTTACTTTTCATCGTCACGTATTTTTCATTCTTTCTCGCTGATTGTAACCTATTTTCCCTCATGTTTGTCCGCCAAGTCTTGTTTGTTTAGGTCAAACGTCTTAGAAAGTCCAATCACCAACTGCCGCCGGCTGTTCATTGATAAATACTGACAAGTCACCATGCTTATTCCACCCACCCCGCCTTTCAGGTTATCTGGTTCAATGTTTCTTGAAAAGAATCGTGTTGCCAAGTTGAATCTTTGACTCCTTGGCTTTGATATGACACGCGTCGAACGTGTACAATCTGTAATTCTGTAGCAGAGAGAAATTTACCATCACTATCATGCTATGGCTATTTTGATAAATGTATTAATGGCAATTCCGACTAGTCTTCTGAGGGTGCAACGATAACGATATAAAATACACAGATAACTTTACAGTGATGATAAAATCACATAACAACGCACGAAAGCAAAGTGTGTAGAATGGATTAGCCAGCAACTGTACGAAAACAATTTATATCTTTGTCAGCAAAAGAAAAAGCCCAAGGTGAAAACTACGATATAGATTTATCAACAAGAAGTAAGTCTCTCCCTATATGCCGCGTCCATTGAGGACGTAGGCGACCTTTGCTTCCCACAATTTTCTATCGTTCTTAGTTCTTAATAGATCTTGTCATTTTATTTTATTTCTCCTTAACCTTGTTCCGCCATCCATTTACTCAAGCTCGCTAAGTAGATGATGTGTTGTTTTCTCTCTTCCTTTCAATCTGTCTTGTATGCATCAAATTTTCCAAGCCTTCTTTTCTCATTATGTGTCCTAGTCATTTCAACTGTCTCTTCATGATGCTATAGTGTTTTCTTAGTGTAGCTTACGTGTGGCACAAGGCCGAAAGTTTGAGGCACGCAGTGAGTATCGAACTCACTTCTCAGTTACGATTGTTCTACCGAGACATGATTGTTAACCATTACAGCACTTCCAGTTGTCATTTTTGCTGATGTTATGTATCAGTTTCCATTTTGTTTCCATTTACTCTAAAACTTCGTCGTTGTTCAGATATTCGTCCCATGGTATTCTCAGCATCCTTCAGCAGAACCACATTTATGTTGCTTCAAGTGTCTTCTTCATCTTTGTGGAAATTGCATAGCGTTCACTGCAATATAGTAGGTCTGATATCATGTCACAAGCAAGTACTGATTTTAAATTGTGAATTGTTTTAAGGTGTCATTGGAATCCAAACGCGCATTTGGAATAGGAAAATGTATTTTCCGGGTACTAACCAAAGCTTTAAAAACGGGAAAATGCGGTTAGACACAAAGAAAAGAATGCCAAAATAATATGATGCTCCCTATATGGGAGTGAATGCTAGACAATCTCCTCCTCAATGAATAGAAAACTGGAAGCAAAAGAGATGTGGTTCTGCGAAGAATACAATGGACTAAGCAAGGAAAAAGTGTGAAGCACAATCAGAATAAAAAATATATACACAGAATCAGAAAGACAAAGCGGGAACTTTCTTGGACACATAACGAGAAACACCGTCTTAGACAATTCAAGACTGACATGGCATATCGAATTTAAAAAATGAACGGGACCGCCTACCTGACGACTCTGTGAGAATACATGAGGGAATGGTGTGTTGAATCCATTGACCGTATTGTCTATATCTATAAACGCTTTAATTCTTATAGTCAACTGTTCTCTCCTATACACACGGTGTATCAAAAATACTTTTACAAAATTTGAGGGTGGGTTCCTCACACGAAAGCTATTCTCAGTTAACTCACTAATACACACGTTAAACGTTGAATACAGACTAGCATCAAATATACACGAATGACAAATATAACCCCGTCCTAATGCTAACACATCGACAAGGACACATGGTACAGTGGATAAAGGCGTTGTTTAGATCCATTGACAGACTCAAAGAGTGTGAGTTCAATACCCGGTTCAGGCAGTGGAGAACTTTCAGAGGGAAAATTAGCAGGAGATAACTGATAACTGACATCCATCAAACATGGCTCGTGGAACTAGAACAGTCTACCCCAGTGATCGAAATAAAGGGTTCGGTTCGAAATTCCAACCACCTGAAGAAGGCCGGAGCGTACAACGGCCGAAACGTTGTGACAAATATGGCGACAAAGATGAGGACAATAGTCCGACTAATGTAAATACTGTACATAATACCTCATCTCAGAAATATAGACAGACATCGACATCTGCCGTAAACTTTCTTAATTAACTCAAAAGCTAAGGATTTGCCGACATATACTTACATGGATTTTGTCCCTGTTTAGGTGTGAGGAACCCGCCACCAAAGTTTGTAAAAGTATTTCTTATACACCGTATATATAGAGAAAATTTAGGCACCCCCAAGTGTACTGGAGAGCTAGCTTGTCTCGCGAGAACAATTACGACTGAGTAGTGAGTTCGATTCTCACTGGGTGCTCCATACTTTCGGCCTTGTGCCATATCTAAGCTATGCTTGGAAAATCACTATATAGAGTAAATTTTATAGAAAATGTTTGAAATATACTCTCATTGCATAAACGATACTACGGATGACGGACTGACATTAGACATCTAATATTTTGATTGACCGTGCCAGAAATTGTGTCGTACAAAACACATTCTTTCGAAGAACAGATACACAAGAATGAGCCATAGCGTGTCATGAAATTTCTAAACAGCCATCCTTTATTTTCTTCAAGAACTTTGAAAACAATCTCTAACAGCCATCTATCTCAACTGTGATCGGTTATTCATATATATATATATATATATATATATATATATATATATATATATATATATATAAAAATAAGTATATATAAGTGTGTGTATATATATAAAGTATATATATGTATATATATAAAGTATATATATATATATATATATATATATATATATATATATATATATATATATATATATATATATATATATATATAGGGGCAGCAGATCATTATTCAGAAACGTATTATTAAATATAACAGACACCGAATATCTATTACTTTCCATCAGGTGCTGTTCCAAGTTTCGTATGTTGTCTTTAATTTCAGCAGAAAATAAAGATAAAGTTTCCAACGTTTGGATATTTTTTTATTGTGTTGTTCATGGATCTAAGCTTTCGGCTCACATGAACCATCATCAGAGTGCTTATTTGGACTATACAAGAGAAAATTTCACCTTCCAAAATGACATCCTGTTTTGTTTACTTAGGTGTTTGCTAAGCGTTAATAACAGAAAAGCAGACACAGGTCGTAAATTCATAATGCTGATCTCTGACGTCATGCAAGTCTAGGTGAGAGATAAAAGTTATCAATAGAACGATGTGCTTAAATGTATTGTAATATGTTATGATTGGTTTAAAATGTAATTTATTTAAGTTTGTTGCTTCATAGATGGCCTCCAGTGTGTTAAAGTTCTTTTTATTCTACGTATGTGTGAGTATTGTTATGTCATCAAGCAATATCTGTCTGATATTAGGTACTTGACTATTCTCTTTTCTAAATACATTCCAAATAACCACTCTGATGTTAGATCATGTGAGACGAAATCCTAGATCGATGAGCAATACAATAAATAAATATCAAGATTGGACAGATATTTATAATTTTCCCCTGAAATTAAAGCCAACATCCGAAGGTTGAAACGGCTCCTGATAAAACATAATAGACATTCGTTGTCTGCTATATTTAACACTACATGTCTGAATGAATATATATATATATATATATATATATATATATATATATATATATATATATATATATATATGTACAAATTCTAAAATGTCTAAAATTCTTACATTTTTCCGTTTCGTAAGAGTAATAAATAAATTATAAATAAGTAATTAAATAATAGTAGCGTCTATTCCGAGCCTCCTGAAATGAATGTGTCTGGAATCGGAGTTGGCAAACTATCTATTAAAATAATTACAGAAAAAAAAAGCGCTTCAATCCAAAATTTCCTCTGCCGAATAAAATGAGAATTATACCAGATGCTAGATGATTTATGTAAAGGCCCTACCTCACAGTTAGATGTCTTCTGTGACGAGACCTACGAAGGATGATTGTTTTATCAACTAGAATTTTCAGTTTGCATTGCTGTGCATTATGGGAAGCTAAATCCCTTTTATGGCATTTGGGTCAGATAGGTGACACATGAATCGTCTGCTCATTGAGATGATGTGATGACCGATATAGCTAATTGATTTATGTTAAGAAACACAGAAATACCGGGCAGTTAAATTGATAAACTATATATATATATATATATATATATATATATATATATATATATATATATGTATGTGTGTGTGTGTGTGTGTGTGTGTGTGTGTGTAATGTATTTTGGCAGAAATTATTAAAATGAATGTACATTATATGTTTATTAAATTTACTGATCCTGTCTTTACTGTGTGAATAACGCTTAGCAAATGCGGCGGTTGTTAGTGTATGACATAGTTAAAATTCATAATGGATCCAAGCTTTCGACTTACATTCGTCATCGTCAATCGTTTGGGTAAGGATGTGAAAAGAAGAAAATTAAATGTATTATAAGATGCTCATTATGAGTGTTTTTACTGAATCTAAATGCATTACCAACAAAAGCAACCTATCTATAATATAAACGACTATCCTCACAGATCGTGTATTCACGAATTCCTAAAAAAATATTACATGTTATTGAACATTGTCCATAAATGTTGGCGTTTTAAATGCCAACATATGACTTACTGCATCCAATCGCTTTCAACCAAAATTAACGATATTTTTAAAATAGTGCACGGGACAATATACTATTACTATTATTATTATTATTATTATTATTATTATTATTATTTATTTCCTTTCATATATGCCGTTTACACATTTCTTTCCGGGTCCTGCCCAGGGACCTAAGGTTAGAATGGCATCCTGACACTTTCCACTGCTTAAAAAAAAAAAAATAATAATAATTACATAGATAATAATAATAATAATAATAATAATAATAATAATAATAATAATAATAATAATAATAATAATAATTATTATTATTATTATTATTATTATTATTATTATTATTATTATCTTTGATATCTGGCGTTTACACATTTCTTTCCTGGTTCCGCCCAGGGACCTAAGGTTAGAAATGGCATCCTGATAAAAATAATAATAATAATAATAATAATAATAATAATAATAATAAGTATTATTATTATTATTATTATTATTATTATTATTATTATTATTATTATTAATATTATTAATATTTGTATTAGTGAACAGTTGTAATAAGATTAGCGATATTTCATTAACTTACTTGAACTCTTATTTTCACGGATACCCTTTTTATTTCGAATTTTCTGTGTATTTCTTTGTGACATTATTCAAGTATTGTATTTTTTAAGAAAAAATATATATCTGATAAAGTGTCCAGTTGAGAAGTAATTGCTTACACAAATTATGGGTGGAGTCATGAGACAAAGCACTATCGAACAAAACAAGGACATGTTCAAATATTTAAGTTGATGAAACACACACACACACACACATGTGTATGTATATGTATATGTATATCTATATCTATATATATATATATATACACATACAAGATTGTTCCGCTACATCATAGCTCATCAGTGTGACTGGACCTCCGACTGTTTCAAGCCTAGATAGATAGATAGATAGATAGATAGATAGATAGATAGATAGATAGATAGATGGTTGTCGGATCTACTTAAATAACCGAACAGTTAATCCTATTATCGGTAGAAATTTGTAAAAGAATTCTGTTGAAAGAATTTTTCAAGAAACTAGGTTTCTGAAATGCAGTAGCAGATATAGTATTTCCTTCCTAAGTTTTTATTTCGGAAGGGAAAGAGGAAGAATGTATAAGGAATATTTTTCCTCGAAACTATTAAATACGACGAACACTTATCAGTTTATATTTGTTTCCTCATAAGACGTATTGTATTATATATATATATATATATATATATATATATATAGAGATATATATATATATATATATATATATATATATATATATATATATATATATATATATATATATATATATGTATATTGTCATCCACAGACAGACTGTTTCGATGTATCACAGCTCATCAGTGTGTTTAGAAGTCCGTTTGCCTCTAGCTAGGATCGAAAACCCAACTGAATTAGTCTCAATCGGGGATTCTACCACTAAGCCGTTGACGCACGGCAGGGATGAAGGAGAATTTAAGCGTATTTATTTTTAAAGAGCTCAACCGAAATAAATTTTTCAGGAGCCTATATATTGTCATCCACAGACAGACTGTTTCGCTGTATCACAGCTCATCAGTGTGGCTAGACGTCCGTTTGCCTCTAGCTAGGATCGAAACCCAACTGAATTAGTGTCAGTCGGGGATTCTACCTATATATATATATATATATATATATATATATATATATATATATATATATATATATATATATATATATATATAAAAGTGGACATGGAAGTCAGCACTTAGAGGCGACAGTCTGTTTCATGCTAGTGCAATCGTCAGGCGACTAGTGCTGTTATTTTTCTCGGCTATTTATATAAGGGTCAGTGGTGCATTATGGGTAGTCTATTTTGGCGGTTACTTTTACCGGAAGTGGCTTATTTGTTTATTTATTTATGTCAAATTGTTTTGCTTGTTTTTTGTTTGTTTTTTTATTTTTATTTTTATTTTTTATCTTATATATTTATTTATTTATTCTTTTATTTTGATCGGTGTTTTTGGTTGACGTAGTAAAAATTTGTTTATATAGCTTATTGTTGGTAGTCTATAATGGCCGTCATTACCGGAAATCGCTTGTTCGCTTATTTATTTGGGTCAAATTGTTTTGCTTGTTTTTATTTATTTTCATTTTTATTTTTTATCTTATATATTTGTTTATTTGTCATTGATTAAATCTGTTTGTTGAATTTGTGGTTTTTTCTGACTATTATTTAGGTGGGAACAGTTTTTAATTTATCTATTTAGGTTGGTTATCTTTATTTGTTTTTGTTTTGTTTTGTTTTTTAAACGGCTAGTTTATCGTAATCGGTTGTTAGTTTATTTATATATTTGGATGTATTTAGATCCATTTATTATACTTGTTGTTATTTATTTGTTACACTATATCTTTTTGGCTTTCGGTTTTTAAGTAACGTAGTATATTATCTTATATTAATGTTTTTTTTTTTTTTTTTTTTTTTGTATAACAGTTGTAACTTTCGTCCGTTCTTTTGTTTTGATTTTGTTTCGTATATTCTAACAGGTGTGGTTTTATGATTTGTTTGGAGTAATTTATTTTGCTTATTTTATTGTTGTTTGTTTATATATTTATTTATTTTTCTATTTTAAGTTACGTAGTAAAAATTTGTTTTCATGTCTACATTTTGAGATTAGCTCGGATCTTTTATTTAATAATTTATTTTCATCTGGGAAGGTAATAATAGCTATTTTTTCCTCCAAGCAAAGTTTGCAGGTTTTTGATAGGTTGTTGTAGGCTGATGATTTTTTCCTTATTTTCCAAGATATTTTTGGTGTGGTGTGTGTTTTGTTTTTTATTTCCCAGATATACTTAGAAAGCATTGTGCTGTTCGCATATTTACTATTTGTGAAAGACATTTTGTGTACATAATTTCTTTGTTTCCATGGTCCTTCGGTTACTCCTATATATACTTTTTCTTCATTATCTGCTGATTTTGTCGTGGCTTGGTAGATTACGTTGTTTTGTAAACAATTACCGTTTAAGGGACATTCGTTTTTTATTCTGCAGTTGCACGTGGGTTTAATTTGTTCGTGTGGTTTGTTAATAATTTTTCTGTTGTGCTTTTTTATTATTTGTGCCATGTTCTCGGTGCAACTGTAGCTGATTTTTACTGTGTTTTTGTTGAATATTTTGTGTAGGGTGCTTGATTCCGGGAAGTGTTTGTGTATTATATTTACACACGCTCTATCTCTGATATTGAGCACTTTACCCCATAAATATAGCACACTTTAAGACTATATTTCTGCATATATATATATATATATATATATATATATATTCTATATATATATATATATATATATATATATGTTATATATATATATATATATATATATATATATATATATATATATAGCTAGATAGATAGATAAATGGATACATAGATAGATAGATAGCATGTAGCCTTTGTGTATATTTAAAGACCAAGATATCTCATGAGCATTGTTACGATCAGATTATACATATATATATATATTTATATATATAAAACTGATATTAGCTTGAATATATATATATATATATATATATATATATATATATATATAGATAGATAGATAGATAGATAGATAGATAAATAGATAGATATCGTAAATTTAATCAGTAAACATTTACTAATACAGCATATTTATTGTGTACAAATAAATCTTTGACATTGTATTGTTTTAAATCTTTGTCTGAAATCATTCTCCGTTCATATTGACGTTATGCTTCAGGATTACCTTAGAAAAATTATTAAATTCTTATTAAAATGCAGAACCTCCAGGATTTATGTAATTGTTTTCGCTTGCTTTTACAGAAGTAGTTGGAAACAATCCAATAAATGTGAAATTAAAGTAATGAGAAATCAATTAAATGTGGAGAAGTATCTCTTCATGTCATTCGTCATGCAACAAAAATGAATTTAGTAATTACACTGACTTTCCTGAAGGCGTCATCTTCTATCTGCAAAACGATTTTATGTCAAAGGAACAAGCGAAATTTCCCCCAGAGTAAATTTTGCCGTATTAATATAATTCATCTTCCTATTTCATAAGATCTATAACATTCGTGCTTTTTTGAAACTCATGGACATCTTCATCTCTTAGAAATATTCAAAGCATTTTTATTATGATCATGCCAAAATTTAATCGAACAAGGACGTAAGAATCTTGAAATTCCAAATAAACCATTTCCACATACTAGAATTTAGAACTTCCATTAATGCAATAAAAAAATAAAATATTGTAAGCAATAGGTCCCACTTCAAATTTTACAATAAGTTGCTAAGTTTAATTTCCAGGTATATTTCGTAAAAATTGCTGGTATCTCTATCACATCAAAATTAACATGCTATCAAAAATTATTTATCCACAAAAGAAGTGAATGTAATATATATATATATATATATATATATATATATATATATATATATATATATATATATATATATATATATATATATATATATATATATGTATGTATGTATGTATGTATGTATGTATGTATAAGTGAACATAGAAGTCAACACTTAGATGCGACAGTGTTTCATGCTAGACACAATCGTCAGGCCAAATTGCGACTAGCATGAAACAGACTGTCCCCTCTAGGTGTTGACTTCTAAGTTCATTTTTATATTGACAGACGCTCTATCTCTGATAGCGAGAACGAAAGTAAGAAATAACAATTCGCCTACTTTGGTATTGTCTTTGATTTATATTCAAACGTATTTTTTTAATAGAAATGATCGACTTACACAAATAAGCATAAAAAGTCTGACTTTTATTACATGAAATATTTTATCTCGTTTTTTTTTTCTGACACATATTTGCAACAACTACCGTAAAAATTATCTTGGAAAGAATGGCGTAGTCTGGAAACAAATTTTGCTTATGAGAGAAAACCCCATGATGTGATAGTGCGATCGCGACAATAGAAATCGATGTGTCTCGGCACTGAATAATCCGGCAAAGTTTATCAAAACTACGAGATCTATATCGAATAAAATCAAACTAAAAGGTCGAAAAAAACGGTCTGATGTTTTCAAGATAACTCAGGGGGTAGGCAAATAACGCGTGTACACCTAGATTGATTTATATTTAAAAAAACGGTGTTATCTCAATTTCCTGGTTGAAATATTATCTACGAAATATTCAAACCATTTTTATTGCCTTTGTTGTTTATCGAATGTCTTCTTTGTCATAGCCGTCTCCGGGTATCCGAAAAATAAGACGTGAGAAAATATCGCTTCATTGAATTTTTGACTTGAATTTTTTTAAAAATATGAACATATTTATATGATTTTTTACCGTATTTTTTTCTTATATG
This sequence comes from Acanthosepion esculentum, assembly GCA_964036315.1. Classification (NCBI taxonomy): domain Eukaryota; kingdom Metazoa; phylum Mollusca; class Cephalopoda; order Sepiida; family Sepiidae; genus Acanthosepion; species Acanthosepion esculentum. The sequence goes on from OZ038475.1 coordinate 72,452,011, forward strand.
AATGATTTATTCTAGCAATTATATTCATATTTGTTATTTTAATCACATTTCCATCAATATATACTCTATTACATTATTTACACTGTTCGGACTGTTCTCCTCAACTTTATTGTCATATTAACGACGTTTCGATCGTTTTACGCTCCGGCCTTCTTCAGGTGATTGGAGTTTTGAATTTAACTCTTTATTTCGTCCACGAGAGTAGTTGTTTCTAGTTCCACGTGCCATGCCGGATGCCTCATTTATCTCCGTTTAACTCAACTCTAGAACTCACAACTCCTTGGGGGGAATCACTGGATACAACCAACGTTTTTATCCACTGCGCCATGTATCCTTGGCATCAGTGTATAGACCTTTCGGGCTTATAAGCTTAAAGTCTCAATAACCATTTTTACCAGACCTCATATTGCAATTTTGTTCTTATTATTGCTTTTTTCTAGCACACCGTATTAATGGTTCCCATATTTTATTCATTTCTATGATTGGTCGGCTTAGGAGATTAATGTGGTCTAGTATATGTGCTGATTCCTTAAGTTTTCGCATTTTCCAGTGATATTCTCTGGCTATTATTTTAACATAATTCCACGGAGCCGGTGATCTCCGTTTTTTCCTCCACATGTTCAGCTACGCCATATTTTTCTATTTCCCATCGTGTTAGTCTTTACGATGTTATTGCAGTCTTACGGGAAGGAGGTGGCCTATTTGTCCAATTATATTTCTTATCAAGCTGCATGGAATGGCTTACTTCCTGTCATGTGAAGGGTTTATCAGAGAAAATACGAAAGTTCTGTGGTCCATATAACCTCATGACGAACTTCTAAAGCGATTCGACCCTTCGCAGACACCTTTTCCGTGTAAGATCCCCTGCAGAGGGGAACATGTCTTAAACATTACAAAGCATTATTATTACAGGAACAATCGATTGAAAAGGGGTAGAGGATTATGCATTTCCTTTTAGGACTGGACTTCCGGTTCCTTCTAAAGTTTTTTTTCATTTTCTTTCATTCATAGTAGCTACATTCATCTTAGTGTCATTATCGCCTTGCTTGGGGTGAATTGGTTATAAAAACTACTCTCACTCGTATGTGGCGAAAACCAGTTCGAGTACGTGTATATAACATGTCATCCAATCAGATTTTGCTTTATAGCGTATACATTTAAAAATTACCTCAACATATGTTATTTAGACGGCACCGGTGTGCCACTGAGCAAGCTTGTCTGCTGTGTTAACGTTAACTGCCCATTATTCAAGTCAGGCGCGAGGTTGAAAATAGCACATCTACCAGGTATTTCTGCGACTTTGTGTAATAATGGCAATGATAATATTAGCCGTTTCCTTATAACCAAATATTCAACATTCATTGAACAAGGAGCCACGAGGGTCACTGTCGGTTGAAATTTATAAATTATTTCTCATAAAAAATATATAAGGAAAATCGGTTTCACAATTCCAATAGTTGTTATCGCTCTTTCAAGTATTAATGGGGGTTCGTCATTCCATGATGCTTGAATACATCCAAGTTTTATTCGCCCAAAGCCATTTTACCCGTTTGATCCGAGAAAGCGGTTGTATATAGCGGACAGTTTAGTTATTCCTGACCGAGTTTTTCTGCACCATGTTTGCCATCCATATTAATGTATCGATCTGACGAGACTACGAAAATGTCTTGAGATTTAGGTTAATGTTTTGTTTCTGTAGCAATCTGCGATGTTGGGCAAAGCTGCCCAGATCACAACATATTCTATACTAGCAGTATAAACCGTCTTCGATCGGGTGTTTCATTACTGGGAATTTTTGTTGTTCAATTGGAGCAGTTTAAATTAAAATCAGCCTACCCGAAAATCAATATTAGTCACAAGAGTTGGGTGTAACTGAGGCACATCCCAAATGGGTGTGGGGGCTAACTATTTGAATGGAGAGTGGCCCTGAAATGGGCCGTTTTTGCGTTCCTAAGATTGCAAGGAAGGATCCTCTTCCAGAGACCGTCATAATAATAATATAGGATAATTTTTATTTATAATATAATTTTTTTTATAATTCTAATAAACTTCTGCGTTAGATTTCAACTCTCTAAATTGATTGTACGCTGTTTCTTAAAGACATTAAATTTTTCCTTTGATTTTTGTGCAAAGTTTAAAAAATTAGTTTTTTTCGGTTTTTCAACTTCAAGGTTGTAGTTTTCCAGGCAATTTGGACTGAAAAACCAGCATTGAAAAATTATCCATCAACCAAAAAAAATCATCGAAATCGGATGAAAACTGTAGAAACGCATAAACAACATCCGATCACAGAAACATACATAAACACAAACACATTTTGATAATTATAGATATAGATTCAATTCCCTTATCTTCTATGCTATCTTTGTCGTTCCTGATCTATAGACCGACGGAATTTGAAGTAGTTGGTATTTAAATATTCCATATCTTGAATTTTCATAATGGATTCAAGGTAGGTACCGTGATTTATTTCAGTCCAATTTCATTTTCATATATCTTTTGTTTTTAAAAAGATTATCTTGAGTTCTATTTTTAGATTCAAGAATATTTTTATCCAAATTATGAATAACTATGCCATCAGAACACCCCTCTCATCATCAATACATTGAACTCCGGAAGGAAAGAAGGATTGATTTTTTTCTATTAGTAAATTCGTTTGGGATGCGATATAATATCTTCTTCTTTTATATTGCCGTGTCCCTTCAGGATGTAGGCAATCATGACCCTCAATATTTTCCTATCCTTTGTAGCTCTATAGGTTTTGAATTTTTGTTATTTCTGCCAAATCTTGTTCTACCATCAATTTACTCATGCTCATCAAGTAAGATACACGCTGCTTTCCTCTGTCACTCTTACCGTCAACCTGTCTTGTAAGTATCTAATTTTCCAAGCCCTCTTCCATCTTAAAATGCCCCAGAAATGGGTTGTGGTAGGATCCACCTAATTTGCATAGTGGAGTACCGACCATATAAATATGGTTGGTATCGGGAAGAGAGGGGATCGAATCAAGAGATTAAACCAGAGACTCTGCCCGACTGCGACTCAGTCAACACATTCTCCAGGAACGGTCTTCCCAGGAATATACAAAAGACTATATGTAAATATTGTGTACACTTTCTTGTTTCCATACATTTTGTTCTAAGTACATTTTGTGTTGCATTATTATTCCATGCATTAGTCAAGTTTCAACAAAATGACAACTGCCTCTTCCTCGTGTTAAGCGTAAGTTTCCTGTTTGTTTCGATTTTCTGTAAAACCATGTCATTGCTCACATGTTCGCTTCATGGTATCCTCGGCATCTTTCTGTAGAAATCTCTTCTTTAGCTTACTAGAGATTATCAAACATTCGCAGACATATAGCAAGAAAGATATCACTGTTCATTAGTATTTCCTTTAATTCTAACGAATCTTTTATTGTCACTAAATAATCTGCGTACATTTTGGAATGCATCTTTGGCCATCCCATTACGTCTTCGGATCTCAGCGTCACACTTTCAGTCCTCTGTTGGAACACTTCCCAGATATTTAAATGTTTCATGTTTTTATCAATGCGCATCGCTTCACGTATCTGTTTGTAGTTGGACAGCGCATAGTCTAAGAAAAGATTAAAACGATTAGGTCTCCCATTTGCTCCATCAGCCTGATGATGTAAGAAAATATTTCCGGATAAGGGTCCTCTCTGGGCATATGGTGGAGCGACATACTTATTTCAATAGATCAATGCATCAAGTTTTTTTCTTCTTTTTTAGCGGCATAGCAACTTCTATGGTTACTTAATGCCGAAATCTAAATATTTTATACGCAGTTTTGTTTCTAAGATAATAATGATCTTAGGGATACAATACTAATTATCCCATAGCTGGGGGAGAAGAGGTGGATTCATAGCTTTCCCAAGGGTATTTGTGCGTAAATGAATATAACGAACTCAACTAGAATTGGAACTCGATTCTCCGATTAACAATTCCGCATCATTATCCATTACACCGACAGCGCATCCAAAATTAGAGCATCTGGTATTCCCAAACGGTCACCCATCTAAGTACTGACGAAGGTCGACGTTGCTTAAATTTGATGATCGTACGGGAAATCTTGTTTCATCCTGATGCATAAAGTGATTAAAGAACACGGAGGGACGTTTTTAATAGATGGGAAGATGTGGTCACATACTGCGTTGACTCTATTTTAACAGGTACAAATTTTTCTGTTGTAGAGGTATGGAATCTCTTAGAATTGTTCAATTACATATGCCATAATTACCTCATTAATCAGAGAGAGCGGGAAAACAAACTGCGTTGTGAGGAGTTGATACTCATATAACTTCAAGAGCTTAGTTAATATAATATTCATCAAAACTTTCGAAATAATGGATCCTATTGAGGTGCCTCACTCTATGTGTGGATCTTGAGTGCTAAAGTATATTCCTTAGAGTATTAATGTGCAATAAACTCTATTTTAAATAGACCTTTTCTGATTCCAGACGTTGATCATGAGATTTAGAAACTTGTCATTGAATACGTGTGAAAAGGTGAGCTATTTCTTAAAAGTTCAGTCTGAATGTCAAGGGATGTTTTGTTACTGTTTATTTTTTAAAATAGTTTTCTTAAATTCATTATCAGTAGGTTCATTACTGTCTATGATTGGAGACGGATTTTGTAAAGATTGACTGGTTATGTTCTGCATCAACTGGCTTCTTCAGTTTAGTATGTTCATTATTGAAATGTGATGCAAAGTGGTTTTTGGGGAAAGGACAGTTCTTCTATCGTGTTTCTGATTGTTACTGGGATTTTTCGCTTTTCTCCATTTTTTAAACATATTATCTAGCTTACTTGGCTTCATTAATTCCGTTTCCATATTGTTGAAGATACTGGTTTCTCAGAGTGATTTCACCCGTTTTCTTTTTTCATTTTCTAATCTAATTATTTAGCATTTTCTATTCCATTTTGAAGGAGCTATATATTCCTGAAGCAAAAATTGATATCATGTGGGAAAACGAAGAACCTGAAAGAGATTAACGAGAACAATTCTGGTCGACGACTGGTCATCCAGAAGTATAACCTTTCAGAAAAGTCGCACACACACACACACACACACACACACACACACACACACACACACACACACACACACACACACACACAGATAAATATATATATAATTAGCTCCCCTTATATATATATATATATATATAAGGGGAGATAATTCTTAGATATAAATTATATAAGAGAATTTGACAATCGATTTTAAGAACCTACAGCATGAGTAATTTAAAAAAAAAATTATCCCTGAAGTAAAAGGAAAAACTGCACACAACACAAAGTAATTTTTTATTAATCTTCTTATATATTTACCTTCCATTAGGATTTTCGTCCAAAAGTAACTGATCTATATTAGAGTGAAAGATAGACACAGACAGACAGAAAGACAGGCGCATATAAACAAGTCTATTTTAAAATCAAGAAACACGTAAGTGTTGTGGTAGGATCCACCTAATTTGCATAGTGGAGTACCGACCATATAAATATGGTTGGTACCGGGAAGAGGGGGGAACGAATCAAGAGATACAACCAGAGACTCTGCCCGACTGCAACTCAGTCAACACATTCTCCAGGAACGGTCTTCCCAGGAATATACAAAAGACTATATGTAAATATTGTGTACACTTTCTTGTTTCAATACATTTTGTTCTAAGTACATTTTGTGTTGCATTATTATTCCTTATAAATTGAAAAACTTATCTACAACGAGACACCCGTTATATAAAAAAAAAACTGGCCGACTACAAAAACATGCATGGAATTAAAAGGCGCACAAATACACCGTGTCGACTTTGAAAGGTAACAAACTTTTTAAAAAATTATTTTTTTTTGTTTGTTCACCAATATTTTATAGTGACGAATTTACCTCTGATAATAAAAATCAGAAGTTTGTCATTGAAATACGCGAACAGAAGTCGAAAACGAAAAAAAAAGTCCGAAGGTCTCTGTTCACAAAAAATAAAAATAAAATAAAGAGAAAAAAATACCAAAGTTGATTATCACGGGCTTGAATGTAAAAGCAAGACATGAAATAAAAAAGTCGTAAGTTGTTTAGATTTTTCTGGTCAGCTGATATTATATCCGTGGATACACAAATTAAAAGTATATTCTTTGTTGCATGAACACTATCAGCTAAAGATGGATGAATTATCCAAAGTCATATCTGAATTATTCAAATCCCAGCAGTTGAGTCAGCAACGTCAAAATGAACAGTTTGCCTTATTAATAAGGGAACAACAGATAGCACAGCAAAAATATCAAGAAAAGCAAGAGGAAAGACGGGGGAAAACAGGATGAAATGCAGATCAAGGTTTCAGAAATTCAAAAGTTAACACTGGAGAAATTAAACAACTATCAAGCAAATGAAGGAAATTCTTCATATTCTAATAACACCATATTTAATTCGCTGGAAACTTTCAACTATGTGCCAAACGAAGAAAAAACGTTTGAAGCGTACTTTAAAAGATATGAAGATATTTTCTACACAGACTGTGAAAACTGGTCGAATGCAAGAAAAGTCAGTCTATTACTAAGAAGGCTAGGTACAGCAGAACATAGCAAATTTGTAGATTTTATTCTACCGAGAAAAACGAAGGAATTGGAATTCTCGGAAACAGTGAAATTGCTAAAGGAGCTGTTTGGAGCAAATATGTCGCTTTGGCATAAGCGATGGTTATGCATGAATGTCTCTAAATCCGACGATCAGGATTATTTAACATATGCATCTATAGTGAATAGACATTGTGACAACTTCAGATTGGCAGAGATTACGGTTGAAGAATTCAAGTGTTTAATTTTTGCTCAAGGACTGGTATCCAGTAAGTGTGCCGAAATAAGACGTAGAGTTTTGTCTAAACTCGAATCTGAACAAAACCTTACACAGCAAAAGTTAGCAGAGGAGTGTCAGCGGGCCGTACGTTTAAAGAAAGAGTCTCCAAAAATCGAAGAATCTGGCATTGCTTATATTAAAAAAATAAAAAAACAGTCAAATTACCCCTCAGCAAAAAATTGGAGTAAAAATTCGGCGTATTTTAAAAATAGACAAGAAAAATTAAATAAAAAGAACGAGGATGAAAAAAAGGTCCCACCATATAACTGCAGACGTTGCAACGAAAGTTCACGGACCCATTGGACGTGAATCCAAAACGGAAAAGATATTAAAATTAAGCGGATGGACATATGTATATGAAGTATGCAAATGGGATCTACAAAGAAATAGCCATAATCATCATCCCATATAGGAAGCCAGTTTGAAATCCAAAAGGGATTCCAAGGCTTGGGAGGGGGGTGTTATGGTAGGATCCACCTAATTTGCATAGTGGAGTACCGACCATATAAATATGGTTGGTACCGGGAAGTGGGGGGAACGAATCAAGAGATTCAACCAGAGACTTTGCCCGACTGCAACTCAGTCAACACATTCTCCAGGAACGGTCTTCCCAGGAATATACAAAAGACTATATGTAAATATTGTGTACACTTTCTTGTTTCAATACATTTTGTTCTAAGTACATTTTGTGTTGCATTATTATTCCATGCATTAGTCAAGTTTCAACAGTAAGCTTAACATATAGAAGTTAAAATATCTGAAGATACATGTGCTGCTTTAATTAAAGTAATTTATTCTATTTATCCCAGAAATATATGCGCTCTTAAGGTTAAGCCATATCCTTTTGTCGTTAGAATTTTTTGTCATGTTTTTCCTCTTTTCAAAATTGTAAATTTTATGTTTTAGATATATAGAAAAATGACTCTGAAAACAGAATATGAGTTAAAACATTTCGTAGTTCTATAATAATAATGATAACATTTTTAATCTTAAATATTATAACGTGTTTACTTTACAAAAAAAAAATTCCATATTAAAACCTTTATCCTCCTTCCTGAATGATTAATTGTAAGAAAGCAATTTCATTATAATGCTTGTATAATTTATGATCACGTCGCAAGGAAATGCCGTGATTCTATTTGACAAGATATTTCTGAATCAAAGGAAATGATTAGATAACAGGGTTCGTGAGTCATGATCGATTTTACCAAAACATTGCTCGATTCATTTGCCTTCTCATTTGATTATATTTATAAGACTACTTAATTAGATGTTTATCATTGAATGTTTACTGAAATTGAACTTGACAGTTTGAAGAGGATTCTAAAGTAACCTGCGGTTGGTGGTAATTGTACTTGATTTTTAATATGTTGAATTTGTGGAGTTTATGATGCTATCACATTATTAACCAAGAGGACATTATCGACACTTACTAATTCCGCGTATCTAATGGAAGACAGCCATATAAAAGCAGATTTCAAATGAATTTCCGACACCCTATTATACGAGTATGATATGCAGAATAGGCTTTGTAACAACCGCTATATTATACTAACAGAAGTGAACATGCAGTAGGGTTCAATGATATGTTCTATATATGAGAAAGGTGGGCAGATAGATACATGTACATACATACTACATATATATATATATATATATATATATATATATATATATATAGAGAGAGAGAGAGAGAGAGAGAGATAGATAGATTAGAAAGAGGGATGGATCAACAAACTGAGATAGATATATATATATGAACAGACAAATATATATATATATATATATATATATATATATATATATATATATATATATATATATATATATATATATTATACCACGCACACAGCATGTATTATATCGAGCACTGTTGTATTGACAATAGCACAATGTGTGCGATATATCATAATTAAATTATACATATATATTTCTATTTATACTTTAATTTATAAAGATATTATGTACATTATATATATATATATATATATATATATACATACATTATATATAGATAGAGAAAGAAAGTAAGATAGAGATAGACAGTGATATATATATGTGTGTGTGTGTATATAGATGTAGATAGATAGATAGATAGATAGATAGATAGATAGATAGAAGAGTTAAGATAATTGATTGGTATTTGACTCATAATCAGGTAAATGTATCAAATTTAATGGGCTTGTCATGCATTGATGCCAGTGTGAAATACTTCCAGTTATGAAAGCGAGACTTTTCAAATTAACGTTCTGACGAGAATTTCTATATGAGTGTTAGACAACAATTTCATATGAGCAGAGCACGGAATATAATAATTCTGTAGCGGTGTATGTAATTCGATAAATAATGAGCGTGAATTACGAAATCTACACTATGCCCCTTCCATGAAATTTAAGGAAAAAGTAACCCTGAAGCTAACAACTTATGTTTGGAACACAGGAGTTAAGAATACGCATAATCATGACTTAAGTGACTGATGTATTATGTCCAATAATTGAATTGAAGTTTCGTCTCAAATTATACTTGATGAGGAAATTATTTTTGTGCTGTCGTCGATTGTCAATAAGTTGGTTCTTTACTGCGTGACCTCAGTATTGTAAAGGATCAAAATGCTTCTTGGGAAATCTCGACTTGTCTTTAAGATGGAATAGAAATCTGGCAAAAATCTCTAGTTCTTTCCACGTTATAACATTTCCAATTTGATCTCGAAATGCAAGATACTTCGAGATATATATAATATATATATATATATATATATATATATATATATATATATATATATTGATGGAAACAGACATGACCTGCGTTTTAATCCCATATTCAATAATACTATAATTGCTCTTATAAATGCAATTCTTTTCTTTTTTTTACATGTCTACCCTGCACAAGGCCCGAGAAAAACTCATGGTAGATCGTTACAGAGTAAGTCACATATTTCATAACGATATGTTGGAGAAGATATGGTTATATGCCTTGAATGGTTAAGATCGTAGTGATCGGGAAAGCTACCTTTTGGATGCTGCTCCTAAGGAACAGTGGTTCTTGTGAAGAAGCTGTTCGAGTGGAACTTACATGTCAGCAATGGTATACGAACATAATAAGAATGGTTCACTAGCATGCACGTAGAATGATGGGTCTTAGCCATGAAGGTTAGAATTGGTGAAACCAATTGTTATATAGAAATAAAGTATCGCTTCCGACACTTGGGTTTGAACACAGATCAGCAGTGAGCAAAATCTGGCGATCCCATTTTGAATAAGTAGATCACGGGATGGTAAAGGAAATCTATATATGGGATTTAGCGTGGCATGTAGGTGATCACTGTTTCTACACTATCCTCTATTACTATACGGATCGCTCTCTCTACATTATTCACTATACTATTTGTCTATACTGATCACTATACGGATTACTATTCGTATCACTATTCAGTGGTTATTATTCGATCGAGTATTATCGAGCAAGTATTATTGGTGCGAGTGTTATTCGATGGCTTCTGGCGCCAGTATTGTTCAAAGCCGTTACTATAGTTGTATCTGCGATTAAAAAGTCTACAACGAGCATTCCGAAAGTGACAACGAATATTTGTTGACATTAAAAAAGGTGGCAAAGAATGTTCGTTGACATCAGAAAACCAAGCAATGTAGTTTGTCTGAACACATTCCATGTAAATAGAGATAGATCAGCGAGAATTATGTGACGTTTCGTATGTGAGAAAAGGGGTTGTATGGTGGAAAATAATTTGTTGTACAGAAGGACGCAAAAACGCTTCTGCACCCTATCTCTACTTTAAAATGAAAATTGGACAGCAGTATGGAAGCAGTACACCTTTTCGGTCCTGAGCTAGCTTTTGTAATTTTAGAGGCTAGCTGGAGGATCCAGATATTTACTGAAGCGGTACTGGGAATAGTCAATTTTTGTAGCATCTTTAGCGACGGATCGTCTGTACGTGTTCTGTGGTTTGGGTTGCGTTTATGTCTCAATAAACGCTCAAGACACAGGGCATCAGGGCATCTCCGTTCATCGCGACTGACTGCGTTTTCCTTGCCATCGGCAATGATATAATATGTCTTGTTTGTTTTACGAGGCGTTGAATATAACCGAACATTTCTCCCACTTCCAACTGAGCTATTAGAACAATGTCACAGGAGATATCAACTGCCAATCTCTGGTCATCTAGAGTTCTGGAGGTGCGCCCATATACAGTTGTATCATCAGTATAGATATTCACAAATGATTGGATTATAAACTTAGGTATATCATTTATGGAAATCACAAGGAGGGTTGGACCCAGGGGCGAAATGTATATTTTGATTGATTGAACTACTCTTTCATTTTTTACAGCTTATCAACCCATTGCAATTTATTTCAAGCCAGAAATATTTTCTTTTAGATTGTAAGCATTTTTATTTCTTAAACAATAATGATTTAGTGATATAGGTTTTTATTAATTAATCATTAGCTGTAGGGAGAAAAGATGGTTCATACCTTTCTCAAGTAAATGAATGTAACAAATTGAATTTTGAACTCACCTGTTCGGTTAAAAATTCCGAGCTATTATACATTTCACGCCGCGTAAAGCCGATAATACAGCACCTGGTATTTCCAAGCAGTCACTCATCTCCGTACAGATGAACCTTGATGTCGTTTAACTTCGGTGACCATACGGTAAACGGCGTTTCTGCGTGGTGTCGCCGTATGCCGATGTATATTTACGCATAAAATATATATACAAAGAAGTGGAGTGTGAGAGAAAAGAAAAATATAAAGTGATAAATCGAAATATTATAACAAATAGATGTAAATCTGTTTATTACATTTTAAATATTTATTGCATTTTAATAAAATTTCTTATACCTCCACAAATTAATTATTATGGTTTGCCTGCGGTTATTGCTGTTATTTTCGCGCCAATCTTTTATAATCGGATTATTAAATCACTCTAGCACGAAAGATACATTGCTCAAATCAGCAAGACTGGTATTTTTCATTCTCTCGTAATAATGAAAGAAAAGAACCAGCCTTGATTTTTTTTATCGATTACATCTTTCAAGGTTATTATTTTCTAATCTCAAACTTTTCAATTGTTTTTTTCATATTATTCACGCCCTTTTCATTTATCTCTTTTTGTACATTACACCTGACTTATGATTTATGGCGCATAAAAATACTGTAAAATATGGGAATCTCGCCTGCCGTAGAAATACCACGCCCCTCGCAGTGTTTAATTTATTTCTCAGTTTAAACGGTATGTCCTGTTCATTTCCTCTCGGTATTTGACTTTTTGCATTCAATTTCCTTTTGATTGAAAGACAAGGGGCAAAGGATCGATTGCATGCGGCTAAACTCTACCCTTGTCTGAAATGTGTAAAACGATGATATATTGGAAAACATTCACGGTAAGTGATATATATATATATATATCAGTATTTTTGTACATATATATATATATATATATATGTATATATGTATATGTAAACATATATACATACATTTTTTGTTCTTTTTTGTTCTATGTGTGTATGCATATATATGCATAGTACATATATATATATATATATATACATATGTAAAAATGTGCATAGTACAAAAAAATGAATGTATGTGTCCCTATATATGTATATATATGTATTTTTATGTATATATATATATATATATATATATATATATATATATATATATATATATATATATATATATTTGTATACACGCGCTTATATACATACACATGCACAAACATATACCAAGACAAACACACGCACTCCCCCTATATATATATATTTACGGACATAGTCATTGTACAAAAAAATGAATTTTCTTTATGGCTTGTTTTCAATGAATGCTGGAGGAAGTTTGTTCACCGTGAGGAAATATGACGTTTTCACTTTTTCTCCCTTTGTATATTCTCAAAGTTCTTTAAAAGAGTTTAAGAACAAACATAGGTTTGATTTCCACGGGAATATTTCATCCCGAAAATTCTATGTATGTTACCTTTTCTCGTGATTTCCTTGCTGACAGGTTGAATATGACCTGAGAAATGTGAGGACCTTTTATAACTTTTGACCAGATGGATAATTATTATTTCTTCTATACCTATTTTTAAAAGAACGTTCCCTTTAGGGTGTAGTCAATAATGGCTCTCCACAGTTTCTTTTTATTTTAATATTCCTGAATTGTCATAATATCTTGTAAACAAAGAAGATTGATTTTTCACGTTGTCTTTTCCATTGTTTTGAAATCATACGACTAGATTCTAGAGATCTTAGATTACTTTTCTGCTTGTCTTCACAGCGTTAGGCTTGAATTAGAACTTGACTCTCCAAAACAATATATCTAATCAGAAATCCCCTTTTCGTATTCATGTTTTTCATATTAACATTCACTATACAGGGTTTGAGAGCCATTACTTTCAGATGGTTATTGTTATAATGATAATAATAAATAAGATGTGTGATATGGTAGAGAGTGAAAATTATAAGGAGAGAAAGTAATGACTGAAGCTTGACTTGTAGAGGTTAAGTTTTAGTTCACATGGATTTATTTTTACAGGATGGATTAGAAAATATAAAACAACTACAAAAAATCTAACAAGAATACGTCTTAGATGTACATATTTTTCATTTCGTTAATTATTGACACTATGTCGTTTTGCTTCAATCTGATTCTGTTAAGAAAACGAAAACATTTTTTTTGTATAATATTGTTGGAATATTTTTTGAATAATTTAAATTTAATTTTTATGATTTTTATGAAGTTTAATTTCTTCTATATTTTTTCTGGATAAATTGTAGCATTAACTAAAATAATATAATCAAGTAAGTTTAAGTTTTATTTTATGATACGATAATGTTCAAACATTATATCAAAATTCATTGCATCTCACCAACAATTATTTTCGAAATATGCTAATTACATTATTTTTTCGTGTCGGAAAGGTCTCATCATCTTATATTTGAAATGGCTAGATATAACCAAGAGTTTATTTGTTTATTTGTTTTTAATTACCTGGTTTTATTTAAAATACGAATGAATAATATGCCTGCTTTAACATTTACACACTTCTGTAAAACAGCTTTCCTGTCCCTTATCAATATATATTTTCTTGGTAATTGTTCTGATAAGATTTCCTCTTTTGTTCTTAGACTTTATGTATTTAATTGTACCACTTGATTGGTAGAAAGATCTCACCATCTTATATATATATATATATATATATATATATATATATATGTATGTATATATATATATATATATATATATATATATATATATATATATATATATATATATATATATATATCCTTGTGTGTGTGTGTGTGTGTGTGATTTGATTTAGAATTTCCACTTAGGTTCAAAATAGCTGTAATAAAAAACTTTCTAAAATGAACACACCAGAATTCATCCTCTCGACTACTCTTCCTCAAAGAACTTAATAATGTTAAACAAACACTAATCAATAGCGGCTTCCCTACCCACCTTATAGACCACCAAATTAGACTATTTCTCCCCAAAGTAAGTAATAACGATAGTGAACACACACTCAAAAATCACATACACATTTATTACAAAAATCAAATGCATATTAATTACAAACAAGATGAATCTTCACTAAGACATATTATAAAGAAATATACTACCCAATTGACCCGAATAAAAAATCAATTTAATTATCTATTATAAAAAATTTAAGACAGCTAACCTTATCCTCAAAAATAATAACACACCAGCTAAGTCAAAATTACAAAGAATGAACATTATCTATGAGTTCAAATGCTCATTAAGTAACTGTGTTCCTGATCAAACCGGACTCATAAATAATTACATCGGTTATACAACTACATGCTTATACAGACGTCTTACGTTATACCTATCTGATCACAGCTCCATTAGTACCCATTTAAACACACACACAAATTTACCAGACTCCATTAGAAACATACTAGTAGAAGACGCAAATATATTAACTGCATCCACCTGTAAAAATGATTAAAAATAATGGAAGCTTTAATAATAAAAAAAGAAAAAGCCAACCCTTAACAATATTAATTACGAACAAAGCCACAATGTGCTAACCGTATTCGGAAATTAAAAACATCCCTACCACACACTAAGACATACACATAAAGCACACAGTAAATTAGGCTGAAAAATCGAATCATCCTTGATAATGGCTAAAGATATAGCCGAAAGCGCTCGGAAATATAAAACTTTTGGACAGTTCTTACACAACCTTTGTCCAGAAAAAGAAATCGCTTGTTCGAACACAAGAAAAATTAAATAAAAAGCTTAACCGTAGTAGATTTTATATAATTTTTCTTAAGTTTTTCTTAAGTTCGTGCAACTGATTTCTTTTCTAGACACAAAGTGTGTAAAAATCATCCAAAAATTTTGCATATCAAAGCGCTTTTGGATATTGATTTCGACATTTTCAAGGGCGATTTTTTTCTATGCGTCTAATTTTATAGGCATGTTTTATTTTCATACGGCGTTGAGTACATTTGGTCATGTTCATAGTTAATGCGATTGAGTGCTGGCGTTTTTTTATTTTATTGTTAGGACTTCCATTATCTTAAAACATTTACATGTGGATGAGATTATCATACTTGTATTTTATACTGATATGTTTAGGATGGAGTCTGGTTGTACTTTTTGCATTTAAATGAGTCCTAATTGAGCTATGTTCGCGTGGGTGTAACTTAAGTGGTCTAGACAGGCATTCTAGTAGCGTGACCAATATAATAATTTATAAGTTTGGTTTGATCAGGAACACAGTACATCGAGGGGCATTTGAACTCCTAAATAATGCTGGTTCTTTGCAATTTTGACTTTGTGCGTGTATTGTTATTTTTATGATAAGGTTAGCCGTTTAAAATTTTTAAGTATGCATAATTTAATTTTGTACTTCGTGTCGACTGGAGTTGTTTATTTCTTTATGATATTTCTAAGGGAAAATTGGTCTTGCTTATAGTTGATATATAAATACATATCAACTATAAGCAAGACCAATAAACGAGGTTAATGTTATTGTTTTTATCTGTAAGTTCAGTAACGTTAATAGTTACTTTAGAAATAAATAATCTGGTGGTCGATGAGGTTGTTAGGAAAACCATTGTTATCTAGTGTTTGTTTCATATTATTGAGATCTTTAAGGAAAAGTGGACGAGTGGATTAATTTCTAAATACGCAATATATATATATATATATATATATATATATATATATATGTGTGTGTGTGTGTGTGTGTGTGTGTGTGTGTGTGTGTGTTATCCTCCATATGATTTTCTTCATAAACACTGTATATATTACATTTATATTCCCACAAAGTTGTCTGTGCTTATCAATATAAAAACAGACATAGTCAAAAAGAGTTACGAGAGTATTTTATTTTACACCTCATTCTCTCTCGTGAAAATGTCTATTTTTTAACGTTTCAATAAACAGCATAATTTAGTCCGATGTCATATAGTGTTATATTCTTAGCTACAAATTGCATAAAGAAAGAGTTCGCATCGCTAGCACTTTTAAGAGAATTTACGATTTGTTTATCCAGAAATTACACGTTGACACTTCAAAGAGTCGAGTTTACTTTTTGAAAACATACCGAATTCTGACATCCTATTTGTGTACTATTAAGTGAACTAAAAGCTGCTTCAGTCTACCCAGACATGTGTAACTGATTCTGGTCAGTCTGTGTCTTGAGAAAAATTGATCGATATTTATTTAATTTAGATTTCTCGCTTTCCGTGTTGCTGCTTTCTTGTCAAGCGAATGGAAATATTTTCTTCACAACAAGCAAATGTTAATTTTTACACTCTATATA
The DNA here is from genome assembly GCA_964036315.1 of Acanthosepion esculentum. Classification (NCBI taxonomy): domain Eukaryota; kingdom Metazoa; phylum Mollusca; class Cephalopoda; order Sepiida; family Sepiidae; genus Acanthosepion; species Acanthosepion esculentum. The sequence continues at coordinate 72,468,695 of OZ038475.1, forward strand.
ATGTTGATAGCTTGTTTGTCCAGACTTCTTCGAAAATGATCGTAAAGAAAATTTATATGGATAGACTATGTTGAATCAGCGTTTCCATAATTATAACAATTCAACCAGGAATCACAAATATTTCTTGCTCATTAATAAAGTTGACTATGCATATATTAATAGGACATAGAGTCTGAAAAAATGTGGACATGATCAAAAGTTGAACAGATTTTAATGACAACGCATTTCACAATCGTTTAGTTATGACCCCTTCGAAGCAGAAACCGTCGTTTGATACGAAGTTCTTTGACGATTAGGCTACAAAGAGCTTCATAATAAAGCAAGTTTTTGTCTCCCTTTAAAGGACGTTTTATACTCTCAGATCTATGCGAAATAAGTACCCAGTTTCGTATCCCAATTAGTATTATAATCCGATATTTTTTATTGCTTTAAAAGTTATTTTTTATGGATACCCATACTTGATTGTACGTTGAGTTTAATTTAAACGTTATTTTATTTGGTCAGCCGACCTGAATATTTGAAAAATCTTATTAATGACAAATAAGCTGTTCGGCATGGAGAACCTTGCTTGATTATGAGGCTTATCGTTGCTGAGTGTTCAAATGAACGTTATATCAAACGACGGTTTCTGCTGCAAATTGTAATGGAAGAACGACTCTGTCGGTGGGAGCATGTTTCTTTAATAATATTTCTCGAAAGTTCAGGCCGATTGACGAAATAATATACTGTTTGAATTAAATGGAGCGTCTGTTCAAGTATAGCTATCTAGTAAAATTAACGTTTAAAGTAAGAAAAATATGTCGGATTAATAAGTGTAAATCAGTTAAGGTCAGAAGGAAAAGACAAAAATGAAAGACAGAAATGTGTGAATTTATATTAAAACCGTTAATGTCCATTTGGTTGATTGAAGTTTTTGTGTCGAAATAAAAGAATAAAACTCTTCGTTTTTGTTGTATTGAAACAGTTAATGCCGAAATGAAAGTAAAACTGCATGATTTATTTGCAGGAGTTCAACCTTGGTCATAATGCTTCTCAGCCCGCTGTTAACATTAACAGAATATGGGCTAATGGATCCACTTATGGTAAAATAGAACGGCACTGGATTCTGAAATTCCGAAGTAGGGATACAAGTCTTGCAGATCAAAGTGTTAGCTAAGTTGTATCTACAATTGACAATCAACAAATGAAAACACTAGTCGAACAAAAGTGCCAGAGAAATGTCTGAGAGAATTTGTGCCGGAATTTTGACAATACAGGACCAGCTCAAGAAAAGAGGCAAGGTGAAGAAATTCAATAAACGTGTTTCACATTAAATTAGTCAAAGTCAAAGAGTTCGACGTTTTAAAGTGTGTTCAAAGCTTGATCCGCCAAATTTAAATGATGGATTTCTTGATCGAATAGCGTCCATTATTATTTTTATTTCTTCTTCGGTAATTTCAGTGTAATTTTTCGCAAAATTAAAGCTATTTTCTAATAATTCCTTAGAAATGGAGGGGTAGAAGTCGATGATATCTAATTGGATAAAAGTAGTTTTATTTTTAGATTTTATGTTTTGGAATCAGTTAATGGCGTCAGATGAATCTTTCCAAAGGTTTAAGGGGTATTCTTCTAATATAGATGCGTTTATTCTTTTTAGGATATTTTTAGAAATTAGACAGTCTATACTTAAAATTAATAACACTACTTGGATTAAAAGTAATAACGACAACTTCGATGTACCAATGGGTGCATTTGATTCAGCTCAAATAGCCGATTTAATAGGGATATATATTTTAGATATCCTAAGTAGATTCCTTGACTCTCAAAATGTAGGACTATACAGAGATGATGGGCTAGTTGCTGTACCTGATACCAATGGCCCTTTAACATCACGACTACAAAAGAAAATAATTAAGGCCTTCAAATTTCTAGGTTTTAAAATAGAAATTTCTTCCAACCTAAAAATAGTTAACTTCCTAGATGTTACATTTAACCTCAACAATAGAACTTATAAACCCTTCCAAAAGGAAAACCAATCACCCATATATATAAATATATACTCTAACCACCCGAAATCAATAATTAAGCAAATTCCAAATACAGTAAACACAAGAATAAATAAACTCTCCTCTAGTAAAACCATTTTAACCAAAATAAGTCTAAATATCATCAAGCCCTATTAAAAAGTAAATTTAAACAGACACTAAGTTATATAGATAGGTCTGATAATAAAACACCCTCTAAATCCAAAAATAGGAAAAGAAAAATTATATGGTTCAATCCACCTTTCTTTAACCTTTCTAACATTAATATAGGCTCATAAATAAAATTCAAACTGATAAAGATATCACCTTAATAATCACTTACTACTAGATGTAAACTTATATTTGAGAAAAAGTTTCTAGTATTTTAATGTAAACTCTATATTTTTTAATCGACTATTTCACATTAAATCCCCAAAATGTCCGTAATGAGGTTTTTTTAAAAAACTGTAACATGTAATTAAATGGCTTAGACTGTTTAAACTGAAAAATTTACGAAATCTCAAAGTAAAGAAAAAAACAAAGCCTATTCCAATAGAAGTTAATAACACTTTTTTACAACTTCTTTCTCTTTTTCTCTCTCTTTTTTTCTCTTTTTCTTTTTTTTCTTTTTTCTTTATATACTTCTTTGTCCATCCCACTTCCTAATCAAAATATAACTTCCGTTAACAGATTTAAAGTGTCAATGTCTCGATTTCAGCGAAAATATAAATTTGAAACAATAGAAATGTTACATCTAACTCAATGCTGTCTCTCTACCCCCCTACACTGCACCCACTTCGTGAGTTTCCTTATTATTGCCCGTCATAAATGTGTAAATTTATTTTCATTTTTTCATTTCAACATTTGGAAATAAATCTGATGACCCACTGTCCTTTAAAAGGGCTGTGGTGAAATAATTTATTATATGGAACCTTAAAGCAATCTGTTTTTATTTAAATTATTAGCTCTGATTTACATTGAGCTCTCTGGATTCTATCCTCATTGGGTCTTCCCATATGGATTACCTAGTTTTTCGTAAACTAAATAACTATATATATATATATATATATATATATATATATATATATATATATATATATGATTTAAAAATATATATATATATATATGATTTAAGAATATATATATATATATATGTATATATATATATATATATATAATGATTTAAGAATATATATATATATATATATATATATATATATATATATATATATATATATATATATATATATATATATATATATATATATATATATAATTTAAGAACACCAATCTTCAAATCGACTCTGATGATGACTTGTATTCAGAAGCTTGAACCATATTACCTTGAGCTTGAGCTAAAGATCAAATGCAGATCAAATATGGACCGGATTGATAAAATAAAGAAAAAATAGGAAACATGTATCAATTTAACATATTTCATTTTTATTAAAGCTTCGTCAGAGATTGAGCGGAAAGAGACGAAAAGAAAAAGAAAGAAACTCTAATATTTTAAATTTTGTTTGGATCCGTTCATATTGTTCCCATAATTCTCACGTTCAATCAAATCGTCGATAATTCTATATGGATGTAAGTTTATGGAGATACTTAGATGTCTAATGGACATCAGATGTTAACCTGTATTTTTAATTGTGTATGTGTGTCTATTTAGTGGAAGGTCTAATGTCTTTAAGCCAGCGTAGCGGGGAGTCGTGTTACATGATTCTAATTTATGGCCGATCTATTTAAGCATTGTATTGGATAGTATAAGTCAGATCCTTTAATTATTCTAATTTATGAATTATTTGTATCAGATGAGTTACATTCTTTAAGAATAGATTCAAAGAAAGATGACAATGCAATGTAATGTTTAAGTCCTGTGTTTATAGTTGGAAATAATGTTAGATATATTGAAAATTTAATAACATCGATAAACACATTACAATACAGCGCCATGATTCTTTGACTCCATTCTTAAAGAATTTCTCTTATGCAACGAATACATGCTTTAAGAGATCAACCATAAGTTAGAATCATATGAGACTTCGCTGCTATATGAATGAAGAAAAAATTAATTTTTTTAACAATTTCTTTTTTCCCAGGATGCCGCAGTTAACAAATTCTTAATGTGAGGTAATTGTTCTTTTTAAGAAAGATTATCCAACTTGAGGACTGAAAAAACACCAAGAAATTTTGCCAGTGATCTGTAGTTTGAACACCATATCTAACATTTGTTTTTGTTTTGTTTTGAGCTTTGTTTTTATTTCAAACAACTGTATCAAAAATTCCAACAATTAAATAAATCATATTTATTTTTATTCTGGGAAAACCTGTATCGATGTTACGATTACAGAGGCCGCTGTCTTTTGATCCGTTTTTGCTATTTCTTTTAACAAATGAGACCGTTTGTCTTTTGTACATGCATTCTTTAACGTTTGAATGATTACACGGTTTATTAGCCTCCTGTGTCTCTGCTTATGTGTGTGTGTGCTTGTGTGTGTGTGCGTGTGCGCGCGCGCTCTTGCGTGTGTGTGCGTGAGCGTGCGCTCTCGCGCGCGCGCGCGTGTGTGTGTGTGTGTGTGTGTGTGTGTGTGTGTGTGTGTGTGTGTGTGTGTGAAGGCGCACATATATTATATTTGCGGGGGCACCTCGAGGTGGTGTAATGGTTAGCAAGCTTGTCTCGCTAGAACAATTACGTCTGAGTAGTGAGTTCGATCCTCACTGGGTGCCTCTTACTTTCGGCCTTGTGCCACATCCAAGCGTAGCTTGGAAAATCACTATTGGGCACCTCGAGGTGGTGTAATGGTTAGCAAGCTTGTCTCGCTAGAACAATTACGTCTGAGTAGTGAGTTCGATCCTCACTGGGTGCCCCTTACTTTCGGCCTTGTGCCACATCCAAGCGTAGCTTGGAAAATCACTATATTATATTTGCGGTACAAAAAGACGAATATTAATAGACTCATATCCCAAATAATAGCATTTTTATTAGAGGAACATCTAACTGGCTAACTCTAAGACTTGAACCAGTTTCACAGATCATTATATATATATATATATATATATATATATATATATATATATATATATATATATATATATATATATATATATATATATATATATATATATATATATATATATATATATATATATTAATCGGTATCACCTTAAGCAAAGTAATACAGCCACTAACAAGCAAGTGGTTACAGGGTGTGGAAGAATTAGGAACATAAATATAAGCCATGAGTAGAAAGATAAAAGAGAAATCAGGAGGAGGAGAGTAGATAGCGAGAACATTGCATTTTGTCTTTTGAAGATTAAAGTTGGCAGGAACGCATGGGGTCGGAGTTTCAGAGACGAGAGGGGCAAGAAATGAAATATAGATAGCATAGCGAAGAGGTCAACAGAACCATTGCCATGAAAGAATTTAGAAAAGAGACACAGGGGTGCAAAAAATGACTAAAACCGAGCAGCCGTATTGGGACAAAAAATATTGCTGAATTTTATATATATATATATATATATATATATATGTGCGTGTGTGTGTGTGTGTGTAAACATTTCAGCTAGTGTATATATTTAAAACATCATATACATTTTTTGTGCAGCTGTGTGTGTGTGTGTATCCATGTGTTATACAGAAACGTTCATGGGTATATATATATATATATATATATATATATATATATATATATATATATATATATATATATATAGTCTTAAAGTGTGGATATTTATGGGATAAAGTGCTCAATATCAGAGACAGAGCGTATGTAAATATAAAAGTGAACATAGAAGTCAACACTTAGAGGCAACAGTCTGTTTCATGCTAGTGCAATCGTCAGGCTCCTGACGATTGCACTAGCATGAAACAGACTGTCGCCTCTAAGTGTTGACTTCTATGTTCACTTATATATTTATATATATATATATAAACAAATGGATAAATATAGGTAAATATACGAGCGTGCGATCGTATATATATATACATATATATATATATATATATATATATATATATATATATATATATATATATATATATATATATATATATATATACCCTTTAGTGTAAGAAAAAACTGCTCAATTTTAAATAACAGACCTATACCACAATGAAATAAGCTTGTGTATATCTTTCATATATATTCTGTGTGGGTGCGCAAGTCAAGTGATAAATGCAAAGTTAGGCTAGCACAGAATATCGTTGTTCACTTGTCAAAATTAATTGAAAAAATCATAGGACAATCGTTAATTAATTAAGCTTATCGAGCTCAATTCATTTCCCAATGGGACCATCGGTTGGCCTGAGCGTTAAATCGGCCAGGATAGCTAAAGCAAATAAAAACAGCAACGAAGACATAACTCAGTAAAGCACTGCATTCATTATCGAAGATTATATTTTCCAGCAATAAAACATGACGCAGATGATGTAGATACGAAAAACTTTGTAAATAATGTTTCGTGTATTTTGATAAGGTCACTGCTCGTATGAATCATTGATATATATTGATTTCAATTAATCAACGAATACATGCTTACTTACACACATGCACACAATCATATATACAAACACACACGCACACGCACACGCACACACACACACACACACACACACACACACACACACATACATATATATATATATATATATATATATATATATATATATATATATATATATATATATATATATATATATATATATATAATATACGTATGGGTAAATATAGGTATGTATCCGAACGAGCCATCGTACAGAAATACATATAGCGATTTTCCAAGCGTAGCTTAGATGTGGCACAAGACCGGGAGTAGGGGATACCCACAGGGGGTCGAACTTACTTTTCAGCCGCAATTGTTCTTGCGATACAAGTTTGCTACCTATGACACTGACTAGATGTGCCAACAGATGTACATATACTTTATTGTGTAAGAAATCAGTGTTCAATGTAAAATAACAGAGCTATTTAATATATTTATACATATATATATATATATATATATATATATATATATATATATATATATATATATATATACACTCACACACGTACATACATAATATCTTGCATTAATGATATATAATATCTTACATTAATATGTAGTTTATGATATTATTATTTTTTATTTAATTTAGTAATATTAATATTAACCATATTATCATTTACTCATTTGATTTACGGAAAAAATAAAGTTACCGCCCTAGGTTTTCCGACATCAGTTTCTTTACTTCCTTCAAAATCAGCGTCTCTCTTTATATGAATTTATATTTCTTATTTGCAAACTTATTTTCCATCTTAAATTTTAATCTAGGCCTAAATTCAAATTCAAAATTCAAATAAAATTCATTTAAATATTTAAAAACAAAACTATCCCACACCAATAACGAAGTATTTCTGGAAAAACAGAATATTTTAAAAAGCTGGTGTCGGCATGAAACACGGTGTTCTACAATTAATGTATATATATATATATATATATATATATATATATATATATATATATATATATATATATATATATATGTGTGTGTGTGTGGGGGTGCGTGCGTGCGTGCGTGTGTGTGTGCGTGTGTGTGTAAAATAAAAAGAAACTCAGTTGTAAAAGAGAGATGTATAGATAGGTAGAAAGATGTGCTGTCTATTAAGAGTGCATAAAACCACTGATAATTGGAAGTTCATTCATTATGTTCCGTGCCCCCTCAGAGCTTAGGCAATGATGGTCCTCCACAATTTCTTCTATTTGTAACTGTAAGTACATTCTGTCTTCGTTATTTCTAGTAAAATCTGTTTTGCTGTCAATTTACTGAAGCTGATGATGTATGAAATACTCATTTTAATTTGCGCATCAAGTATGCTCAATCAAATAATCATCAAGTACACGTCAAGTACTCATCAAGTACTTGCTCATCAATTATGCAATGCGTTGTTTTCATCTCTTCTATTTCCTCTCAACTTTCCCTGTGTGAAGGTTATTTTAAGAAAATAGATCTTTAAATAGGAGCAAATATGGTATGACGTGTTAGAGCTCTCTCTCTCTATCTCTGTCTCTGTCTCTGTCTCTGTCTCTCTCTCTCTCTCTCAATATATATATATATATATATATATATATATATATATATATATATATATATATACGCACACAGAGAAATTGTGAAGGGGGTAAGCGAGAGATAAAGAAGAAAGAGAAACAAGAATGTATCCATCATACCCGCAATCGGATATACAGATACATCGAGTCTAGAAGCATCTTCAATGAAATGCAGAACTCAATGGGACTCATCAGCAGTGCGCATCCACTACCGAGATTCGAGCAGGAATCTTTTCGATACAAAGCAAGCGTCATCCCAACTGTACCAATGGGCCTCAGTGACGAAAAAGGGAAATGAATAAATGCAATAAAACTTACAAATCCCTGGTGATATTCATCCAAGTATTCATAACGAAAGGGATTGTGCCCCAAGACTTCCTTTTTCCCTCGAACCGCTCCATCACAGAGATTTTGCTGGGTCAAGAAATGATATATATACAAGCAATAGAATATATGAGTGTACAAGTAATATATATATATATATATATATATATATATATATATATATATATATATATATATATATATATATAAGGCTCAAACACTAATATTGTATGCTTATAATTTATTACATTGTAATCATAGTCACGATCAAATTCATCACACCTACAAATTCAAAACGAAATCGATTTTCCGAGTTCTTTAGGAATTTGGATTTCTGATGAATTGAATCGTGATTAAGTTTCCAATGTAGCAAATTATAACCATGGAATATTAGTGCTTGAGCATTTTATATTAGATTCTTGCTCTGTCCTGAATATTGAGTTCTACCTGGATTCTATCCTCATGGAAATTGATATATATATATATATATATATATATATATATATATATATATATATATATATATATATATATATATTGTTGTGGTAGGATCCACCTAATTTGCATAGTGGAGTATCGACTATATAAATATGGTTGGTACCGGGAAGACATGAGAGGCGAATCAAGAGATTCAACTAGAGTCTCTGCCCGACTGCGACTTAGTCAACACATTCTCCAGGAACGGTCTTCCCAGGAATATACAAAAGACTATATGTAAATATTGTGTACACTTTCTTGTTTCAATACATTTTGTTCTAAGTACATTTTGTGTCGCATTATTATTCCATGCATTAGTCAAGTTTCAACATATATTTATATCTTTTAGTGTTGCAAAACATCCAATCTCCGGATCAGACGTTTTGCTGCCGGATGGATTTTATCGTCATACCCAGGACAATATATGATCTGATTCAATTACACACACACACACACACACACACGCACGCACACGCACACACAAACACACACCTTTCTCTCTCTCTCTCTCTCTCTCTCTCTCTCTCTCTCTCTATATATATATATATATATATATATATATATATATATATATATATATATGCATTTATGTATGTATATACCTGATTATGTGAAGCCAAAGGAACGATCTTTGTTAAATCCCTTTTTTAATTATGTTTTCCATATTTGTGTCCATGTTATTGGTTTCCACAAATCGTCTGAACATGAACTACGTAATTTGACTATGTTTGTATTGTCTTCTTTTGTTGGTTTGGTTTGTTTTGCATTACAGCATATCAACCTCAATGGGTCATTTAATGCCGAAAACTTTTTTTTTCTGGTAATATTTTTGTTTTGTCAAAAATCCTTTTCTGTCAATATCTCTTTTCTCAAAAAATGCATAGCTGATAATATTATTTTTTGTCAAAAACGTATAACCAGAAATACGACTTTTTAAAAAACGTATAGCTGGCAATATTATTTTTTCAAAAACGTATATCTGGTAATATAATTTTTTTTCAGAAACGAACAGCTGGCAACATTATTTTTTCAAAAACATATTATCAGATCCTTGCTGTTGGACGCAGTTTATCGTCTTACTCAGAACGCGGATGTAGTTTATCGTCATACCCAGGACGCGGATGTAGTTTATCGTCATACCCAGGACGCGGATGTAGTTTATCGTCATACCCAGGACGCGGATGTAGTTTATCGTCATACCCAGGATCGGAGTTTTTGCTTCTTCATGCACCGCTGAGCTTAATGTATATTTCCATATATTTTTCAACTAAATCGGCATAGATTAAACACAGGGCGTATATCTGTATATCTATCTATCTATCTATCTATCTATCTATCTATCTATCTATCTATGTATGGCGAGGGCATATTTATGTCTAGAATCAGAACCTGTTTAAATCATTAACGGAACAAAATTTACCGCGACATTAAACAATCCTAGCCTACACACACACACACACACACACACACACATATATATATATATATATATATATATATACACACACACATACATATTCACATACATGCATATATATGTGTGTGTCTGTGTCAGAGGACGTTTGTTTATGTTTGTTACTCCCCCACCATATTAACGTTGATAATTATATTATATGTAATTCTTTATGTATCTATATGAAATGTGATTTACTGATTGCAAAAATAATCCATGTGTGCAAACTGAATGAAATAAAAAATAATAGTTATTTTATAAAAAAATAGTACTTTCGGAAAACACACATCACTTGCATACTTTATGTAATATTGTAAGTTTTCGTCCAACCCCAAATTCGCTTGACGCCCTACCTCAAACTTCATCCACCCCGTTTGACCCTAGTCAATTCAGTGGCATTATTCATTAATTAACATGTTTTATCTGAAATTCTATAAACTTAAAATAGAAGTATTGTCTGAAATGGTTGGATGCAAATGATCTAATTTAATTAACACTCCTTGGATGAAGTGATGAACACAAGTGTTTAAAGCTATTAATACCAAATCTAATGAACTCATGTAATAATATTTTATTTAAGGCAATTAAAACATACAGCACTGATACACACATTCACACACACACACACACTCATATATATATATATATATATATATATATATATATATATATATATATATATATATATATATATATATATATATAAACGAAAAGAATATAAATTCAAACGTTCATAACATTAATTTCAAAGAGGTTTCATACTTAATTTAGTTCACTAGTTATTTATTATAATTAGATTCATACGAAAAAAACAAGTAATCACAACAAAGATTAATACTTTTTTCGTTGCCTAAGTTTATATTTATCTCATCAGCTGGTGAACAAAGATGGTTACCATCTCATTTCAATACCTGATAAGATGCTTATAAGTTTATAAGTTTAGGCATCGAAATTAATATCAATCATCATAGTTATTACTTGTTTGCTCGTATGTAACAATTTATAATATATATATATATATGTGTGTGTTTGAGTGTGTGTTTGTGTGTATGTGTGTGTTTTTGTGTGTATGTGTGTGTTCAATACCTAAACAACCACTAAAATAATTAAATTTCTTTTTGACAGATTTTCAGATAAGGCATTTAGCAGTCTTGGTAACATTTGTCGTAAGAGCCACTAAAAACACTTTGAGTTATTCAACTATAAATGAGAGCAGATTAAAATAGTTTTGTGTCTCCCCGACTTTGTTTCCCAAATTGAGCAATGTTGAGAGGAAAATATTATTCAGGACTTCAGCTATCATGCCTATATTCGTATTCTGGCTTCCATCTTCAAAGCCCATTCAAGTGCCACCAAGAGAACGGTGAATATTTGTTTAAAACAAGTGGGGACAATAGAGCTACAGAGTTCAGTTCGAAAAGATCCAACGCAATCCATGTCATTTGGCAAGTAAGAGAGGAGTTTCAGCTATGGTATTCCATAGAACAGTGAAAAACACTTGAAAATGAAATTGTATGTGAACTCCGTGACTCGGCTTGTTACTACAGGTCAGAATGTTAGAACGTTAGCGAGGATGAAGATCATCTTGATAATCTCACAGGGAATTGCGGTCAATTAAATTTTCCGTCAAATCCAAACATCACGTGTCCAGTGTTCTCATATATTATAACGGTGTATCACTGCGTGGTCTAGTATTTGGATTACTTTTAATCATCATTGACTGCAGTACTGCCGGAAATTTCTCAGATTTCAAGATCACAATTTCCAGTTCAGCTAATAGTTTAAGTCAATATTTTTTTCGCATTTTAAGTTTTAGTAGTTCAAACTATTTTACACAAGGTGATAAATTTGTCGTTGCCGCGGTAAAACAGAAGAATATTTTGTTAAAACATAAAAATGTCTTAGGTATTGAGAGACATTGAAACGAGAGGGTTTAAAGCCAAAAACCCTTGGGAAGAATTGAGGATTCAATTGACACATAAACGATTTAAATTGAACAATGGAAAAGTTATCCAGACTTAGGGGGCAATGTTGATTGACACACAGCTGCAAATGCAAGCTGTACATGGAAAATTTTATTTTTCGCAAACAACGTTGATTCCCTGGCAGAAATACCAGAAGCGGGAGGATAAGCCACCCACGTTCACTGAGGAGATTTAGTGAGAGGTAATAATATGAGAGAGTGGAAGATAGAAATTCCCCAGAATTACCGAATTCTCTTACATCGCCAGTTTGGGCGGATGTCCATAAATAAGTATTTGCGAAGCCAATTAAGAATACAAGTAGAAGAGACGGAGACAGAGACAGGAGAGAGACGGCAGATATCTCGTTCCAGCCACCGGTCGTGATACACCCCACGGGATTGCCTACCGAAGAGAACCTCTCGACTTTAGCCTTGTGCCGACATTTACCAAAACAGCAACCCAAACTTTACCAAAGTAAGAAATAATATCACTTGCGATTTAGACGTGGGTTGGGCTGATAATTAATTGCATGCAAATTCTGATATGAACCAATTATTGTACGAAGGACTGATCTAAAAACAGTATTTAATTTTTGTTCAAATTATTCGAGTATTATTGTTTCCTGTACGTCTTCGCCCTGTTTAGATTAGCCCGACACGAAGATATCTGCGACGATTCGATCTTGACCTCGTTATGTTCAAACTTAATTCACAACTTGGTATAGTGCAGAAAGAGATAAACACGATTCTCATCGATCTGTGTTGGAAGTCTTGGATGACTGTGGAGGGTGTTGTACGAATACACAAAATGCACTTATTCATAAAAATATATATATCCCATCTTTTTCTACTCTCTGTTGTCTTCACTTTACCAGGATCTTAACTCCATATTTGGCTGGTTTTGATGCGAAAAATATTCTGCACCCGTTTTCAAACTCATCAAAATTTATGAAACTCCGTCCGCACGGTAATGTATACATAGCTCAGAAAATGTGGTTATCTGTTGCGCAAAGACTTAAACGTTGTCACGCTAAGACAGTACTTCCAGCTCCTCAATTTTATGCTTGACCACATTGCCAGTCTGGGCTGAAGCGTTTTCATGCTGGAGGAGTGCGCGCTTTCGAGTTACTAGTGTCGTATAGTTGCTTTTCAATTCGCCATATCACTGCAGTTGTTGAGCATAAAGATCAGCGTTCACTGCAAGGCCATCTGCGACAAGGTCAAAAGGCAATCCCCGCTGGAAATTATATCAAACACTCAACATGACCTTTTTGTTCAAACGGCTCTTCTGTGACTACAGGTTGTGAAGCCTGGACGAAACGATATAAATTGATTTCTCTGTGTACAATTGCGATAATAAATCCGTTTTTCAAACCTAGTTACAATTCGACCCCCAAAATGTTCGTTTTTAAGATTTGTCAGCCGTTGTTTTCAAAGTTTCACGTGTCGATAAGCTTGCTCATTGGACAGTTAATGTAGAACTTCACGACGGCTTCTGGTCACAAGGCCAAGATTATGTAGGTGTCGATTGGTAGTCCTTTGTGAAAACCAAGTTCCACTGACAATGTACGAGTTATTGTGCTGGGCTATTATTCAATCATTTCAAGCAAGCTCCCATCTTCTACAACAGACCTTGTTTTTATTTATTTATTTTAGGCCGCTGTCACCGACGTTGAAACGTCTGAACCTTTTTTCTATCACACTTTCATTGAGAGTTACCGGATCTTCCACGGAATTAATTTTTATTCAACATTCCCCTCCGTCTCCCCCGCCCCGATAGGAATGTACATTCTCTTGGGCAGTTGTGGCAAAGTTGTGAGACTCATTATAATAATATTTTGTTGAGCTTATATATGACGTTTTAATCCACAAATGATGCACATTCATTTCCATCCTTGCTGCGAGTTTAAATGCATGTAGCGAATCACTCTTCTCGATATATGACTTCTTTCATGACGTTCCGTCCTGCCCTACCTAGACACGACTGTATTAATTACAAATAATAATTAAACTCTGTGAAAACATACATAGATTAACTTCGACACAGGAATGAAGTTTGATATTGAGCTTCGCCAACTCAACACGATTCTGTTCAAATTCTCTTTTACGGTAATGCGATGTTTTAATTCAGTATGAACGATCTGAAGATGGGTTTTGCCAGTAATTCTACCCTGAAGTGTATTTTAATGCAAACTGTATACTTCAAGGAATTAACTATGGATACTGCAGGAATGTTCTGAAGTACCTATAAAGGGACATTTTTTCAGGCTTTAATGCGCGCATGACCATGATATTATAACATAGAAGTAAACATTCCATAATGGATAATTTTTCAATATTCTAATGAACACACAGCACATTGTAAACCGTTTGCATTTAAAAGCATAATGAAAAATTACGGTGTTGAATAGCAACGCAAATCTTTATATAAATACTTGTACCCCTGAACAACATATTGCACCCCTGAAGATGATCTTGGAAGAAGATCGAAAGTAGTTTGAAAATGAAAGTTAAAGAAATTTAAACAGTTATAGTACATTTCTCTCATCCTTTAATATCAATACACGGAATTTTATTCGTGAGTATGATCGGATTTTGTTAAAAATTAGCAGACATAACGTCTGTAATATATATATATATATATATATATATATATATATATATATATATATATATATATATATATATATATGTATCAGTCACTTTCTCACCGACGTGATGTGAGTAATTCTGTAGTTTCTAAGAATATTTTCATGGCAGCTGATCTGATGAAGGTTTTTTCCTGGTGTCTCAACTGCATGAATTTAAGCGTGCTACTAGTTTGGCAACTCGCCTTATCCGCTTTGCTATTGCACTAACTTGATATAGCAGTTTCTTTTCTCGTACTTCTCGCCTGTGGAAATTCCTTCCAGTTTATTGCCTCTCTGATAACTACAATCTTCACAAATTTAAATCCAACGTCAGTCGCTATCTTGTTTTCTTGAAACCTATTCATTTCTTGTTTCCTGAATCATCTCTAATTATTTCTACTTATTCGTCTTTCATTCCATGTAATCACCTACGTTCTAGTGCCATTATAATTTTTTCTAAGGTTGAAACGATTAAAAAAAATATGGTTTCTTTTACTGCAAGTATTACAGAAAGGTAGGAGACAGCTCACAATTTATTCAAACAGTTATATTTTCAGATTTAACTATTTTTTTCGGAATTACCTTTTAGCATCTTAACGTATAATGAAGGTTTGTTTAGCTTTAGAAGACGAAATTCGGTTTGAAACTGGAAACTTTCCTGTTCTTATCCCCTTGCACAAGGTAAGTGAAATATAATGTGAATCTTTGTTCAATTTCGTTTGGCTTAGTAAGCAACAGACTTTATAATGTAAAAAATAAACACATCCATTCGTGCGTTCGTTACGCAAAAACATTGATCTTGTAGCAAATGTGCTTTCTTAGAAATGTCAACATCTAAGAACTAAATGGTTTCTTTAAATCTTTTTTTAACATTGGCAATGATTTTTTTTTACTTGAGAGGACAAATATTCTTTCATTGCCCATAAAAATAATTGATCTATATTTTCTACAGTTTGTTTATGATTGTCCATATCATTTACGATCTGACTAGGCGCAGTAAATTTTGATTGAGAAGCGGGAGAAGTGCGACGATAAATCATAAGTGGCCAATCAGTATTAATGAACCTTTTCACCATTCAACTAATCAATGCCATTTGCGGCAATTTTGGCTTTTTTTCAACCAATGATTGCAAAACTAATGAATAATTGGGCACTCGCAGACATATATCTTAATCATAGAGACACAAATATGTCCTTATATACAAACACATACATATATTTACGGTGCGAGTAGGGAAAAGCTAAAAAAATATGTAATATCTATAAATACGCGAACACGCATATATATATATATATAAATATATATATATATATACATGCATACACAACTAAATGGACAGATATATATATATATATATATATATATATATATATATATATATATATATATATATATATATATATACGTATATAAATATGTGTGTGTGAGTGTGTGTGTGTGTGTGCAGGTGTATATATTCCATTGTTTGCTCTTATCGCATAAGGGAAAATCTGTACATTCTTCTCACTTGATAATATATATATATATATATATATATATATATATATATATATATACATATATATATATATATATATATATATATATATATATATATATATCGAGAGAGAGAAAGAAAGAGAGAAGAAAAACATATATTCTCTTACTCTCTCTCTCTCTCTCTCTCTCTCTATATATATATATATATATATATATATATATATATACATATCTGTGTGTGTGTATGTGTGTGTGTGTGTTGGGGTGTAGATAGGAAGAGAAAGAAATACATGATAAATCAAGAAGAGTTATATTTCTTCAAAACTTTTAATGTAATAGTTTTTAAACATCTCATATATATATATATATATATATATATATATATATATATATATATTGTATATTTCGGCAGCAATTTTTCATTAATACGTTTCATTAAATAATATAGACAAGTTTTGTCTATTTATTTTAAGTAAGTTCCTTTCGTATTGTCTGATAAGCTTAATCACATTATCGTTGAAAGACGAAAGGAAAACACCATATTGACACATGTTTGAATCCAATCTAAGCTTTCGGCTTACATAAGCCATTATCAAAGAAGACAATTTTAATAAATCAAACAACACATTTACGAAACCACAATAATGGACCGCCCTTGCTGTTTGAATATACTCAAAGTAACGACATACTCTTATTTACGAGCCAAGGAAGCGAAATACGGGTCGTAGCTCGGGACGTCACACATGACCACGCGAGACTAAAAGCGAGAAGTATAAACCAATGGCTTCTGCTATAGAGTATAGGCATTTAAGAATGTTTGTGGAGATTCATAGTTTATTTTGTTCAGGTTAGGTTTCAGCTGATTTATGTATATAGCTTCAAGGATTTTTATTTTTTTTTATTATTTTCATGTGTAAGTAAAATTGTTTTGTCAACAAATATTTTGCGGAATTGAGTACACGGGCAGGCATGTTGTTTTAAATGTCTAAAAATGTTAGAGTTATCAGTTGAATGTAGAGTTAAGCGTGGTCTGTGGTGTGACCAACATAAATATTATTTAATCCATTGGAGATACATTCTCCCAAAGGGCACTTGAATTTGTACACTATGTTAGGAGCCCTATTTTTGCACAAAAAGATGTATTGGTTATATCACATTAATGCTTTGAATTCACACACACACACACACATATACGCGCGCGCACACATACACATACACATATATATATATATATATATAAAGAGAGAGAGAGATAAGAAGATATATATAGTTATGGGAAGACATATGTACAGTCTGTGTAGACATTATGTTGGGGCCATGTTAACTCGGAGAATCAGGGAGACAGAAAAATGTAGAACAGAAATTATTACAATAGACAGTATAATAAATATCAAGTCGATTAAAAAAAATAAGAGATTGCTGAAAGCGCATTCCTTAAAATAAGAAATACGTACAAACATTCCCCCCCCACATATATATATATATTGTTAAGCGGTCTCACCTTTTTACACAGATGGACTCACCCAGTGTATACATATACTACTGCCAGTGAATACCCAAGTTGTCGAGACGGAACGACAGAAGAGTAGTAGAGTTCAGTAGTAGTAGAGTAAGTCACACACAGAGACGGCGGCAAGCGTCACAGTTAGCGAGCACGTAGACTCAGTAAGGAGTCATACCGCGATACTTCAATACAAAGACTGTATATATATATATATATATATATATATATATATATATATATATATATATATATTAGTGCTACTAACCCGCATTCCTGGATCTACTAACCCGTATTACCAGTTTGTATTATTAAGTTAATACATTTATTTTCCTTATCCATTCCTGGCGTTTGTTATTCATTGATATCGGATTTCATCCCGGAATCCACAACAAATTGGCGACGAGGAATTCGAACTCACACGGGAAGGAAATCGAAACAAAATTCTCCCTCGTTGTCCACAAAAAATTGACGACGAGGAATTCGAACTCACACGGGAAGGAAAAAGAAACAAAATTCTCCCTCGTTGTCCACACCAAATTGACGACAAGGTATTCGAACTCACAAAAAAACCCCAGAAAAACAAAAGTGTCCTTTGCCTTTTTTTTGCCGGTGTCCAAAACAACTTGGCGACAAAAGATTTACGAGGACTAAAATACGGAAAAACGAGTTTTTCTTAAGACATTTATTATTGAGGATTTTAAAAATATTTTAGCAGAACTTGTAAAATACCAAAATGAACAGCAATTACAATTCCAGGAAAGAATGGAAGAAAAATGGTAAAAACAATTACTACAGACGCAGAAACTAATATTAAAGGTAGCGGGTAACAAACAACTAAATATCGAAAAAGAGCCGATTTTTTCCGAAGACGCAGTGTGGAATACGATAGAAACTTTCAAATACTCTCTAGAAGAGGATGAAAATTTCGGGGATTATTTTAGACGCCACGAAAACATCTTTAACATCGATTGTTAAAACTGGACAGAAGAAAAGAAGCTCCGTCTGTTGCTCGGAAAACTAGTAACAGAAGAATACAAAATATTTGTGGATTACATTTTGCCAAAAAAGACGAAGGAATTAATGTTTGACGAAGTAGTTACATGTCTTACAGAGCTGTTCAGTCCAAAAACCTCACTCTTTCACAAGAGGTAGAAATGTCTTAACATGGTAAAGGGCGAAAATGAGGACTATTTTACGTTTGCCGCAATCGTGAATAAACATTGCGACGACTTCAAGTTGGCAGAATTAACACCGGACAATTTCAAGTGTCTCATCTTTGTTCAAGGGTTAATTTCAGCAAAAGATAGTGAAATGCGAAAAAGAATACTTTCAAAACTACAAAATGAACCTGAACTAACACTACAACAAGTATCAGAAGATTGCCAAAAATGCCTGAGTATAAAGAAAGACTCGAAGAACATTGAGGAGTCAGGAGTATAACATATACGTAAGTTAAACAAAAGTTTACGTTCTTCACCCTCCCCGGAAAGAAAACAAAAATTCTATAATAAGGGAAAAGATACAACATATAGGGCAAATTATGACGAAAATCGAAGCAAATATAAGCCCCCCGCCATCTGCATGTTATCGATGTGGGGGACTACACTGGAACAAGATTGCCGTTTTAAATATAAAAACTGTCTTGTGTGTGGAAAGATGGGACACATGGCATCCCAATTTAGGAACAGAAAAGCTACTAGTAGGATAAGAGCTACTAGGATGCATGACGAAGACAATACCAACATAAGGAAATATGAGGAACTTGACATCTTAAATAAAAAGATAATAAGCAAATAGACTCGGATTCCGATCTAGCGATAATTAACCTACAGACATGGAAAAAGCTTAACAGACCAACCAAGTTACATACACAAAAAACAGGAAAGCGTGTAAAATTCGAAGGAGAAATAATCGTAAACGTTAAATTTCACGGGAAAACAAAAAAACTCAATATATACGTAATGAAAGATAGAGCAAACCTAGTGCATACAGACTGGGTGCAAAAAATCGACGTTTGGGATACCTATTAGCTCGTTTTGCAAAAATTTAGACGGTGAACCATCAGATGCGACAAAGTTAAAGGAAGAATTACATAAGCAATTTCCCGAGGTATTTGCGAGCGGGTTGGGACGATGCAACACGTTTACAGCTAGAATTGAATTAATAGAAAACTTCCAACCAGTTTTTAAAAAGAAGCGAAACGTACCGTTTGCTACTATAGAAAAAATCGACAAAGAATTAGAGAGACTTGAACCAACTTGGATCCTTTCAAAAATAGAGTTTAGTGAATGGGCAGCACCGGTAGTCTATGTAAAAAAGAAATCAGGAGAAATCCGTGTATGCGCATATTTTTCGACGAGGCTAAATAAAGCTATAAAATATCATCATTACCCATTATCGAGACCAGAGGAAATATTTACAAAGCTCAACGGCGGTAAGATATTTTCCAAAATAGATTTAAGGGATGCTTATCTGCAAATCCCAGTACAAGAAGAGAGTACGAAAATTCTATGTATTAATACGCACAAAGGGTTGTACAAATTCAACAGACTACCGTTCAGGGTAAAAGTTGCACCAGCAATTTTTCAGCAGACGATGGACACAATGCTCACGGACCAGAATTTTGCGTCCGCTTATCTGGATGACTTTCTAATTAAGAGTGACAATGTTGAAGAGCACACATCACACATAAAGGAAGTTTTCAGAAGACTTCAGGACTTTGGGTTTAAAGTAAAAGGAAAAAAGTGTGATTTTTTCCTAAATGAAATTAAATACTTAGGCCATTTAATTAATGAGTGGCGGGAAACCAGACCCTTAAAGGGCATCGGCAATTAAAAACATGCCTGAACCAAAATTTACGCATCGTTATAAGCATGTCTGTTCGCAAAATTAATTACTATAGAAACGGCTGGGGCGGCCATTTTGGTTAGGTGGTCTAACAGTTAATTCTTAGCCACATATCATTCACCTTCGAAAAGAGGTCAAGCCGAGGTAGGGTGGGGTATCTATTTCAAAATGGATGTTGGCATTCATGTACACACATCGTCTGGTCAGTTACAGCGAAAGATAGATTTTGGCACCATGTATGTCGTGAAGTGTCTAGAGAATTTTTAAAAATTTTATTTTATCCATTTATTTATTTTTATTTTTTTATACAAATGGCTGTTTCATATATAAACGCGTCGCATTGAACTACAAGTTATTTTTTGACGACTTCATAAAGGGTTTTCTATTTAATGATTGGATTAAGGTTTTAAGCCTTTTATTAAACTATGAAATGTTTTATGCCAATTATTTAATGCGAAAGTTTGTTGATGTCGGCAAAAAACCGTTAACTCATAGTAATTAATCTTGCGAAGGAACATGCTTATAAATTGGTTATTCCTAAATTTTCGCTTCAGGAAGTTTCTTCCTAAGGTTAATAGACAAACACTTTCATAGTAAACATCCACTACATAAAAGTTTCAATAGGAAGACACTGAAAATGAATTATTCATGTGTACGTAATATGGAGAAAATTATATCTTCCCGCATTTGTAAAATACTGAACAACTACCATAGGAAAGAAACTCGATCTAGGAGCCCCACCTGAAATTGTAGGAATAGAGCCAATTGTCCAATCGGGGGAAAACGTATGCATGAAAATGTAATATATGAAGCAACAACCTTCCCCAGAGAAAATATCAACCTGAAAAAAAAATGCATAGGTATATCCGCTGGTAATTGGAAGCAGCGTTTATACAACCATAGACGCACATTTAAATACCGAGACCTTAAAAATCAAACTTCCTTATCCAAACAATACTAGGATCTGGTGGATAAGGGTCTAACCCCGCATTTCGAATGGATATTCTTATCAAGAGCTAGAACCTCTAATAACTTCCGTGATCGGTGTGATGTATGCATTGCGGGAAAAAATTTATTATTAAAGATAAAAATCAAGATGAGTTGCTAAATCTTCGTAATGAGATGATTTCCAAATGTAGACACAAAAAACGCTTTAAAACATAAACACAGTTTTATAACGTGTTGTTACCTATAACAATTCCATCTTGTATCTCTAACATCGGACATGACATTTAAATGAAATGACTCTTATGATTATCTATATATATCATTGTCTGTGTTTATGTGATGTTCTATGTATTTTTTTTTATCATTTAGTTTGTGTTAGAAAACTTTATTCATGTGTTGATATATGTGTATGTGGATATGTAGGTAAAAAGTTTTCCTAAATAACTGATGTACAAAAGATAGTTTTCTGATATTTTTATATACCTAGGTATATATGTGGACTTAAGAGATATATACGCGTTAACCACTATGTGGGGTTTTAATATTGTTAACGTTTTCATCCTCAGTGTCTTTTAAGTACAAATTAGTTTAATTCTAACCATCTATGTTTATATGTTAAATGTATATATGGATGGATGTGTGTATTTTTTACCTTTTAATTTATATATATATATATATATATATAGGTATGTATATATGTGCGTGTATATGTGTGTATGTTTATGTATGTATATGTATATATGTGTGTGTGTATGTGTGTATGTGTATATGTATCGTCAGATAGATAGATACGTTGTATATTTGTATAAATGAGTGTGTGTATGTATATGTATGGAGGTTTGTAAGGTTTTATGTATATATGTTTATGTGCACATATGTGTATGTCTATGTGTATATGTGTGT
>OZ038475.1:72493816-72616316 GCA_964036315.1 Acanthosepion esculentum
TTGGCAATAATTTGCCGAATGTCGTTTTTTTGTTTATTTATTACTTTGGGTTAATTTATTTTACTTGTTTTTACTTATTTTTATTTTCTATTTTTATTCCTTATATTATATGTTTTTTTCTAATGGTTAAATTATCGGGATCGGTTTGTTAGTTTGTTAATGTATTTGGGTTAATTTATATTATTTTATTTTATTTTATTATTTATTTATTATACTGTATATTATTTCAGCTTTCGATTTTTAAGAAACGTAGTATTTTTTTATAACAGTGTTAGCTATATTTTACGTCCGATTTTTGGTTTGATGTTTATAGTCTAACTAATATTTTGGTCATAATGGTTTATTTGTTTATTATTTACTTTATTCATTGGTGTTGTTTTTTATTCTTTATTCATTTATTCTATTTCGTCTACTCTAATGGGTGTGATTTGGTAATTTGTTTTGGTTAATTTATTTTAGTTATTTTATTGTCATTTTGTTTATTTATTTTATTTTATTTTTATTTTTTTCAGTTTTCGATTTTTAAGTAACGTAGTAAAAATTTATTTTTATGTCTGAAAAAAAAATCGAAAAAAAAAAGAAAATACAAGTTGGTACCATTACTGAAAGCCTGAATGATCTTTTTCCTCTCACCATGATCAGTTGGGAAGTGGGGCTGACACAAAACGATTTTAACACGTTCTCTTTCTAACTCAAAGGGTTTTCATGTGATTCTTAAGACAAATGGTTTCAAGATGGCTAAAAGTCTCATCTGAAAACCTGGAAAAAAGAAACTCAGTTTCGTGGTTGTCTAGATATTAAAAAATTTGTGAGATGGACAGTTATCCCATGCTGTTACACGATTTAGACAATTTTGCTGTTACAGCCAGCACGTCAAATCGTCTTACTTGTTCATCATTTACGAAAGACTTTACCATGCAAAAACGAAGGTTTTTATGTTGACTTTTAGTTTGATGATCTTCGTTTTTATTAATGAAATTTTTTTGCTTCTTAATTAATCAGTACCTAAAATTAAACTTTATACTTTTTATCCACACGTTCAGAATTTTACAGCTAGGACACGACATGCTACATACAAGGAATCGTATCATCCCCATATCCCCTATATTTTGAATATATGTCTAAAGTTCCTATTAGACATTTTTGTCCTTCAAGAACTGAAACTTTAAGGTACAGAATTGTTTGTAGTTCTTGCATTGAATACTAAAATTTTAAATTCATGTAGGCTGAATACATAACTATTCGTTTCACTGTCATAATTTTAATTTCCTCCCATATCTTCTTTCATTCATATCTTACGCCTCATTAAACATAATCATTTTAACTGTATCACAACTTTAAGTGCCTCTGGAATCTTAAATTACTTTTTGTCTTATATTGACCCCTAAATTAAAGGTAAAATCTCAATAGATACGTTTATTTTTATCTCAAATATCAGCTCCATTACGACCATTATTAAATGTACTACCATTGCCAGGCTTTAGTGGTTGAACGCAACTTACGTTATTCCAAAGGAAATTATATATTTTCGTTATAACAACAATACGTTGAATTTTGTTTTTTCTTATTTTTTTAACAAAAATTACTTTTTATATTTTATCGCTTCTTATAACGTTTTAACTTTTAATTGTATTTCTAATTATTCTACTTCTGCTACTTGTTTCCAAGAATTGCGGGCGAAATCCTTCATAATTTTTTGTTTTCCCCATTAAAATTGTAAAGATCTCATCCGCTATGATTTCATATCTGCTGATGTGCATATGGGAAATTTACTGTAAAATATTTATCTATTTATTTCAGGTAAAATATCAAAAATAAACATGAAATCAAAGAAAGCTAGTCAAATTCTCATCATTATCTTGAAAATTTAGATCATAAGTATGTTTAAATTTAAAGATTTAAGCAACATTTAAATGAAATTAAAATTTTTTTTTCCATTGACTGAAATATAAAGGCAATGCACATAATTCGTTATGAATAACACCTGCAATTGTGTAGAATTAAAATGTTTCTGCTTCGATAATAAGGCTGATCAGTCAAAAAAGTTCAAAACGATCTCAACACCGTCATTAACTGGGGAAAAAGATGGCTTGTAAATTCTAACGACACCAAAACTGAACTGATCTTCCTTAATTGTATGAAAGACCCCTCTCTGCTTTCCACCAGCATGACCGATGCTATCCTCCACAAAAGAGATATTGCACCTTCTTGGGCTGACGTTCTCAGCTAAAATAAGGTGGAAAGACTACAATGAATCCATCACCAGATCACCTGATAAGAATGTTAGTTCACTGTTTTCACATTTTTCCCCTCCGGAATCCATCTTCCATATTTATAAGTCTACCATTCGTCCATTGTTCGAATATTGCTACTATATATGGTCCTGAGCCGCTGCTATTTTCCTGAAGCTCGACGGTAAGATCCAAAGAAGAATCAGCAATATTATTGGTCCTGATCTCGCGGCTCGGCTTCAGCCTCTTGCCAACCGCTTTAATTTGCTCTCAGTGCCTCTTTTATAAATACTTTCATGGCAATTGTTCGGATAAGAACATATGAATTATATGACTAATTAAATGAGTACTCTGTTGGTTTGTTGAGAAGACAAGCCGTCGAGATTGAATCGCCTCACTTTACAACTGTCAGTGCTTCTCTCGAGTTGAATGAATGTTTGGTTTGTATGGTCATATGTAGTGTCAAGAATCTTGTGTTTATTCATTAGTAGGAGCTGATTCTATTGTCTGTTTATGTTTATGAAAATTTGAAGTATGTTTGAAACACGGAACCCTGCGCGGAGCACTTGCGGGGATCCTTACGCGGGGACCTTGCGCGGTGATTTTTAATTTTGTCATTTTCTCTTCGGATTTGTTGTTGTTTCTTTACGCCTACTCTACAAGACAATACTACCCATAATGAATCGCTAACCAGCATATGAAAATATTTGAGCAAAACACTACACACATGGTCTGAGGATTACGTTGATACATGAAACAGACTGTTGCCACTCGGTGTTGATCTCAGTGTACACTTATAACGGATGAGCATTTGTAGATATAGTGTGGCCATAAAAAATCAACACAGCGAGGTAACTGTGTGTTTTATACCTTAAGCGAATTTCTCTTTTAACGACCACTACCATAATGGCTTAAAAGAAATGAAGAAATGAGAAGATAGATAGATAGATAGATAGATAGATAGATAGATAGATAGATAGATAGATAGATAGATTGTCATAAATTCTTTCCTAAACATTTTGAAGGAGGAATTAATCGAGTTCCGAATTAAGATGATGTACTAAACATATTTTCCAGGAATTTTAACAGGTTCGTCGATGTGTTCATTAGTCAAAGTTGCTATCATTTTCAGTGTCAAGGCTGAATGAAAATATTCTAACAATATCCCTCATCTTATGAATGATTAGCTGACGTATTTCCAATTAATCATCACATCATATTTTAAATGGTTTAATTTGGTGCCACGTGATCTTTACATAAGAACCTATATATTTCAATAAATATGATCATTGTCATATATTTGGAATAAAGAATTTATTAGAATATGTGTAATATCGTTTTCAGAGGGAAATAACTTCATTTATAAAAATTCTCTACTCAGTTTTAAAGATAGCGCGTGACACTAGCCCTACTTTTTTTTATATAATTTTTTTTTCATGATTTAGGTGAGTGCACGGGCCTTCGAACAAATTATATAATTCATGGTCAGGTTCCGTGTCATTCGGTAAAACACCAAATTTGCAAAGGAGTAAATCACTGACAAAATCTACCCTCTTTCACTGAAATTCTATGATGAACTGGTGCCAGACAGCGAATGGTAAGGTTATCATCATGTTGCCGCGAAATCCAACAGCGATGGGACAAACAGAAATTTTAGAAAAAAATGTACGAGGATTTTTTGTGTAATTTGATTTGGGAATTTCGAGAAAAAAAGTTTTTTCAATGGTTAATAACATGTTCATTTTTTAGTTTCTCTCCAGGAATTTCTTTTTTTTTTTCAAAAATGAAGATACGTTAATGTCAAATCCATATATCAGTTTAATAAAAAAAAGTTCTTGCTTGTCATGGATGACAACTGCGATAAAAATCATATTTGACACGCTATAAGATTCTTAAAATAATCAAATCTGTAAAAATGCGATGAATCACATCTTACATATATATATATATATATATATATATATATATATATATATATATATATATATATATATATATATATATATGTATATATATATATATCAGAATGAGGCACATTCCCCCATTGCAAAATGGACGAAATGCAAGGTGAAAATGTATCTACTGCGTTGTACTAGACCATTCTTTTCGTTAGGATATATCTTAGACATTTATATGTCTAGTACTCGCACATTAGGTATTGCTGTCATACAAAATCCAAAGGATCTGTAAAATAATCGATCTGGAATTGGCATCTAGACTTCTCTTACCGACGTGACCTGGCCTCCCTCTGTCTTTTCTACAAATATTTTCATGGCACCTACTCTTCCAAGCTTTTTTCGTTGGTGCCCAGACTACATGAATTTAAGCTTGCTGCTCGACTCGCATATAGGCCTTACAGTATTATAGAGGTGAATGCTATCACCAATTCTACTCCAACAGTGTCTTTTCTCGCACTTCCCGTCTGTGGAACTCCGTTCCGTTTACGTACTTCCCTCGTAACTACAATCTTCAAAAATGTAAATATAAAATCAATCACCATTCTCTATCTTCTTGTAAGCCGTTCATCATTTGTTCTTTCCCAAATGCTCCCTATACTCATTCTTTTCTCTCACTTTCACTCCCTGTAAAATCTTACGTACTACGTGCATTCCCGCCATGCTTGGGGTAAAAAGATTAAAAACTGGACTGGTACTTCTCTTATGTATTTAGAGATTCTTAATAAAATACAAAGAATTTGTAATGTTCTTAGTCCAGACCTGGCATCTCATCTTCATTCAATTTTTCACCGTCGTAACATAACTTCCCAATGTATGTTCTGTAAATATTTTCATGGTAACCGTTCTGATACGATAGCCTCTATACTACCTGGACTTTATGAATTTAAGCGTACTAGGTTTGCGGCAATGTCTATGAGTTGCAATAACTTGTAGGAAAAGCATTAAAAAATAAAAAAGTGTTTCTTATACGAAAGAAAACAGTTATCAGTATTGGAAAATGTTATAATTGACTTATTAGACATGCATATATTTCACCAGTTATATGTCTATATGTAAACAACAGGCATTTTGAAGAGATTAATTTTAATGATCGACTTTTCTAAATTATGAATAATTCTTCACACAGTGTGATGAATATCCATCAGAAATTGACAAAAGTTGAATTAAAAAGAACACGTATCCATAAATAAAACAATTATAACTTAAGAGACCATAAAATCAAACGTGTCTGTCTGTCTCTCTTCAAATTTATATATATATAAATATATGCATTTATGTATATATATGTATGTATCTATACATATATATGTACACACACACACACACACACACACACACACACACACATACATACATATATATATATATATATATATATATAAAACACGCCACACCTCGTTAACGTCACAATACGCTTTGCCTGCCTCACAATATTAACTAGCTGACGCAAGAAAGAACAAATCTCGCGCTATTTTTCTTGTACTTTTATTCCGAAAAATTTCTCACGTAATTTTTTCCTTCTCTCAGTATTAGATATTATTTTTAAATTTGAAAAGTGAATAATCAACAAAAATATGTTTCGTTTTTAATATTTTCCGTAAAGAACATTTGTTATCTAAATACACAGAATACATGCATATATATATATATATATATATATATATATATATATATATATATATATGAAATAATTTTATGAATATATATATATTGAGCGCTTAGACTTGGAGCGGGTGGAATGAAGATCAACGTGTTTTAGTGGACTCAGTAATTTTCAATCTGCTTGCCTGAATCATCTACAAGAAGCGAGAGCAAGATCTAAAAGGTCAGACAATCCAACAGTGATCTGATCGCATAATCCTCACACTTGCTCCATGTTTGACCACCTCTGTACAATTACTAGCGGGTCTTAAATGCCACTTAAGATTATCGCAGAAAATTTCATAACTGAATCAACTAAGCTGTCAGATATATATATATATATATATATATATATATATATATATATATATATATCCATAAATAATTATATTATTTATACCAGTACATACCAATCTAGACGG
Source organism: Acanthosepion esculentum (assembly GCA_964036315.1). Taxonomy (NCBI): domain Eukaryota; kingdom Metazoa; phylum Mollusca; class Cephalopoda; order Sepiida; family Sepiidae; genus Acanthosepion; species Acanthosepion esculentum. Next base: position 72,500,069 of record OZ038475.1, read on the forward strand.
CACATATCTAACTGTATCCCAAATAGGACTCATTTAAACATACACAGAAACCTAGCAAACTCGCTCCGCAACATAACCACAGTAAAGAAAGTTAAAAAATAATGCGATCACTAATAATAAAAAAGTAAAAACCAGTACTCACTAACTTCAACTATGAACACGGCTAAAACGTGACGACTCCGTGTGGAACATAAAACATTCCTATAATTTCAGGTACATATACATACAAAAATCACACACTGGGCTTAAGAAAATCGTCTTTTATATTGGCCATAAGAATAACCGGCAACGTACAAATATGCAGAATGTTTTGACAGTTTTTATACACTTTATATCCAGAAAAGTTATCAATCGTACGAACACAAGAAAGATTCATTAAAAAGAATAATCGCAATGCTTTTCAGTTTCTTTAACGAAACACACACATAAACACAAACACACACATAAATATAAAATAAAAAAGTATAATAATTAGTATTGAGATACTGATTGATTTAATTTGATTTTTACGGCTTAAACAAAACGTTTCAGGTTATAAAAAGCCAAAACACATTTTTGGATTCTAAGATTCTCGTGTAGTCACTAATGATTTTCAGATAAAAGTTTTACTAATTAACCAATATTTGGAAAGAGAAGGGCATGATCCAAAACTTTTCCAATGTATTTTCACGTAAGGGAATATAACGAACTCGATTGGAATTCGACCTTGGCTCTCCGATTTTCAATTCTGTGTCTTTATCCATATACACCACCCCTACATCCAATCGTACTTTGATATTCCAGAGCGGTCACCCATCGAAGTAATGACCAGGTTCAACTTTACTTAACTTCAGTGACCGCCGGCTAACCGGAGTTTTAACGTGATATGGCCGTAAGCATCAATATTGCTAAGCGTAAAATTATTTTATTTATCCGATGTCAAGGTGAGCAGGGCTTTGGCCACAAGCGTTCTCAATAGATAACTAAAGCAACAATAGCTATTATCAATGAATATGAATTTTGAAATTCTTATCTATGATTAACTAAATGTTTCCGAGATTATGGCTTCTAAGGTTCAGACAATGATATTGTATTATTGGCAGAATATATATTTATAAATGCTTATTATATACGCTGGTTGAATTTTCAAATATATAAGTCAGTCAGCATTTATTTAATATATATTCTGTCAATAATACTATATTATTGTCTGATCTTGAGGAGTGATAACATCAGGCAAATTTTCATTGGTCACTGATACATTATGTGAATTTTTCACACACACACACAATGATATATATATATATATATATATATATATATATATATATATATATATATATATATATGACAGTTTGTTACATCCTGTACAAGGACCGGGGGTTATTTGAGGTAGAGAGTTAATGAAAGTGATTGCGGATAGGAGGGGAAAATAACGGTTAACACTAAAGTTGAACAGGTTAGTTATCGGGGAAAACATCCTCTTGGGAGTCGGTTCCACAAAGCAATGGTTCGCGGGGAGAAGCTGTACGAGTAGAAGTTACTTTTCATCAATGGAATATGGAGGGAATGAAGGCGGTTTGCTAAACTGTGAGTGGCATGGCGGATCCTCTCCTTGAAAGTAATAACAATCGGAACCAAAGAATGCACTTTTTCTGAGCACTATCGATGGTAGTAGCGGTCGCGCCGTGAGAGACTTGCCATATCTCGCCTGTGAGAGAAACCTTTGACGGTTGAACATATTTTGTCACATATTAGGATTGGAGACGCTTTTAGACTCGATCGAGGCCAGGAATCGATGATTGGGCAGCTCCCGCCCAAATATGACAACATTACTCCATTTTAGGTGTGATCTGACCTCACAGTGGGAACATCGATTCATTGTTTCTGGTGGTAGTTTAAGATCCGATCGCCTACGATGGAATGTAACTCGTTTAGTTTTCGAGGCATTGACTGTAACCAGTTAGTTTTTCCCTCACTGATATATATATATATATATATATATATATATATGTATGTATGTATGTGTGTGTGTGTGTATGTCTGTGTCTATCTATCTATCTATCTATCTATCTCTCTCTCTCTCTCTATATATATATATATATGAAACTTTATGTGACATCAATCATATGATATAAGAGGTGATCGGGGAAGTCTGCATAAGTCGAGCTGAACTAACAAGCCACTTGAAACTGCGGTGAGCTTCTGGCTCTGACAATTGCCACAACGGAATCGACACAGATGGAACACGTTGTTTATCATGTTTGTGGAAATGTATATATATTATTTGCCGCTTTAAAAGGTCACTGACTCTTATGATCGATAATGAAACAGTACAGGAAAAATTAGCGATTGTAATGCTCTTTTAACGGGAAGAGAGTTATCAAATATATTCATGTATGACATTCCAAACAATGATTGGCCGAAAAATATTGAGTATAGCAAGAATAATGAAAGGAACGTTCCCATTATTCATAACTATTAAAACCAAAGATGAAATATGGATCCTGAGCAAGGCGATTAAGATATCACTAGAAAATAACACCCAAGAATAAATGGAAAGATTAATGCTTGACTTAATGATAAGAGAGATATGATTGGCTGATTGATTTTATTTATGGGTTATCACCCATTTTGTAGGTCATTCAATGACGAAAATATATTTTAGGACTGTGAGTGTATTTATTTAGGGAGAGGATATTGTATTAAGAATCTTCATTAATTATTTTCAGATGAAATTACAGCTATTTACCCCAGAGATGAGGAAATATGATGTTACAAAATGCGGAGGCTGGGCCGGATGGTCAGTGATGGGTCAGAATATCATGTAGTGGTTGCATTCTTACAGTTATGGATTGCCTGTAACTAATATATATATATATATATATATATATATATATATATATATATATATATATATATATATATATATATATATATATATATTTGCCATCCACAGACAGACCTCTAGCTAGGATCGAAACCCGATTGAATTTCCGTCAGTCGGAAATTCTCCCACTAAGCCGTCGGCGCACGGCAGGGATGAAGGTGAATTTTAGCGTGTTTATTTTTAGATTTAGATAAACACACAGTGACTGACAGTGATCATTTCATATATATATATATATATATATATATATATATATATATATATATATATATATATATATATATATATATATATATATATATATATATATATATATATATATATATATATATATATATATATATATATATATATATATATTTGAATTGGACAAAGTCCGACAATTTATTTAAAGACATTTATGATATGTTTAACTTTCTTTTTATAGATTCAAGTATTTAATAATAATATTTGGTTAATACTTGTATCTATAAAAAGAACGTTAAACATATCATAAATGTCTTTAAATATATATATATATGTATATATATATATACAGGATGGGGTAGAGACGTTGAGGTTAATAAGAAACAAACATTATGAATATAAAAGAAAACACTTCGTATCTCTATGTAGTATATTAAATGCCATTTATTTTGTGTTTCAGGTAATACCCCACCATGGTCTGGAGTGTAGAGCATCGTAAATTTTTTGTGGAATTGTTTCTTAAGAATGGTGGGTCAGTCATAACGACGCAGCGTTCCTTCCGAATGCACTTTGACCTCTGACATCATGATCCCGTACAGGGTGAAAAAACAATTCGAGGGTGGGTTTCTAACATCATCGGTTTTAAATAAGAAAACTCCTGGCCATCTTAAACTGCTACAGAGACAGAAAATGTAGCAACTTTGGAGGCTTCAATAAAGCAGTTTCCCAGGCATTCCGCACGAAAACACGCATCTATCTTACATATGTCCGTCCCCAGTGTTAGTAGAATCTTACACAGGACTCTTCAGGTACATCCCTACAATACGATGGTTGTTCAGGAGCTCAGCGAGATTCCATTTATCGGGGATTGGCAATAAACAAACGTTCGATACTGGTCAGTCAATTCCCCTCGTGAACTCCACGAATGAACATCTACAGTGCCAAGGTTACTGTTTGGTGTGAAATGGGGGATTTCAGCGTAAGAGTTCCTTATTTTTTAGAAGAGGAAGCTGTTACACTAACTGTTACCTCGATCCGTTATTGAGAACTGCTCGAAAGGTTTTTCCATTCTAAAGTTGTGCAGTTACTCGCCGCTCATAATCCGGATGATATTTGGTTCCAACAAGATGGTGCCACATCGAATATGTTTACTCGTAATCCTCCGTGAAATATTTCCCGATCATCTTGTTTCTCTGCGAGGCAAAACTGTATGACCCCAACGTTCTCGATTTAGTCCCTTGTCGTTTGTTTTCTATGAGGACATCTCAAAACATGTGTGTATCAACACCGACCATCAACTTTAGAAGATCTAAAGGCAACAATAATTCAGGAAATCAATGCAATTCCATGGAACAAGGATCTAAGGGCTATGGTGACCTTTTGAGTCAGACTTCAAAACCTCATCGGTATAGCGGTCGTCAGTTAAGTGATAGAATTTTCAAAACCACTTGAATAACAAGGCACATAATGTACTTATTATAAATAATTAAAAAATTTTCTCTTACCATCATGTGTTTTTTTTTTATTAACCTTTGGAATCGGGGCAACTTTTCTGCCCCACTCTGTATATAGAAAACGGTGCGTAGGAAATAGAGGATAACAAGAATTTTCAAGCGTCGATATGCTTCCAAAACCCAGATTCGAAAGACTATACGCGGAGTGACGCTAAACCAACGAGTGACATAAGTTCTTCCTCTCACCTCGAATCCATGCTTCCACGCCTGTCCTGTTCCTTTAATAAAACAAGTAAGAAAAAATAAATCATCTTTTTCGCTAATGTCATCTATGATAATACCAGTGAGGGCATGGAACGCAATAATAATATGGATTCATACCCTTCCCTGGTTGATTTGCACTCTAAATGAATGCAAAGACGCCTAGTGGGATGCGAACTCTGCTTGCCGATTTCTTATTCCAAACCGTTACCCATTACAACATCCGCACATCCGGAACTAGCGTCAATCGGGCATCCATATTGGTGCCAATCAGGCCCGACGTAGGTTAGCTTCGGTGATCGAACGAGAAACTGTGTTTAACGTAACGTGGGTGTAAGACAGAGTCAGAGACAGAGAGAGAGAGAGAGAGAAAGAGAGAGAGACAGAAACAGAGACAGAGAGACAGAGAAGAGACATATTTAAGAGATGGGTTTAAATAGCAAAAAGCTGACATCTAAACAGAAAACATAACAGATGGAGCAAACTTTTGTTCTATTGGTCCTCTGCGGATAACAAATAAAGAAAAATGCCAAGCTTAGATGGAGAGATGAGATAGAAGATGTTAGTGATATGGGTGGCAGAAATAACGGTTTGTGAACTAACAATCACTTTTGACGATGATAACGTCATGACCTGTGTGTGAGATTGTAACAGTGGAGCCACTGAGAGTTTTGTGCGTTCGCTAGAATCCTGGATTCCAAATATTTCAAGTTAGGCAGTTATTCCCAACAGACAGATGAAAATTTACCGCAACACTTGAACCTCTGAAAAATTGGGTACACTAACAAACACGCACATGCACACACAAACACACACACACACACACACACACACACACACACACACACACACACACACACACACGCACACATATATACACATACTCACGGACGTAAAATCAGAAACGCGTATACAAATACAAACAGCGTCTTTAAAATAAAACTGAATGTACATTTGTCTGTCCATAGCATTAGAGGGAAAATATGTGCGTGCACACACACGCACATGGCACACAAACACACACATCTGTATATATATATATATATATATATATATATATATATATTGTGTAACATCAAAACTGTCCAATTTTTAGACTAATTTTGAACCGCTGTATCTTATATATGATTAAAGATATCTTACTGGAATTCTCCGAGGTTTTTATAGCACTTATGGTTCTAATTTGTACAATAAAAATGTACTTAGCTCTGAGTTGAAATAATGATCCCTCGTCTTGTTGTGACGTCCTGATCCAGTTTTCCTCTCTACTGATCCCTCTTTTTAAATCTTATTCACCTTTCTCTTGATGGTTCTTGAATGGACTTTGAAGATGAAAGACAGAATATAAATGTTTGTATCATTATTGAAGGCCTGAATTATATTTTTCCTCTCACCATTGATCATTTGGGAAGATATATTTGATGTAAAACGATTTTAAACTCCTATTTCTAACTGAATAACGTAAAAGATTTTTCGGCGATTCTTACGAAAAATGGTTTCAAGATGACTATATGTTTTACCTGAAAACATGAAAAAAAAACTCGAATAGTTTACTTTTTTTATAGATATTAAACATTTTGTGGGATGGACAATTACCCCATGCCGTTACACGAGTGGAACAGTTTTGCTGACACACATGGTATATATGTATGTATGTATTTATTTATGTATATGTATGTATGTATGTATTGGTAAATTACAAGACAGACCTTTCCTTAGAATCTTGCCAAGTAACCAGTCGAGATGAAGAAAGACACTTAATTCAAAAGCTGAGGTGATTTTTTTAAGATTATGTACGTCAGTTCTCTGTACACGATTCTTATAGTAGAGCAGTCAGATCTGTAAAAACCTCCACAACAATAATCAAATCATTAGATCTGTATAGTCTCTTTTTGTTTCTATGAACAAATCTAATGAACCTTCATTATTCGAAAAGAACAGGAGAGTACATTTAATATACGCACACACACCTATCTTAGGTGGCAACTTAGAAGAGAGGGTTTGAACAAAATTCATGTTTGAAGGATAAAAAGGTAAAAAAAAACAAAAAAACAAAAACAAATGAAAACTGCATACAAAAAGTTGATTTTCTCCATCAGGACATTCATTTCTGTGTTCATTGCTGCTGGCAAGCAGAGAAGTTTTTTCTCCTGGTGGTGTCCATGTTGGCCGAAGTTGGTCGAGGAATCTGGCTGAAATGATAATTAAAACGAGGGAATATTGATATACAACCAAGTGTGTGTGAAGATTTTGTTTTTTGATGTTATTTTATTGTTCAAAACTTATATATATATATATATATATATATATATATATATATATCTGTCTATATTTCTGAGATGACATATTATGTACATTATTTACATTATTCGGACTATTGTGCGCATCTTTGTCGCCATATTTATTACAACGTTTCGGGCGTTGTACGCTCCGGCATTCATCAGGTAGTTGGAATGTCGAACTGAACCCGGTTAAGACAGTGGAGAACTTTCAGAGGGAAATTAACAGGAGATAACTAATAACTGACATCCATTAAAACATGGCACGTGTAACTAGAACAGTCTACCCTATTGAGCGAAATAAAGGGTTCCGTTTGACATTCCAACTAACTGAAGAAGGCCGGTGCGCACAAGGGCCGAAATAAATTGTAATAAATATGGCGACATTATATATATATATATATATGTGTGTGTGTGTGTGTGTGAATGTGTGTGTGTGTGTTTATATAGGATTTCTAGCCCAAAACACAATTATATATATATATATATATATATATATTTATATATATATATATATATATATATATATATATATATATATATATATATATATATATATATATAGTAGTGTTTTGGGGTAGAAATCCTACTTTTACACAAGTTTCGTTAAAATGGCCAGAGAGTTTTTTTTTTTAATTAATTTTTCTTGTATTCTTATAATTTGTTTCTTTTTAGGAAATAAATTATGTATAAATTCACTGAATCTTCTGTATATCCGAGCAATTTCCACTATTGTATTACACATTATCAAGCATGATTTTATTGTTAATTTTAACAGAATGCATGGATATGTATGAAATCTGACCATGCTTGGAAAATAAAAGGTTCATAGAACACTAGATACATTCATATTATCCGTCACCATTAGAAGAACTCGAAGATTCATGAAACGCAGTGTAATTCTAAAGGTGATGTATAATTCATATATTTATTAATAAATACTTAATAGCCCTGTTTCATTACATCGAGTATTATTTAATAGCACCAGCATTCTATGTGTGATATCATATATATATATATATATATATATATATATATATATATATATATATATATATATATATATATGATATTGAGTACTATTTTATTAGCAAGTCTCATTCAATAAAGGAAACAAGTTTTATTCTAATATGACCCTCTCGTGATTACAGACAATTTTCTTTGTATCGTCATTAAATGAAGAAAGTACTTACCGTATTGATGCCTATTAATTTTATTCCGAGTACTTTAGACATAAGCACAATATCTTAGAATGAAGACGCTCAGGAAACAATGTGCTAATGAATATACATTAACATAGTAATTTTCTTGCTTCTTTTAATAAGAATATTAAGAAACTTGTTCGTAATTGCGAGAGGATCCTCTTAAAAATAAGTAGAGAAAACTTGTCTAAATTATTTAATTTTCTTTATGAAATACATATAATAGAAGAGCAGTATAAACAGATATATTAAAAGCGTTAAACCTTTCCTTGGAAACATGTCACTTCCAGCGGACACACACACACACACACACACACACGCACACACGCACACACACACAAAAACACACACAAAAACACACGCATACACAAGTGTGTATGTGTGTGCTTATATATACACGCATGTATATCATATATATGTGTGCCTATGATTTCTGTGCATGTACCTATCTATCTATCTCTCTCTCTCTCTCTATATATATATATATATATATATATATACATATATATATATATATATATATATATATATATATGTATGTATCTATATATATATATATGTGTGTATGTATATATATATATATATATATATATATATATATATATATATATATCGTATATGAATGTGTCTGTGTATGTGTAATACACGCAATATTGAAGCTGAAACGGCGTTAAGTTAATTCTGTGAAATTTCTTCTGGCGATACTAATCAACTGTATGTGCACATAAAATATAAAATTGTCCTTAATGATGTTACAACCATTTGACAGCCATCTCGATTGGCGCCACAGGTTTTTTGTAATCACCAAATCACCTTAGTTTATGAAATAAACGGCACTCATGTAATCTTTTTAACGAGATCTTGCGTTCCGCATAACAGAAATCTGTAGTTATTTTTTTATATTTATATTTTTTTAAAGAATATTGAACGTTTTAAATTTTAACAGCTATTGCTTATACTGAATTCAGAAATAGAAATTACAACGGGAGAATAAATTTTCCATTGCAGTGTAACCTACGGTAACTATTTTGGTATATTTGATATTTGATAGACAGAACGTACCTTTCTGTACTTCATTTTAAGCCATTGTTTTGATATAATTCGAATTGTTCTTTTTTATTAATTTCCCTTAATTTAATGGCACTTAACGTAGGGGTTTAGGAAACGATCATGTATGATTAGAAATTCGGTTTATGAGGTTATATGGAAGTGATACGGATCTGCCTCCCCTAGGTGAAACCGTCATTAAATCTGACGTGTACTATTCAGGTGTTGTTTGATCAGGAGGTTCTAACTGGCCAAAAGGTCAAGGCACATCAGATAGAAGAAATAACCATAGAGTTAATAGGTTAAGATATTAAGGATCGATTCCTGTTTCATTTTTTAACTCTTATCAGAATTTCCAATGTTTTTCCCTAAGTTACATATTCAATCTCAATAGATACGCGTATTTTTATCTGAATTCTCTGCACATTATTACCATTCTTACATTTCCTGCCATTGTCAGACTGTAAAGATTGAACGCAACTTTGTATTATTTCAAGGGAAAAGATTTAATCCCGTTATAATACCAATACCTTCAGTTTATATTTCCCTTTGTATTTTTAATATATAGTATATTTTCCTCTTTTTTTTTCCGCAGAAATCAGATTTACCACAAGGACAGTAAGCTCACCAAGACACAAGGTGTTTATTATTGGTGGAGAAAGAATTAAAATCAGAAACATTACTAAAGCTGGAAAACACTAGAAAGTAATCAGGAAGACAGAAAGTAACAATTAACACTGCATGTAAATCTTGGAAGAGCAATGTTAAAAAAAAAAAAAAAAAAAATAGCAAAAAAAAAAAAAAAAAATGCAAAAAAAAAAGCAAAAAAAAAGCAAAAAAAAAATTAAAAAAAATATATATATACAAAAAACAAACTTGGAGCCGCAAGAAAATTCCACAATCGACAAATGCGATGATTAAAGAAACTATTAGCATAGAACTTATGGTTACATCTAGCCAAATCAACTGTAAGTTGGTGAAACGTTTTTTCCAATCTAGTTCTGCGCTTCAATTCATAAAGTCTAGGCACCATAGCGAAAAGATCACCCGAAAACTCAGCATGAAATTATTTATAGAAAAGGCACAGGGAAACAACTTTACGGCGCTGCAAAAGTGACCGAAGACGAGACGCCAGGTCAGGACCAACAATATTGCTGATTCTTCTCTAAATATACAACAGGAGCACCGGGACTCATGTGGTAACTCTATTCAAAGCATGAAAGAATGATACACTTATAGATATGTAAAATAGATTCTAAAGAGAAGAATTGTCTATCATGACACAGTGAATCAATTTCCTTAGCAGCAGACCTAACAATGGATTTAATTTCGTCTTTCCATTTTATTTCATTTTTATGGCTTAACTGCATTTCCAGTTGTTCTACTTCCTCGTCTTATTTTGAAATATTTGTGGAAGACATACATTTTAATATTTTTTCTTTCCCATTGAAGTTGTAACGATCGCATCTGGTATGGCTTCATATCTGATGATGTGCATATAAGCAATCTACTCCAGAATATTTACCTATTTATTCAGAAAGAAATAAAATAAGAAGCACAAAATTAAAGAAAGCTACGCAAGTTTTCATCATGCATAATATTGACTACGAAAGTTTAGGTCATAAGGACTTTTAAATATGAAGATACATTCAACATTTAAGTGAAATTAACAAAGCTATTACTAGTAATAGAACGGAACGCTGGAGTAGTAGATAACGGCTCGGATTGAGGAATCGGGGTGTCGAGTTCAAATTCCAGTCGAAACCTATACATTCACCTACGTGTTAATACCGTTGGGAAAGGTAAGAATCCTCTTCTCCCCCAACCCAGCTATAAATATTCTATGGATGGCAACTGGTCTACCTCAGAGAGAAATGGCAACTTACTGCGGGGAAAAATTCTGCCTCGTCAGTCATGAATATACATGATCGCCTAAGCATGTGTCGCGCATGGCTCATAACTGACTGAATATACTCTACTTCGCTTTGACTGACACATAATTTAAATGTCTACTGAAAGTGACAAATTTCTATGATGGAAAATTTTCTCTCTCTCTTTGGCCATCCCTTTCTCGCTCCGTCTGTTTGTCTGTCTCTCTCTCTCTCTCTCTCTCTCTATATATATATATATATATATATATATATATATATATATATTAAAGACATTTATATTATGTTTAACGTTCTTTTTATAGATACAAGTATTTAAGCAAATGCACTGTTTATAATTAACAGTATTAAATAACATTTACCGGCCTGAATGTTATTTAATACTGTTTATTATAAACAGAGCATTTGCTTAAATACTTGTGTCTATAAAAAGAACGTTAAACATATCAAAAATGTCTTTAATAATTTGTCGGACTATGTCCAATTCAAAACTATATATATATATATATATATATATATATATATATATATATATATATATATATATATATATATATATTCTCACTTGTTGATACGCACAAACATTATGGAGATATATCTACTTCATCATATATCGTTATTCCAATGTCGTTTTAATATCAAGATAATTCATAGCACAAGCGCCACTCAAGACAGAGATTTTTCGACCCATGTTGTATGAGATGACCGTCAGAACAGAAGCTTAGAAATGCAGAGGTTTTGTGGAAGAAAAAGCGGTTAACTATAGACTTGAAAATTAAAGTTTTTGGTGATCGTGAACTTATGTTCCACATGATAGAAGTTCTTAGGAAGAAACTAACCGAGTGGAACTTCCTTCTTATGAATGCAATACGAAGTAACTGAGGATGATACACCCAGCTGTATGTGGCATGGCGAGTAGAATGGCAAGACTAGCGGAACTAAATACCTATCTCGTCTGAGTAGCTAGAGGCTTGTATCGTTTCGTCTCTGGAAAAAGGGGATGTGCTGTGGAAAATACTCTAGTACTCACAAGTCCGTACAGACAGTTGAAATTTCTATGTTACATAATGAGGAAAGAGGACTTTGAAAATTTTCTGCTTACAGGACAGATTGATGAAACAGAGGGACAGAGGAATAAAGCATACACTGTTTAGTGAACTTGAGTAAATGGACAGCGGAACAAGATTTACAAGAAATAACAAGACAATATTTATTAAGAGTTATAAAGGACCGGATTGAAGAGGCACTGATTCCCTTCGTGCACAAGGGATATGGAACATTCCTCCTGCTATGTAGTAAATAGGAGGACACACTGGGACCACTTGCCTTGTGTGGCAACACATCTAGCAGAATGAAAACACTGCTTGAATAGGTTGCACATTTGCAGGCTATATTGCCGTAGACAAGACATTGTTATTATAGCTTCAGTACATGTGACGCATCTACGATCGTAATGAATTACCGAACTCATGACGTCCGTTGACGCATTAATTCGCAAAATTTAGAGAATGATCTATTTCTAGCTTACAGAAAACTGACAGATTGTGTATGAGTTCTAAACAAAAACTATCGAGCCTGGTAAGATTAAAAAGTAATTTAATCTCCTTCGAAGTATGCCCCTATTATAATCACAAACTTTACCCATTGTAAATGTTCAATTAGATTTATAGTAAAATGATTTCCGTCAGATATTGTGGCGAGGCCTAATCATATTTTAGCAATAATTTCTGGGAAATATCTCAAATACTTTGTAATAAATTATTGAAGTGATCCATTAGTAGAAGATTCATTTTGATTCTACACAGACTGGACCAAGAAGATTGAGGAATTACAATTCTCCATCAATGTGAAACGAAAGTATATATCATGATGTCGCAATCCCGTCCTCAGTCAGCGGGCGAGTCGGTGGTTGATCCTTACGGCCAGCACTGGAGTTGGTTGCTCGATCTTCAATTCCAAACCCGCCCCAGATCACAGGGCGGACGATGGTTGAGTTTCATACTGAACGTCGCTGATCCGATAGCTTTGGCGAGATGATGTCACAATGAACAAAGTAAGAGAGAGCTGTGTAGCACAACAATTTTATATCAAATGTTCATACATTGAACGTTCTACTGACTAGATTAACAGCATGCAGATTTTCAGCACCTTCCCACTAATGCCCCATGAGACTATGTCTAGCTACGCTCGGTAAACTGGTGCAGGGGTGATTTCTTACACTGTGATTTCTTCGGACCGACCATTCAGATGTAGTCCGGTACAAGGCCGGAGTCTAGGTTCTTTCTGCAGAATCTGCGCGGGGTTTGACAAAGCGGGTCTTGAACCACCTGGCAAACAGCAAATCGGGCTGTCTGGCAAAATTTGGGGATATCCATCTATCGAAGTGTGGTGGTGGCAAAATATCGATCCGCCCAACTCCTTCCATCTCAGCGTGGATGTCATTCGCCATCGCCCGAAGGATGCAGGCGATTCCATCGCTTTCCTTCAAATTCTACCTGTGCCTGAGGTGAGGAGTGGTCTTAGCCCGAATTGCTAAATTCAATTATCATCCAAATTTTCCATCATCAGGGAATTCTTATCGCGTCCTTGTGTGGTCGGTTGCATCTGAGAGTCGTTACCTGTCGCTTCTCCATGCCAGCTTTTTGGTCAACAAGTGACAAAAAGAGACAATTCCTGTTAAGAAATGTTATCGCATCTTAGGAAGACGAAGGAAAATTATAACTATAATGAGATTCCTGTTTTCAAAGTCCTACCAAGTGACCAAATTTTGGCTAGATTCGTTTATAGCCTTCATGGATACTTGAAGTCGTTAAAATGTAATCTATTCAACCGTGCGGTACAAGTGAGCACTTATGAAATAATGCCATCACTTAAGATTAAGTTGACCATGTACTAATGGATTCTACGCTAGTTGTGGTCGAAACCCGCACACCGAGATGGGGAGAGAAAAGAAGAAAAAACATCATCCCCCACCTTCTCCTCTTTCTTGTTATCAGTATATTTTCAGTCTATCGTTTTTTTAATTTTTTCCCGTTCATTTTGAAAGTCTTTTGTCCCCAATTTATCAGCGCCTTCGTAATAATGCCACAATATAATTTTATTTGAATATGCCTAGTCTCTACGAAACAAAATTATACTTTCATTTATATCAGATTACGGTGCCAATTGCTTTTGTGTTAATTAAATTTACTCATACTATTTTGTAGTTTAATTAAAACATTCATATTTTTATGTGGCTTCTGATTTAAATTCATTTTGAGATTGGATGTCAGTAGTGACTGTACCTATTCAACAATGGCAATTGGTTAAGCGAAACACGATGTAAGTTTATGTCAAGTAACGTTGTTAACACTAAAATCACAGATATTAATAAGGATTAATAGGGAATGCAATACTGGATGTCGGTGGCCAACTGTCTATCACATAATGAATAAAGTATGAAGAAATAACAGCTTTATTTACTTTTAGAATGCAGGAACATAAACACTGGTTTATATTGTGTTTACAAACTATTGTTAAGAAAAGAATCAAGAAAGGAAATAAACTGTTATGTATATGGTAAAATTATGGTAAAACTATAAGTTATGCAATATTTATGGGTAAAACTGCTCACTATCAGAGATAGAATGTAAATATAAAATATAAAACCTAACACCGAGATTGTCTTTCAAGAATGAAACATACACTTGCAGCTTGGTCTTGTCCTCAGTGTCCACTTTCATTCATATATATATATATATATATATATATATATATATATATATATATATATATATGTGTGTGTGTGTGCGTGGGTGTGTGGGTGTCTGTGTGTGTATTATGGTAATTTAATCTGTATGTGTGGGTGTTTGTGTGTATGTGTGTGTAATGTTTTTGTTGCTCTGAGAATACCTTGAAATATATATATATATATATATATATATATATATATATATATATATATATATATATATATATATATATATATATATATATATATATATTTGTGTATTTAGGCAGCAGTCCTTCTTTTGAGCACATTTCGTTAAAAACGACTGACAAGGTGCTTTTATTTAGTTTTTTATATAATTTCTCGTGCGATCTCATAAAGTTTTTCTTTTCAGAGGATAAATTATATAAAAACTGTCCGATTGTTCTTTTTATCCGAGCGCTTCCGGCTATACATTTAGCCATTTTCAAGGATTATATTTCAACTGTTAGAATTAGAAATAGAAATAGTTTGTTATATGTATGTTTATAAAGTGATTCATTTTTTTGTTTCAAAACACGGTCAAGATATTTTGTCCATGTTCAAATATATATATATATATATATATATATATATATATATATATATATATATATATATATATATATATATATATATATATACTTGCTTCCCTGATAACTATAATCTTTAAGAATTTAAATGTAAAGTCAATCTACATGTTGATGCCTTGTTCCCCATTCTCCTTTTTATCCTTTTCTCACCCCCTCATAGCCAGTCTTTTCTCTTAATTTCACTGGCTGTAACCCCTTTCGTAGTAGTGGCATTTCCGCATTACTTTAGTTGAAATGCTTATTTTAAAAAAAGTCTAAAATGATGCACCATCACAGTGGGGCCCCCGGAAAATTTCCCGGTATCCCAGTGGGCCTGTACGCCACTGCATATTACTGTATTGCGAAGACATAATTCGAATAAATTACAAAAAATAGAAATACAACATATTGAACCGAAAAGAAATTACAAATATATTTCAATAAATATTTTTGAAATAGGCATCGAAACAATCAAATGGAGGGTAACATTGTTAAACATAACTTTCAGTTTTCACAAAATGTATGTTTGTGTATGTGTGTGTATGTCTTTATGTATGTGTGTGTATGTAATGTCGCGCTGTTTAAGAATATACCAATTCTTGTTCGCTTAATCAATGCCGAAAAGAAGTTTTATACGTCAAAATCAAAATAGTTTAATATATAGCTAAAGGACCCACATCTTATGTGGGTTTCCTTCGATGCAGGCAGCTATAAGCTATATAAATTGAAATTATACTGTAAGCTATATAAATTTAAATAATAATTATTTAAATGTATTACTGAATAAACAAACATTTTAATCTGATTTTAACATCCACTATAACATTGACTGTAATCTTACGTTATTTTTTAACAGAAGATGTACGAAAAACATTCCATAAAAGTTTATATTCTTGTAAGCATATACATTAATGCCTTGAAACACTTTCTAGTCAAAGAATGTGATCTTTGTCATTTTCAATAAACTTTGAATTTGTATTCTAACTAATTATTATCGTAGCAATGACGTCGACAAAAACATTGTTTAATATACTACTCCCTCGCTGAGTGAACTCATACATTTTGAGTTAAGGAATTTAGTTAACAGCACAATATATAAATAAAATAATGGAAAACGTCACTGATGATCTACGTCATTCTCCGTTACTTCTTTCGAGAGGCAAACAATAAGAGAAACTTGAAGAATTACTGGCAATGTATGAAACTTACAATGTGTCATACACTTGAAAGTTTGAACAGGCATAAATATATATTTGTTGCTTTTTTACCCTCTTCCCTTACGACATCTGAAGGATATATTTTCTTTCTTTATCTTCGATCTTTACGAAACTACGTTTTTACTTTAAAAAAAAATATCAAGGTTTGTATTTGCGAAAGCTCGACGATATGTTTAACGACATGAGATTTCAATATACAGCTTAAACTCATGAAGACCGAAGCGATGTTTTTTCTACATTGCAGTGTTCATGCTTTCATCTCCAGTTCTAACTTAAGGAAAACAGTAGGAACTGAAATGAAGGTTAAGTCAGGAATCTGTATCTTTAACGATATAGAGCGAAATTACTTTTCTTAGCATTCACGAACAGAGATTCACATACAAATATTATTGAAACTACTGCCGCTTGAGTCATCTAAGTGGTAGAGTCTGAGATTTAATTTCAGAGAGAATGATGCGATAGACGGGCAATTACATATAATTAGATTTCAGACTTAAAAATAAAGTTTTAATCTGGTCAAATTAATGTCTGCTGAATAAGAATCATATCATGAGTTTATCTGAATACATGTTATGTTTTGAGATATAAATAAAACAGTCCTGATTATACATATCAGGTTAATAGGGTTTATTTATTTGTTAAATAGAAAATAGCCACCTTAGAAGATATTTCAAACTCATTACTCACCTGAATAAAAAGACGTGTCACTCATTTGTCAATCAGTCAGTCAGTACTATACGTAATATGTCTCGGTCGGAATCATGACTGACGAGACAGAATATTTCCACGCGGTATTTTGATTCTCCTTCTATTTAACATATAATGATAGCAAACTTTCATTAGAAACAAAGAAAAGAGTACTGGAGTGTTATGTAATATGGATCCTACTGTATGGCAGCGAATGCTGGGCAATCTTCTCACAGTTGAAGGTGTACGAAGCAACAGAAATTTGGTTCCACAGAAGAACGCGGAGAATATCATGGACTGGACATGTGAGAAACGACGAAGTTTTAGAGAAAATAGATTGATAGGTTGGTTTATTTGTTTGTTGTTGTTTTTTGTTTATCTTAGGACATTTCAACCTTTTTTTCTGATGTACACTGGTTGCCAACCAAGACTATAGAAACCAAAATGACCTGCTATACAATACATAGCTGACGGGGAGAAGGTAGACACATAATGTTTCAAAAGTTATTTAGACATAGGAGAATTTAATGAACCCGACTGGAATTAAAACTCGGCTCTCGGATTTATAATGCCGAGCCAATACTCATCAGGTCACAATGCTCATCCATGTCGCATTTTTATTAAAAGTATTTCAGTACAACTTCTGGTGGAGTTGAACAAATATCGTAGATACGTGATGCCGTCGTTGTGCAAGTATTCCTTTAAAGAATAGATTATTATATAGAATTATTAAAAAATACATTATCTTGCATATCTACGAAAATTTTAAGACGTCATTCACAAAGATGTCATTCGACATATAGTTGTTGATAAGAAATCGAACTGAAGTAAGTGTAACGCTTTAGACAACAACATGAAAGAGCAATTGCGTTTAACTTTCCTGTGCACAATAGTAAGGAGATTTAATAAATATCAAATGTAAGGTAAAAATACGTATGAACGTTCCAAAAATAGATTTTCTTAATTTTCCACGCAAGACACATTTAGATACTCGTTATACTTGAACATGCAGTTACTGGAAGTACGGTGGTGTAATGACTAATGAATATTGAGGTATAACTGACTGATAGGAAACTTTCATTATAAACAAAGAAAAAGAGTACTGGACTATTATGTAATATCAATCTCCTTATATGGCAGCGAATGATGGTCATTCTTCTCACAGTTGCAGGAAGCCAAAGAAATGTGGCACTACATAAGAATATCAAGGGCTGAACATGTGAGAAACGACAAAGTTTTAGAGAAAATGGATTGATAAATTGGTTGATTTGTTTTTCAAGACGTATCAAACTTTTACGCGATATTTCAAGCCTGAAAAATGTTAGAATTAGAATTTGCTGGAGATAATAACGATTTACTTACACAAATCCTACTATTTAACCTATAGCTTTATTGCCAATGGTAATTGCAAATGAATTTAATGAACACGAGTGGAATTGGATCTCGGCTCTCCGATTTCAAATTCTGAGCCGTTATCGATTAAACCACGCGTAAATCCAAGCTTACAGCTTCTGGAACTCTCAAGCAGTAACCCATCTAGATTCTAACCAAGATCGACGTTGCGTAACTTCGGAGATCGTACGAGAACTGGTATTTCAACTAATTGCGATATGACCATAATTCCTACAGAGAACATGAACAAAAAGGACAGTTATACTTAATATCATGAAAAAACAGTTGACATTTCTAGAGAAGATAATGAAGAAAGATGGTTTATAAACTTTAACACTTACAAGACATATTGAAAGCAAGACGGAAAAAAGAAAACAACACAAAACCTACCTAATGAACAAATGCAACTGGTTGGCAGAATATTTATTTAGGAGAGATTGTAAAAAAAGCATTACTAAGATCTAAGTTTTTTGGAGAGCCATGATCGCCAACGTATTGCAAGATATCGTTCACTGAATTTATGTTTCTTATGATACTTGAAACACTGCTTATTCTACTGACAACACCTCTTATACCGGGAATTCAAGAAGAATACAGGTGAGACCACATTATAAAAAATAATTGTGCATTACCGTTTTATAATGTCACATCTTATATCATTCATAAGAATAAGAGACAAATAAGTTATTTGAATATGTTAACGTCAACAGAAATTCGGGGGATTCGAGAAATATATTTTCGGTTATCATTCTCTTAAAAGAAGATAAATATGAAAATTGTATTACATTTGACTTAACTACAAAAGATGATTCACTATTTCTAACATGAACAGATAAATAGAAATTATTTCCTTCCAAAAACAAAAATTAAATCTTTCTCCTTTCGTAAGCGATGCTACTCGTGGTCTGCATATAAACTACTATTAAAAAGAAACGTGTATTCTTCCCCTTTCTTATGTTAATATCACTAGTTCTTTCCTTTGATCCGACCAAACACGAAAACACCTACAATGGTTTTTCTTTTCTGTTTTGTTTTATTTTTAACCCATGATCACAGGAAGCACGAACGACAAATAATCGAGATAATGTCAAGCAGACGAACTCTGAAAGATCAATATTATCGGAAGCACTCGACATGTGACTTATTGAATTCTTTTGGAAACTGACACTTAAACCTAACATTAAAAGTCATATGACACAGGATAACTTGTTCTTGTTTCGTATTTATAGGTAAGAAGTCGTACAGAACTATTTTGGGCGTATTATTGATTCGACTGTTTCAAATAAAGCATTCTATTTGAATCAGCGACTTATTTTGTGGGGCGTTTAGCAAGGATTCGCAAACTGTCATATACAGAAAGAATTTTAGATGATACGCAATACAACACATTAGTAAGCAACCATAGTAACATTAGACAGCTGCTCACAAACAATATAGCATTATATATATACATATACATATATGCATACACATGTATATATACACGCATATATATATATATATATATATATATATATATATATATATATATATATATATATATATATATATATATACATACACACATACACATTATATATATATATATATATATATATATATATATATATATATATATATATATATATGAATAATACCAAATCCGTAGGTGGTAGGTATTATTCCAAGGACGTATTTTAATGTAAAAATATTAAGAAGTTAAATCCATGACGAGAGCTTAGTGTATAAATGTATACAGAGAGTAAATAATAAATGTATAATAAAGAATAAACTTAATTAGTCGCGATATAATATGTTGCCGATATTGCTATGATTGTTGTAAAGATTTGTCGTTTTTTTTTTAAATTTTCCAGTTTACGTCTGTAGCCTTTGTCAACAAGAGTAATTAATTATAACATTACCAGACTAAAAAAAAACTTTGGACGGAAGATCGGAAATTATGACACATCGAATACATGTCGTGCGATCACCAAAGTTAGACGATGTTGAGACTGGTTAGTATCTAGATGGATGGTCGCTTTGAAATACCAGATGATGCAAACTTGGATGTGCAAGTGGTGTAGTGGATAATGGCTAGGAATAGTAAATCGGAGTGGGTAGTTCCAATTCCAGTCAGGTTCGTTTTATTCCTTTACGCGCAGATACCGTTAGAATCATCCTCATCCCCTCTCTCTTGTATCAGCAATTCATTATTACTTCCCAAATATTCTTACAATCTAAAAAAAATTATGTCTTTAAATAACCTGCAAATGGTTGATAAACATTATTACCAAACCAATCAAGTAAGTCTTATTTATAACGACGGAGATTGAAAAATCGCTCAAAACTATGGGTCTTTCAGTTTCCATCTTTTTTCGACCTCTCAAATTGTTTATGCTGTTTGCTAACGGTTAACAGTCTTGAAAATACAAATTAACCATTCATTGTAAACACTTCTGCTAACAGTTATTTGTGTTGATACGCTGGAATTATTACCGTATGTAAATTGATTGGTTTATATTGATTTATGTCATTCTACCAGCTCTGTTATTTATTTTAGTTATTTCACCCCAAGAAAGACAGTAAAGCCACTAGAACGCAAGGGTTTACTGAGTGTTAGTGAATATGAGAAACACCCCTATCAAGGAGAGAGGACAATAAAATAACAAGAATTAAGAAGACAGAAGAAAACGATTGGCATTGTATTTACAATTGCCCAGGAAGCAAGAAACCGGAAGAGATATCCACAAGCGAGAAGTGCGATAGAATAAACTGTTAGTATGGAAATTACATTTATATCTTGTCATTTCAACTGTAAAATGATTGGAACTTGCCACCAAACTAGTACATTACTTAAATTTATAAAATTTAGTTACCATAGCGGAAAGTCCACCCATACCATGAAAGTATTTAGAGAAAAAGCAAATCATATCTACGTTACGGCGTTGGAAAAATGACTGAAGCAGAGATGCCAGGCCAGGACTAACAATATTGAAGATTCTTCTTTAGAATTTATTAAGAATCTTTAAATATGTAGCAGTGTTACCAGAGAAGATGTAGCATCAGTATTCAAAGAAAGGACGAATGGTAGACTTATGAATATGCAATACAGATTCTGGCAAAAATAATTGCTAATTTAGTTACTTAACCGACATTCGTACATGCAGATTTAGCAGTTGAATCAATATAATCTTTCCACTTCATGAAAGATGAAAACGTTTGTTCGAGAAGGTGCAGTGAGTCACTCGGCTGCAGGTTAGCATCAGACATGCTGATGAAAGCTAAAAAGGAAGGTATATTCATTTATACAAAAACTGGAATCAACAATGAGAATTAAGTAAAATATTTTATGTAGCATATTTTCATATAAAGTAGTGTTTATAATCTTACTAGCCGTATAACCCGCACCTTGCCGCGTGCCCCACATTGCTTTGTAAGAAAATGATGATTGATTTTAAATCATTGTTATTTGTAGAGAAAAATGATGCATTTCAATCTTATTCAATGATTTTGCCGATGTGACCTCCATCTTCTGGCTTTCTTCTTTTATACTTTGGATATTCGCCATTGATTAATACCCTTTTTCAGATTTAAATATAATTTAAGTCAAAAGGAAAAAAAATGAGTGGCGGGTGTACAAAAAATAACTTGATCTAACGCATTGATATGTATTTGATGCAATACTTGATTGAATGAATTGATGAGCAGATTGATATGACAGTTGAATTGTTGAAACAAATATATATTGTAAGGCACTAACCACTGATTTGTGATTTCTTTCTCAACTTGGTGTCCATATTGTCTTATTTTGATCTTGCCGATGTGACCTCCATCTTCTGGATTTCTCCTTCTATATTTTTGTTAGGAATCGTTCCTGTATTCAAATTGAAATTTCATTTAAATCAGAGGGGAAAATTTCCAGTGGCGGGGGCGGGGGGTTGTGCCCCCGGGGCCCCCTTTGATCAAAAGGAAATATACTTATCCAAGTACACTGGGAGATATTTATTGTTCAAATTTACATTTAATTTATATCAAAAGGAAAAAAATGGTCAGTGGAGGTTTGTTTCCCCGGGCCCCCTTTAATAAAAAAGAAATATACTTTCCGATATAGCCTGAGTAATATATTTTCAAAATATATTTGGTTATGGGGTCTATCTCCAAAAATCTAGGAGGAGTTCGATAACAAATAAGCAGACATACAGAGGCTACAACGTTATATAGAGAGATGAAATAAAATGACAGTGAATTAATAAACCGATTTACACCAATTATCGTAGTGCTTGTGTCTGCCAACGTTCGCCATACATTAAAAAAAAACATGTTATTCCTGAAGATCAGGTATCATGACCCTACACAGACGCATTTTATTAAATGTGTACTGCCATACATTCTTAGGAAATACAGTGGAATACTTTCCCATTGTATACCGAAAGGTTTGGAATGAAGAATGTTATATCATTTGGACTGTTTGCTATCGAAATTTAGAGACCAGTTTATTATTTAACCCAAATCTGGCGGAAAAGAATAGGATCCGTGCATTTCCCACGCGCATTAGCGGAAACGCATGCAATAGACTAGTCTGGAATTTGAGTTTGATATTTTAATTCCAATTCTTGCGCCTATCAATTATGTTACCCTCACATACCCTACAATGATAATTAGACAATTATATTAACACTGTTTGAGCATCTACGTGTGATACCCTATTAATGGAGCAACGTGAATTTTGTATAAGTCGATAATACTTGCTATGTGTATATGACATATTAGTATGTTTTTACGTATGACTTGAAACACGAATATATTTCAAATATTAGGTTAAACAAGTTGAGAAGTAGTAATGAAGAAAAATGAGAAAAAAGACATTTGCAGTCAGCAGATTTCGATCCTGGTTTTTCGAAAACTCGATCGAGGGTAAAATAAAAAAAATACGTACAGTTTATAAGGAATAACAATACAAACATTAGTCATATCCTAACAAAAATATGTTAGAGGCAGATGATATAAAATCTGAACAGACATTCCTTTTCTTTCCGCGGGGAAGTCTACCAAAACATAATAGAGATTGTTTCCAACTCTTAAAGATGAAATCGGGGAAGCGTTCGTCATAATTTAGGTATATGTTCTCTCGACAAGCCGTAAAATACTGACGATTATTTATTAGGTGACCCGTAATTGCAGACCCCAAAATAACACTCTTCCAGCTCCATGTTTTCCTGCCAACTTTGAACTTCATTTAAATCATTATATTGTGTCTTACTGATTACTGTTGCTCGTTCTGACTCCTAAGTAATAATTATGTTTTTTTTAAATTTTTCCTCACCCAGTAAATCCTTTTTCCTTGTGTCTAGTGCATTGTATGTGATAAACTCAATTAAAAAACATAAACAAAAACAAAACAGATTTATGCAAATTATCTGTCAGCTTACGTCACCTGACGAATGCCGAAACATGCAGCGAAATGTTCCTCTCCTAGCGATGAGATGTCCTTTCTACGCAGTTGTTTTGAAAAAAGTGATGACATCTCCGAAATCCAGCTCTTCACTGTTGCTCAGTTGTATAACCTGGAATGTAGCAAACACATCAGCATGAAAGTTCTTGGGGGTCTAATTTGGTATAAGGGAATACCCACGATACCACATTCTATCCTTTTTCAAGAGAAATCGATATTAGTTAATTCTTTAAACAGTCAGATGTCAGTTTATTATCGTCTAAATTAGGCAAAAATGAAAATAACACTGATATCTCATTTTAATAGATATATTTACTAAAATTGCACAAAAATATCTTGAAATACCAAAGAGTAAATATTTTAAAGAAAATCGCCATTGGCTTCAACCACGGCCTCCAGACGACTTTGTAATCTCTTTCATCTTTTCTGGACGGTTTCTTTCTTTAAGTTGGTGAATGCTGCCATAATCCTTGCCTTCAGGTCATCTTTTGTGTTCCAAGGAGACTTGTTTGTGTCTCGGTCAACAGCGCGTCACACATAATAATCAATGGTGTTGCAGTGTGGGGAGTTAGATGGCCAGAGGTAAGGGGTGATGTAGCCGCGGAAATTGTCTGACAGCTATGACTACATTCTCCTGCTTGTGTGGCATGGTGCAGACTCCTGCTGCCAGACATAGTTTCTTCCAAAAGTCAACCTATTGACCTAGGGCAGACCTGCCACCTAAATGCACTCACTTTTAGAGTTATTTTCTTAGCCACAGTTTACCCATCGTACACCATGATACAGTTATTAATAAGAGCTAAATCTAATGCATGCAAGATATCACAGCTTTCGCAGTTCTCCTTCATAGTCAGCCTATGATCTTTTCAGCACGCGTTCGTATATATTCAATGTTACGTTGATATTTAAAGAAAGAAATAAGTTAAGTTGTTTGCGAGATAAGTAGGCTCTACTTAAATATTTCAACATCGGCCGAGATGACACCATCACTCGTGAATTAGCAGATATAAAATTGTGAGATTTGCACCAGTTAGGTGTAAATATCAGGAATAGATTTACACCAGTCTCACCAACCCAGGAGAGCTTTAAATACACAGGACATGTTTTCAGGGCCAAAGTTCTTGGGCCTGCAAAATTCTGTAATCTTCGTTCGCATTTATTCTACTTTCTTAGTCACAATAAATAATATAAAAAATATAATTAAAAATGATATTTTCATCAACAGATAAAACTGATTATCTTGGGAGAAGATAAAAAATCTCTTTATATTCAAACATAAACAGCAACACTCGTACATGGTAAAAATAAATGTAATATGTTTTACAGTTACTACTGCCTACTCATCAAATTACCTTTGCGTAATGAGGAAGGAATTATTAATGAGGAAAGAAGTGTTGAATAGTTTGACACTCGCCAGGTTTGTCGAAGGCAAACTTGACAGGGAGTCACAGTGACGGAACTATCTAACGAACTTGTATAAATAAAGAGAACAAATTTCAATGGTAGGGGAAAAGACAAGCGTTACAAAGGATATAAATTTGTGGAAAGCTATGTGGACCTACATCAGAAGGGACAAGTCACATAGCAAAAGAATAAAAATACAATTTCGATGTGAAGGCGACACCTTTTTGTATCAGTGTGAAAGATTTTAATATCCTTGTCAGTTATTATCGATGCATACTGTTGTGGTAGGATCCACCTAATCTGCATAGGTGACTACCGACTATATAAATAGTGGTTGGTACCGGAAGACGAGGGGGGAGGAATCACAAGATCCAACTACAGACTCTGATCGACTGTGACTAGTCAACACATTCTCCAGGAACGTCTTCCCAGAAATATACAGAAATACTATATGTACTTATTGTGTACACTTTCTTGTTATAATACATTCTTGTTCTAAGTACATTTTGTGTTGCATTATTATTCCATGCAATAGGCGAGATTCAACAATGAGTCAAGACTCAACAATGGCGACGAAGTAGAACGAACCATACGTCAAGTTTCAACAATGGCCACGAAGTAGAACGAACTATACGCCAAGTTTCAACAATGGCAAAGAAGTAGAACGAACCATACGGAAAGAAGAAAGAATTAATAGTGAGAGTTTTCAACAATTGGGACAAGTCATTGAAGAACCCAGGCTGAAAAAAAAAAAAACTATTAATTCAAAGTCCAACGTTAACATAACGACGAAGGATTCTGAACTTCTGGATATGTAGAACTCGTTAAAAGACGACTAAGCATAAAGGAACGTTCACTCAGAAAAATTGAAAGGTGTCGTAAACGAATAACGGTAATTTTAAATTAAAAAATTATCTACAACGAGACACCCTCTAAAAAGAAAAATTGGCCGACTACAAAAACATGCATGGATTTAAAAGGAGCACAAATACACCGTGTCGACTTTGAAAGGTAACAAACGTTAAAAAATTATTTTTTTTTAAATTGTTTGTTCAACAATATAGTGACGAATTACCTCTGATAAGAAAATCAGACGTTGTCATTGAAATACGCGAACAGAAGTCGAAAACGAAAAAAAAAAGCCCGACGCTCTCTGTTCACGAAAAAAAATACCAAAGTTGATTAGCACGGGCGTGAATGTAAAAGCAAGACATAAAATAGAAAAGTCGTACGTTGTTTCGATTTTTTTGGTCAGCTTATATGATATTCGTGGATAAACAAATTAAAAGTATATTCCTTGTTGCATGAACACTATCAGCTAAAGATGGATGAACTATCCAAAGTCATATCCGAATTATTCAAATCCCAACAGATAGCACAGCAAGAACAACTGATAGCGATGCAAAAATATCAAGAACGTCAAGAGGAAAGACTTTTGGAAATTCAAAAGTTAACACTGGAGAAATTAAACAACTATCAGGCAAATGAGGGAAATTCTTCATACTATAATAACACCATATTTAATTCGCTGGAAACTTTCAACTATGTGCCAGACGAAGAAAAAACGTTTGAAGCGTACTTTAAACGATATGAAGATATTTTCTACACAGACTGTAAAAACTGGTCGAATTCAAGAAAAGTCAGTCTATTACTAAGAAAGCTAGGTACAGCAGAACATAGCAAATTTGTAGATTTTATTCTACCGAGAAAAACAACTGAATTGGAATTCTCGGAAACAGTGAAATTGCTAAAAGAGCTGTTTGGAGCAAATATGTCGCTTTGGCATAAGCGATGGTTATGCATGAATGTCTCTAAATCCGACGATCAGGATTACTTAACATATGCATCTATAGTGAATAGACATTGTGACAATTTCAGATTGGCAGAGATTACGGTTGAAGAATTCAAGTGCTTAATTTTTGCTCAAGGACTGGTATCCAGTAAGAGTGCCGAAATAAGACGTAGAGTTTTGTCTAAACTCGAATCTGAACAAGGCCTTACCCTGCAAAAGTTAGCAGAGGAGTGTCAACGGGCCGTAAGTTTTTAAAAAGAGTCGCAAAAAATCGAAGAAGCTGGCAGTGCTTATATTAAAAAAATAAAAAAGCAGTCAAAGTACCCATTAGAGAAAAATTGGAGAAAAAATTCAGCGTATTGTAATAATAGACAAGAAAAAGAAAATAAAAAGGTCCCACCATATAATTGCAGACGTTGTAACGAAAGACATTGGGAGGTAAATTGCCCATATAGAAATAAGAAATGTTTCGTGTGCCAAAAGAATGGTCACAAAGGATCGTGTTGTAAAACGAAAAAATTCAAGAGCCGAATTAGACAAACAAATTCGAATATCAAATCAGATAGAGATTTGAGGAAATATGTGACGACTGAAATATTCAAAAGGAATATCAAATTTCAACTCGATTCGGGGTCAGATTTAACAATAATGAACGATAAAACATGGAAAATTTTAAAAAGGCCTACAATAATGAAGTCAACGAAACTCGCTCGAACGGTAACTGGAAAGCAAATTAACTTCGAAGGCGAGGTTGTACTTCCAATGAAATTGAATGGGATCGTTAAAAAAATAAAAGTTTTCATTCTGAGAAATGGAGAAAACTTGTTGGGTACAGATTTTATTGAAACATTCGAATTGTGGGATAAACCGTTAAACTCATTCTGCAGAAAAATAGAAAGTAATACGCAAACAAGACAGGACATTAAAGAGGAATTAAAGAAAAAGTTTCCGGAAACCTTTACACCTGGTCTTGGAAGATGTAACAAATTTGAAGCTAAATTTGAATTAAAAGAAAATACTATGCCTATATTTAAAAAGAAACGTAACGTGCCTTTCGCAAGTGTAGAGAAAGTAGTAGTACCAAAAAGGTTGCAGAAAAGAATCCTACGGGACTTTCATATGGGTCACCCGGGGATTAATAGAACAAGAAGCTTAATGCGAAGCTTTGTATATTGGAAATGAATGGATGTGGATATCGAAAACATGGTTCATCGATGTAAAGGGTGTGCGTTAGCAGCTAAGGCACCACCTATAGTACACAAACCATGGCCAAAGACGGATCATCCGTGGGAAAGATTACACATTGATTTCGCTGGTCCAGTAGAAGATTATTACTACTTAATAGTGGTAGATAGCTTTACAAAATGGCCGGAAGTACTACGCTGCAAAAAGCCTACGTCCAATACCACAACAACTTTTTTGCATGAACTATTTGCACGGTTCGGTGTGCCAGAGTGTATTGTGAGTGACAATGGTACACAATTCACTTCTGACGATTTTAAGGAATTTTGTGAGTTATATCAAATTAACCACATAACGACGCCGCCGTATCATCCGAGATCCAATGGACTCGCAGAAAGATTTGTAGATACGTTAAAGCGCGCTCTGTAGAAAGCATCAGGAATTCCAACGGAAAAGGCGCTTCAGCAATTCCTACAAGTATACAGAATCACGCCTAACCAGAGAACACCATCAAACATGGCACCAGCTGAACTAATGTTCGCTAGGAAAGTGAAGTCAGTGTTTGACAAGCTTTTGCCAGGAAGAAATAGAATACACCCCCGGAGAGAAGGTCTTTTTCAAGTGCTATAGAAACAACATTGAGTTCTGGGAGCGAGGCATAGTGGACAAGAGAATCGGTGACCTGATTTACATAATAAAAGGGCCGAAGTATACTCATAAGAGGCACCAGAACCAACTCAAAAAATGCTACGTGCTAGAGCATGAAGAGAGTATACCGGATGAGGAGGAAGATCCCATTGATGTAATGTATGATACTTTTCAAGTAGAACCTCCGCAGAGTGCTCATGAACCGAGAAGATCCGGTAGGAAACGAAAGTTCACGGACCCATTGGACGTGAATCCAAAACGGAAAAGATATTGAAAAAAAAAAGATATACATATGAACTATGCAGAGGGGATCTACAAAGAAATAACCATAATCATCATCCCATATAGAAGCCAGTTTGAAATCCAAAAGGATTCCAAGGCTTGGGAGGTGGGTGTTGTGTTAGGATCCACCTAATCTGCATAGGTGACTACCAACTATATAAATAGTGGTTGGTACCGGAAGACGAGGGGGGAGGAATCATGAGATCCAACTAGAGACTCTGAGCGACTGCGACTAGTCAACACATTCTCCAGGAACGTCTTCCCAGAAATATACAGAAATACTATATGTACTTATTGTGTACACTTTCTTGTTATAATACATTCTTGTTCTAAGTACATTTTGTGTTGCATTATTATTCCATGCATTAGGCAAGATTCAACAATGAGTCAAGTCTCAACACATACCAAGTTTCCTTTCTGCCTCCACAGATTTAAATATGTGGAGTGAGATACCCTGGCTATCATTTCCACTAACAGGAGGCGTATCTTGTTTGTAAATAAATCTGAAACTAAGTTTAACCACTAAGGTTATCGTTCGGAAATACCTAATTCTCTCAAATATACGATAGGCTTCAACTATTATTACAGATCCTCCATATATTCTACTTATTCTGAGATAAATAAAATTCCGTCATATATAATACTGCGCTGCATCTATCAATCATTATCTGCAGTTCTGTTACATATTCCGACGCACCGCACGTCATCTGAGTGTAAATTGCTAACTTATGGTCAATATTTGTTTAATGAATAGGATTAATTCTTCCTGACAATCATGTGTTGCGTGGAATCGATATAAAATAGGGGGAAAACAAGAAAGAGTGCAGTTTTCAGAATCGAGACATTTGCTGATGGCACAATAATCACTGAAATTGATAGAATCGGCGTTGTATTTTCGAATCTACATTGACTGTAAAGAGATTATATTTTCGCACAGCTACCAAGTGGTGGTGGTGGGAGTAGGAATATGTGTAATACTTTCATAATCAACGCCAGAGGTATTACTCTCTATTCCATATAGTGCTTATTTATTCATTATAATTTATCTATTTCTTATTTTGTTGTGTATTATTTACGTCATCATTCGTGTGAAATGAAATGCTCATACATACATAAATCTAGCTATATATATATATATATATATATATATATATATATATATATATATATGTGTGTATGTGTGTGTGTGCGTGCGTGTGAGAGTGAGTGAGTGAGTGAGTGAGTGAGCGTTTGTATATAGAATAGGGGTTATTTGTCAATCATTCTGCATGTATGTATATATATATATATATATATATATATATATATATATATATATATATATATATATATATATATATATATATATACGTGTGTATGTGTGTGCGTGTGTAAAAAGAGAGAAAGAATAAAGACAACCGGAAAACGTTTCATTATCGACACGTTTCGTTCTATGGGATATTCTATGAATGAAAAGATATCTTCGAATATGAAGATAATAAAATTTATAGCGCTCTTAAATCAATAACAATTTGCAAAATATAATCATTACATTCACTTTGATAAAATTTCTGAGTGAAGAAACCTGTGACTAAAATTTTTTCCCATTTGTTTTCCCATATATATATATATACACACACACACACACACACACACATACACACACACACACACATATATATATATATATATATATATATATATATATATATATATATAATTATAGGATTGGTGTAGACGCAATGGAATTCCAATAACCAAAAACGCTATGCTTGAAAGAGTGCTCAATTCAGAGTAGATCAAATATTATTTATTCAAAAATTATAACATAAACATGTTATAAGAAAACTACAAAATAAACATTTAGTTTCAACACTTGGGGTGTCTTCTCAAGTGATGCTTTTGAATGTAGAATAAAGAGTTTAAAATGTTCAAATCAACCAAACGCCGCTCAATAGGGGGAAATCTATTACATAAGCTGCAATGACCAACCAAAATAAAAGTAAATGATAATTCAAAATAACTGTTAGCGAACCTTGTTTATAATTATTATGCCCTTAATTTTAATGTCAGGCTAAAAATAGGAATCATTCTAATTGATTAATTTCAAATTTTACTATCAAATTAAAAATATAAATTGCAATTTTAAATTTAAACTATATTAACTTTAAAATATAAAATTATTTAAAGGAGAAAATAAAGAAAATATTCATATATTTTATTATTTAATTTATGTTTTAGTAGTAACTGAAATAGCGTTTAGAGCTTTCTTAGGTGGCGGCGGCGCATGTTATAAAAAAAACTATTTCCCGAGTCGGAGAACAGCAAGTGTTGTAGATATGTTGTAGTGAAGGAAATTTGCCCTTTGACAGGGTCTAGTCACAAATTTTGTAGCTGTGTAAATGTTTTTGCTAATATTTTTCCCTCGGTTTGGAAAAGGTGCGTAAATGTATATTTGAGTCAGCACACATATCGTCTTTGCAATTCTTCTTATCAGAAGAAAAAAAAATATAACGTAGTGCGTTATCAAACTGTTGCGGGCCGGGATATGCGTTAAGGTATAATCCCTTGTGTCTCCTGAAATGTCCACAACAAACATGGGAGACTCGGAATGTACAAACATATAATGTATTAACAACAAAGGAATACAAGTGACCAAAAAATTAATGTGTGTAACAAATGAAAATTGTGTTCCAAATTATATGAAGTGAGTGAATGTGCGTACGTAATTTTGTGTATATGTATTTTCCATGCGTTTCCCAAAAGGCATCGCGTTATAATCGCGTCCTTCCGCGCGAAATTCACATGTTGACATACAAAGGAAGAAGAGAGTGATAAAAAAAATATCGCTGAGTATTTATAGTGCAGGAGAGCGTCCCCTAGTAACGGTTTCGAAACTTAGGAAGAGGCAACCCGACAAGTCCTTCCTTTTAGCATCTGACTTAAGTCTCCGCTCAAATTTTAGCGCCATCTTGCGATACAGTATATTGTCTTTCTATAAATTGGCGTGTTTTAAAGAATACATCTGATGAACGTTTTGATTGACTAGCATCACGATTAAATTATATGCAAAGAGGAAACGAAATTGAAGTATATACATATATATATATATGTGTGTGCATATATATATATATATATATATATATATATATATATATATATACGTATGTATATAAAGGGTATTCCACTAACTTGGACTGATTTTAAATGTGAATTAATTTTAATTCGGTCCAAGTTATTGGAACTCACACTATATATATATATATATATATATATATATATATATATATATATATGCTGGGATGGGTAAATAGTCGTCACTATATATTTTTAATTGCGCTTTGATTATTTGGTCTTGGCAATTGTACAGTATAATAGGGTCAGTTGAGCACCATCTAGAAGAAAAAAGAAAACCATGAGGCAATTCACTCTGCCAGAAATTTAGAAACTGCGTGCTGTACTGCTTGGCATTTGCGCTGGAATCTCTAATACTAATATTTCAGGGTGTTTTGGTGTCATTCTGTAGACCGTGTAGAGGATCCCAAAACATCTGTATGAGTCTAATGGTGATTACAAAGGTACGGTAGCTCGAAAAACTCACTCATATCATTCTGATAAGAAAAGAACTCCCACATTTTTTGGTGAGGACCTCAGACTAAACACGGTGGACTAAACTGATTGCAGTGGGGAGGTAATATGCCCTGAGTCAGGAATGTTGCCTCTGGGAGATGCTATGTCTGGCGCAGGAATTTGCAACATGCCACACAAGCAGGAGAAACCAGTCATGACTGTCAGACAATCTCTGCGACAACATATGCACTTCCACCTGGTCACCTAACTACTCATTCAGAAAGAGCTTTGATTACTAACTACTATCTGTGGGGCGCAGTTGATTGTGAGACCTACAAAACTCTTTGTAACACAAAGGACTATAGCAGCATTCACCAACTTAAACAAGGAGACCGTCCAGAACAAAATGGAGGATATTCTGATTTTGTCTGGATGGCTGGGGTTGAAGCCAATGACGATTTTATTTAGTAAATTTACTCTTTTGTATTTCAAGATATTTCTGTGTAATTTTAGTAAAATTTTTCTGTTGAAATGAAATGTCAGTGTCATTTCATTTTTGACATGCATATATATATATATATTACTTTTATCCATCGCGCCATTACAAATATATATGTATTACTTTTATTATATATATATATATATATATATATATATATATATATATATATATATATATGATATACATGATAGAAGACACTGGAGTCATATATCCAGGGACAACAGTCTGTTTCATGCTAAGCGAAAACGTGGTAAACAAAACGATCATTGCCTGACGATTACGTTTAGCAGGAAACAATATCTATTTTTATATTTATACAAGCTCTAAACTAGCCATTGAGCATTTTAAACCATAAATATAGCATACCATAAAACTATATTTTAATCATCCATATATATATATATATATATATATATATATATATATATATATATATATATATATATATATGTATATATAATCTATGCATGGTACTTATTGGAATGTGGGCAATATCAGTGATAGAGCTAACATATTCAGTTGTATGGATATGAGTTTGTAACTCTGGGTTTCCGGCTTTTGCGATCTACTGAACCACTGGTTTATGCAAACACACACACACACACATAAACACACACACATATATATATGTATGTGTGTGTGTGTATACACGTATGTGTGGGTTATGCATATTAATAACAATAAAATTATAATGTGTAACTTTCCTGCTTCCAATTCGTCATGCGTCTGATATAAATTTCCCGATTAATTATACTGAGTACGCAGATGACTTATCATTTATGAAAAGAACTTATACTGAAAATGTTCTGGTGCTGGATGGGAATTATAATATTAATTTGTCTGGTTATTTTCGTATATGAACTGTCATCTTTTTAAAATAATCGAAAGCAAAATTAAATAAAATATTTTCCAGCAATAATAAATAATCTCTGCTGATCGATTAAAGCAACCAAACCAAAGTTCACCAGATAAGAAAAACTTATTTCCATATGGGGAAACGACAAAATAATGATATAAAAATTAATATCTCAAATTTGTAATTCGCATCTTGGCCTGTTTCTTCTGATTACAACCTTATGCTTTGTCTTCGTCTTTGTTCTGAACTCGAAACAA
The DNA here is from genome assembly GCA_964036315.1 of Acanthosepion esculentum. Lineage (NCBI taxonomy): Eukaryota > Metazoa > Mollusca > Cephalopoda > Sepiida > Sepiidae > Acanthosepion > Acanthosepion esculentum. Next base: position 72,534,754 of record OZ038475.1, read on the forward strand.
TGTTTGAAAAATCTAAAAGATTCGACGGAGGTATCTTAACTTAAGTTTGAACAGTCACATGAACGTCGTTAGCAATACACAGGGGAAGAACTCTAACTTGAAGTGGAAACTTCATACCGCATTACAAGACTATTAACAGACTAGGACCGCTATAAATACATCGGAGGATTCGGATGGAACTCAGTAAATTAAGAATAAACGAATGAAGAAATAAGCATGGGATATTTTAAGAAGATAAGGCAATACTTGAAAGTAAACTAAATTGGAGAAACCTGATAAAAGCAATGGACACCTGAGCAATATCGATAGTGAATTACACAAGACTTTTTCCAGACTAGTATAAAATATGTCAACGAAGAAGGAAAATCATGATCATCTCAAAGACGTCAAAAACAGATTGTATATAATAAGCAGGAAGAAAGGAGACAGTTTCTGTCCAAACGTCAAAATTCGAATTAGATATATTAATAAATTAATATAAGAAGATTGAATAAAATGACAGAAGGGTTAAAAATGAAAAAAAGAAAATGAAATAGAAAAATAAAAGTTGCTCTGATATTTGACAAGATGGAGAAAATGTATAACAAATTTCATAGCCATATATACTCAACCGGAACCTGAAGAAAAAATATTTCTTTGCACAGAATAGTGCAATAGTTTAAATAATACATTACATAAAACTCGGTAAATCATGTTTAGAACTACGTTACCTAAAGAAATACAAATTAACAAGACCAAAGAAATGATTACTCTACATACTTGTGTATCATGCGACTTTTAAAGAACTAATTTTGAAGCTAATTTTAGGCGGGTCGCATTATTCATGAGATATAGAATATACCATATGTACGTTTGCTACACTGGTGACCGAATTATATATACATTTACTGTACTCAAAAATACAGCCATATTGAAAATATGCATGATTTCGATAAAACTGATGCTTTACTTGCCTAATGCATGCAATATTCACATATTCGTATCGTATTATACAAACATAACGAATATGCGTAATTTTCCTTGTTTACGTTTATATGATGTTTTTATGTACGCGTTTACGTAACCAGTATAGCGTTACTAACGATACCTTTATCATTCGTTTTCAAGTAATTTAACTAGAAGATAGGATAAAGAGATAGAACAAAAGTGGTTGGTCTATTGTAATTTGGTCTCTCAAAAAAGAAACTCGCATGATATTCGAGTTATATGATAAAATCAATTTTTATAAGTGAAAATTTGATGGTTGCACGAAGCCTGAGTTCTCCCGTTACACAAGTATATACGGAATATAGTTGAATTTTGGCTCAATTTTATCATCGATTAACATAACAAATTGGCTTCAAAATACAGCTGAGTAAGCCACGGTGCAATCACTATATTTCAGCTGTGCATAAAGGTTTGGATAACAAATTGTATTAATATAAATCACCAATAGTCTTGTAACACATAATCAAAGAATACTTTTGGATTTCGACACCCAGGACGAACAATACCTTCAAGAAAGAAGATTTAAAGATAATGAAAAAGAATAAAAACAAATTCTGGTTTGGGAAGGTTGCGGTGTCCACAGAAAAAAAAGTGTGAATATAAATTAGAGTAAGAAATAAAATAAAATAAATGCCTGGACATTATTGAAGAACTGAGAAAGATATTGTCTTGAAGATTAGAATAGTCCAACATCTCTGGAAAATGTTGAGTTGGTAATTCAAAGAGTGTGTTCTGATCTTGGAGAAGATTTAGGCTTTAAGAGGGTCATCTCATGATATCCTAGGAGATATAGTGATTTTCTAAGCATAGCTTAGATATGGCACAAGGCCGAAAGTATGGTGCACCCAGTAAGGCTTTGACTCATTATTCAGTCGTAACTGATTTAACGAGAAAAGCTTGCTAAGCATTCACCCGCCTGGAGTCACCCAATCCAAGGAGATATATGTTATGTCACCAGATTAGTTTTGAACTATGCAGATAAATTACAAATCGTAGAGGCAATGGTGAAAAAAGTACGTGGTTATGAAGAAAGCAGAAATAAATTACATAATATCTTAGATGCGAATTTCTTAAAAATTTTGATACGCTTCACATAATTTTTCTGGTGTACGACAATCAAAACTCTCTTGTTCATTGATTATTAGGTTTAATATCTTTACTTTTCCAGGTTCGATATTTTCCAGTATATGTTAAAGATGATAAAGAAAATGATTTATTGCAAATTATAATTTATATTCGTTTCGTTTAATGCCTGAAACTGATTTTTCCTTTACAGTGGTACTTTATCATTTCTTTCATTTCCATTTCTTTATTGTTTTAATTTTCCGTATAGGAAAATATTCATTGCGGTTGTGCATTTTAATATATTTTGTCTTCTTCTTCAACAGCACGTTATATAATTCTGCAAGAAAACTTCATGAAAAATTTGTAGAAACCGGAATTATCACCAAATAACGAGTTTCAAAAATGAATAATTTACATCTATGTTAAAGATTATTGTGAATTTACCCGTTTCCATAGAGGTATTCATTGAATGAACAATTAACGCTACGGTCGGTTGAAATTTATTAAAACAATTATCTTAAGTCATTTTTTCAGTTAATTTGAAATCTCAAGTTTACCGAATTGGCGCTTTCTAATACTGATGAAAGGTTCCTGACAATCTATATATTTCCGTCTTGTGGAAGGTTAACCGCGTGATTATATCATTATTTTCTCTTTTAGTTACTTGTGCTACACATTTCTCCTGTTGTTGTTGTTAGAAGTGTTCCCCTGGCTTCTTTACGGCACACGTGACACCGACATTCGATGGCTTTTTTTTTAAAATTTTAATCATTATCAACCCATGAAAGGCAGTAAAACCATTAAGACACAAAAGATTACAGAGTGTGGATGGATTAGGAACAGAAACAATTATAATGAGCCTTAAGAGGAAAAAATAATCAGGAGGACATTAGATAGCTATTGACATTGCATTTAAACTTTTTCAGATTAAAGTTGGATGGGAAGAACTGAACCGGGTGAGAGTTCCACAAGCGAGAAGTGCGAGAGAAGAACCTGTTAGCAAAGAATTTACTGCTACATCTAGCCAGCTCAATTCAATACACTAGGTACCATAGGCAAGAGCTCATCCGAACAATTACCATGAAAGTGTTTATAGAAAAGAGAGAGAAAAACAACCTCACGGCAGTGGGAATGTGAATACTGGAATAGCGAAACAGTCCTTCCCCAAAATTACAGAGCATGAAGAATAGAAAAAATCAAATAAGATTAGACACAAGGAAGAGAGTGCTGAACTACAGTGCAATATCAGTCCATGTATACGGCAGAGAATGCTGACCACTGTACGCAAACAAAACGCGATGGCTCGATGCAGCAGTTATGTGGTCCTAAAAAGAATGCTGAGAATATTATCTACGGAGCAAATATGAAAATGAAGAAAAATGACAATAAAAAGACTGTTCTACGTTAACTCAAATAGACTGTTTAAATGTTTACGACATCATGAGAAATGTAAGCTTTGAAAAATTGACACGAAGAAGAGAGCATAGAAAAGCACCTAGTCACTTAAAAAACAGCTTATATAAATGTATCGTAAGACAAGGAGGACTCGATAGTAGAGACACAAACATTGCTTAGAGCTACAATGAGATTAAGTTGTGGCGAGCAATGTTCAACTACGTGCGGAAGGACAATAGAGATTTTGTTGTGTCAGTCTATCGAAGTGATTCTTAACCGCCATGCCGCGGCAGAGTGGTGTGCCGCGCGATCCTCTTAAGTTTGCCGCGAAATACTGTCATACCATACATAAATATGAGTGTGAAATTAGTAAGGTTACAACGTCAGTATTTGAATAAATGATTTTTTAAAAATAATTCTCTTCATTATTAATCGATTAGGTTATTTTAAATACTTTGCTTTAATATTCATTATTAAAAAAGTATTTTTATTTTTTTAATTTAATATTTAAAATGTCCCTTTATTTGAATAAATGAAAATTAATAATTTTTCTATGCTTTTATTTCATAACATTTACATGTATACCCTTTACAAATTTTACTAAGTGTGCTGTGATATATTAATTTTCACCTAGGTGTGCCGATGCTTAAACAGAAAAATACTGGTCTAAATGATCTGATAAACAATCGCCTTCTTACATTGGAGCCTACACTTACTTATGAGATGCTTAGTCATTAGCCATTACAGTTTTCTTTAAAGAAGGGAGCTCAAACACATAACAACTATATTTAAAAACCACAGACATTCCAATTCATAGATTGTAGCAACCCTTTTTTCACTTCTTTATATCCCCGCTCTCGCTTGTAACATCGCAATAAAAAGGTTTTCAGCCCTAAAAATGAATGAGTCAAATAAACCTTCTAATTAGTTCAAGCTATATTACATGGATACACGTATAATTTTTCTTAGACTAAAATAAATAAATATATTGTTTAAGAAATAAACGGGGCATCTACACAAATACGAGTTTACCCTAAAAAATAAAAATAACATTTAAAGTGATAAAAATTAAATAAAGTGTTCAGTTCGAAATCTATGGGTTATAAGAACTAATGGAGACGTGGACGTTGTAATAATAGCGAAACACGGATAATAGTCCGATTGTAAATAATATACGGTAATTGACGGCATATAAGGCGCACTTTTTTATACTAAAATTATCTTTTAAATTGCCACTGCGTCTTAAATGCCATATGTAGGTTTAAAATTCGCGATAGTTGACCGAAATTAGTTACCTGGCAACTCCTATTACCTTAGACTTAAACATGAAGGTCCAATGGAACACGTCCATGGCAATGATCGATCACGAACTTATACTTGCAGGAAGAATAAAAATAAAACAGCATTGCACAAGTTTGCGAATTGGTGAAGAAAGCTTGGGATAATATTCGACCAGAAATTTTTGTGAAATCTTTTTAAAAGTGTGGCATTAGCAATGTCCTCAATGGAACGGAAGATGACGCATTATTAAACGATGATGATAGTAGTAGTAAAAATGAGTATCAGAGTTTTGATAACGGAGACGACGAATTTTATGGATTTGAAGATGAATAAAATTTTAATGGTAACTACTGTTTTGCTCAATTGTAATAATTGCTTGATTTTTATTTTATTTTCTTATCTTTGGATATAATAAAAATTTTATAGGCTCGTGTTATTTTTTTCTATTATTTTTCGTTTAATTGTAATCATGGCTTGTTTAACCAAAATAATAACTCATAAATATAGCCTAGGCTGTAACCATTATTAAAATTTTACTAATTTTATTAATTGCTTATTTTTTGATTTTCGCTACTAAAATTGGAGTTCGACTTATACACTTTCGCTACTAAAATTGGAGTTCGTCTTATATGACTTCAAATAATTATTATCAAATTATACCGTTCGATGAATTTCCGTTTCAAGAGAGTTGTGGACAGTTGTAATTTTTTCTTGTCTTTTATCCCTCTCCATCTACTTTCAGTTTCTTTCTGACTTGCTTGTAGAACATTTCAAGTTAAACATCTTTATCTAATCATGCCTGCTTTTTTGTCTGAAAAAGAAAAATATAACAAATGTATCTGGTTTTAGTCAGGACAATCTATAATTATTCACTCTCTTTTCAACAACGGCATCACCCAGTCAAGTTATAAATTAAATTCTGTCCCATAGAAGAATTATTCGGATTATGGTTCTAAATCGATGAAGTCTCTCGAGAACAGTATTTGTCTATTGTTAACGGGACCTGCATTACATTAAATGCGAAAAATAGTAAGAAACAGTTAGGGAAGAACGAATCTACACAAATGTATAAGAGCGCCAGTGACGTCTTGTAAGAAGTTTAAACATTGCCTTAATAATTTAGGTTAGGCTGAAATGCCACAAATAAGGAGCATATAATGAACGATCTCACTAGTATGTTGTATTGGATAGCTTGCTAACCATTTTAATCATTATCACGCCATGGAAGGCAGCAAAGCCACTAGGACAAAAGAAGTAACAGGGTGTAGAATAATTAGGAACAGAAACATTAATTATGAGCTGGAAGAGGAAATAGCAATCAGGAGGACAGTAGGTAACGATTGACATTGCATAAGCATTGAAATTTATTAAGTTCATCTTAAATGAGGCACACGGCCACAAGATAGAAATCACTAAACTGTGTTGTGCTGCTCTGATTTGTTTTAAAATTGTTAATAAGGTTGTTAGTGAGGCTGTGTTTTGCAAAACACAAGGAAAGAAGAACAAGAGATCAAATTGCATTCAACAATAAAATATATATTGAAAATCAACGAGTACAACAATTGTGCTTATGTATTAATATTTAGGGAGAGAAAAGTAGCTTCCCTTGTACTGATATCTGATACAAGATAGGAATAGTGTACTTAAGAATTTCCTTGTTGAAATGTTCAGAGTTCAGTGAACAAATAAGATTTGAATTCAAGAATGAAAAGTTTGTACAAAAAGGATAATAGAATTTGGTTTGTGACTTGGATTGTGAGAGACAGTTAACAGTGTAGTTTAATAGTAGTTCTGTGTCTGTGTGGGCGTGAGTAAAAGAATGTAGATACGCGTGCGTTGCTGAGTTCAGCTGATTTATTGTTCTACTACTTTATTTCTGGAGTACGAACTATTTAAATACTTTTTGGGTAGACTCCAGAGAGAAGCGGGAAAAATATCCAAAGGAATATCTAAAATACACGATTGGATAAAAACTGACCAATCACTGTTTTTTTACAAAACCAAGTTAGGCAAAATCATGGCAGAAAATTTAGTGTGAATACTGCGATAGGTAAATTGTCCTGTTGTAAACAGTACTTATTTTCTAACCAATTATAACTGAGTATTTTGTGGGCGTGGTAAATCGGAGTAGTCACTACGCACAATCATGATTAATCTAGCCTGCTAATAATTTCTAAACAAGCATCCTAGTAATTAAACGTCGTCGAGTTGTCCAAAATGGTCACATATATGTTAAAACAATGCAGAAACTTGAATCTAAGATAAATTAATTGACAAAAATAAAAGGGTATTCAAATGATTATCCGCAATTTCGCCATAAGATATTTTTAGGTATGTCACACTGTTTACTGCTCGTAGGTGCTCATAGTTGGTACAATTCTGGCTACGTGGTCGAGGTTTGAGCTTGATTTTTCTGCTGCTGTCAAACAGTGTCAAAATGGCCGTTCCGCTAGCAGAGTGCATCAAGTAGGAACAAAGAGCAGTGATCCGAATCTGCAGAGAACATTAATGACACGTGATTGATGATACCTCGCCGGTTCACCATTACCATCTCTCGAGCTTACCGAATCTTCTCGTCAGTGGTGGAAATTGACGAGTGCGCTGTTCCTTCTTCATGCGTCATGAATTCTCGATCCACTCATACACATTGCTAAGCTGTAAAGCAATGTCGCCGATTTATGTAAAAAGGCTTCAATGAATCCATGCCCCCTTGACAGACCTTGCGCACAGAGAAATCGTATCACTGCACTTTCTTCCTCCTTGGTGCTAACGGAGTGGGTATTATTGCACCGTAATAGCGGCAAGAAAATTGCCACCATCAAGTTCGAACTTCGAACACGTGACCGCAATAGTACCAACTGTAAGCACGCATTAGCAGAAGGCTGTGTGACAAACATAAAGATACGTTATGGCGAAATGGCGGATAATTTTTTACTTAACCTCGTATATAACATGACATTGTCTCATACAAATATGAGTCACAGGATATGAATTTATCTGTTTAAATATATCTCTGACGTTATAATAAACTTTTATATATTCTCCTTCGGGCTAAGTATAGTATGTGTAACCATACCTTATACGCCAGCAGTTCCCATCACAAGTAATGAATGTCCTCTTAATGTTTTATATATCTAAAGAATGCATTACAAAGTGCCAACCTGGGGTTTATACTCGGAGTTTGCTTAGTTCACCTTAGTTTCTTTTACTGTGAAAGAATCATATAATCTGGCGAGATTGACAGATTATTCAAGGCGCGTACACTGAACCATTCGGTCACGACATCTTGTGTCTTCGTCCAATCACAATCATTGATTCGTTTATTCAGTTTCGCTTACATGGTTTGGGCCATCCTGTAGTATGGTTTGAATGCTCATAGCAACAGTACAACACGATGAGATCGTCTTCTCAAGTCGATATTATTAAGAAGTCTCCCTATTGACAAATCGAGCATTCGAACTTGTTTAATAATCAGAATCCTAACGTTCTAACCACATAACAACGCGTACATTTGATGTACCTTGTATGAAATTAGACATACGATAGTGTAGTTTCTACGCCGTTATCTAAAATTTATGGAACTTCATGACGGGTGTAAACTAAATTTAAGCTTCCTTAATGGACAATTGCAATTCTAAAATATATTATTTTTCGGAAGTTGACTAATTCAAATGTAGGAATTAAAAATAATCTAATTAGAAATCGGTTCTTGTCAATCCAAATTTATATTATTTACATTACTTATGCAGAAAGTGATGAAATGTAAAACTTTTAAAATAACGCAAATAAATTCAGTTTCTTGCATTCATAAATTCGTTTTGATTCATAATTCTGTTATAGAATAGATTCGCCTTATATTTACAAAAGTGCCCTTTCTCACACACACGCACACAAAAACAAAAACACATACATTTACCACACTTTTTTACAAAGAAGTTTTATCAAAGCAAAATCTGTCCACACCTCTCTTTCCAGCCTTGACAGAATTCAAAACTATTCACATACTCTTGTGGCCGATTAAATATTTTACACTCTACAAACCCTTTTCCACAGACGAAATTTTACTAACCTTCGATACTCTGAAAGTGTAAGGCTCTTTCCAAGAACTGCTACGTTTCCGAACAGATTGCCGAGGTGATGGTTCCCGTTTAATACAACCATAACCACGTCAAGTCTAGTGTCATCCGTCATCTGTTCAACATATTCTCATAATTTAGATTTTTTAATTTCACCATTTATACCTTTACAACAACCACATTCATCATCCCTCTACCTTGGGTGGATCTTGAGTCTTTTTTTGAATGAACAATATTATAAAAAAATAGAAGTATTTTGAATCTGAATAGCAGATATGTATTTTAAATTTATTACAATGTATTGTATGAACATTTTATGTTAAATAAATATTTGTTATATATATGTAAATACTGATTAGGTGTACAAAATGGCTTATTTAGTAGCAAGGAATCGAAGATATAGTTCAGTGGGAGTGTCAGATATCAACTGATCAGAAACTTATTTGAAATTGTGTTAGTGGATTCTACTTAATAGCGGATTGAAATTATAAGTCCCCATCCAATATTTGGAAAATTGTGAAAGTCTTCTTCCCATCATTTTTCTTAAAAGTAATATGGAAAATCAAACTATTGATTATAGCACTATTTCTCTTTCTAGTAATATGTGTATTCCATGTTACTCGTTGTTAATGTTATTAGTCTTCAAATGATAATACAATATTGTAAAAACAAGGCAAGGACGAAAGATATAAACTTCAAAATATCTGGTGGGGGGGTTGTTTTTTTTAAATGGGCGAGTTATTGGACTGTAACCAAAACAAACAGATTTGTAATTATTTATTTTGTAATTTGAAAAAGTTAGAAATAAATTAAAAAAGAAGATAAATTACCTTGGGAAGGGTAATCTTATAACGACATTAATAATGATGATGACGATGATTGTAAGGACTTCCTGTCACACTTGGGAATGCTGGGATCAAGACGGATCCAGTGAGAAGTTTAAAATAAATACGTTGTTGTTGTTACTGCGTGTCGTATCGACTTTGTGTTTATTCGAGTTGTCAGCGACCAGTCTCATATAACATATCTTTCCAACCTAAATCCCAATTGAAGAAACTAGAAGCAATTTTTGACCATGGATATGATAAAAGGATCGTTTATAGTGGATGGTCACACATTTTCTGAATGTGATGAACATTGTGCATATCAGTCATATGAGGATCTTGATCTGACAAGGCTATTTAAAAACATGTTTCGAGTTCTTAGGTTAATACTTTGGTTTTTAGCAATACGATAATAAAATAGAAGTGTAAAGCAAGGATGTGTCATCTCACCGGACTTATTGAATTCAGACAGCAAGGCGATTCTGAGAGAACTAAAAGTCCTTCCAGGAGTCATTATTGGCGGGCACAAACTTAACAACTCCAGGAATGCAGATGGCAGAGTTTTGACAGCAAACACAGAATGAAATCTACAGAAGCCCTTACAGAAGTCAGTGAAGGAAACCGAGAAATCATCAACTGCAAAATAAAATGCTTGGTTGTTAGCAAAAGGGGCAGCCCAAAGTGCTAATTAGAAATTGGAGGTAGCAAAATCAAACACGTGCAAAAATTTAAATATCTGAGAAGTGTTTTAACAGTGGACGGAAAGAGCGAAATCGAGGTCCGAAGGTGTATTAGGATAGCCAAGGAAGCATTCCAAATGCTAACAGCGTACTATGAAATGAGAAACTTTCGCTAGAAACTAGGAAAAGAGTACTAAACTGATATGTGATATATGTTCTCCTGTATGGCCGTGAGTGCTGGACGATCACCTCAAAGATGAAAATGACGTTCTACAGAAGGATGCTGAACATAGCCTGGAGAAAAGTGTATGTTGGTGAAAATGGAAACAAATAAGAAACTTAACATCAGGAATAGACAGTTGAGGTTTCTTCGGCATATAGTGAGGAAGGAGGTTATCGGAATATCTGATACTCGCGGGGCAGATAGCGGGCAAGCGGACAGAGAAATACAACCCATGACATACTTGATGAGCTTGAGTAAATTGATGGCGGAATAAGGCCTGGGAGAATCAGCAGAAGGACAATGTTTATTAAGAGCTATAAGGGACAAGGAGTTATAGGAAACCATGAGCACCTGCGTTCTGAAGGGACACGGCACATAAAAAGGAAGTATTTTGCGATATCGCAGAGAACGTCTTCAAGTGCAGCCTATCCTATGGCCAATTTCTTTATCGCTTATATATAGTAATTTTATTATAACCGACTCATACACAGATGATTTTTACGTGCATAGAGATTCTGAAAATTTATGATGAATACATGCTATATGCAATCCCCGATTTCATTCCTATTCCAGATTAACGTTTATATTTTAGAAAGTTTTATCTAATCAATATAATAATCACAATGATGTACATCAGTAGTAGTAGTAGTAGTAGCAGTAATATTAGTAGCAATAGTGTGTAATCTTAATTGCGTTAAGAGCAGACTAGTGGTACTAATATTTCCAATCATCGTATAGCTCAAAATGATTGAATGTAGAAATATTTTTAATATTTATCTTGTGAGAGCCTATAAAATTTTCATTTGAATATGTCACGACGGAGATAATTTCCCGGCGATCACGTCAGAGGGGACTTGTTCCAGAGATTGGTATATACGGAGCAAGTGTCATTCAATTGTTCAATACCGCTCCCTACAGGCTTTCCATCATAATGTGGCTACAGGCCACGAATGGGTTTGTGTAAATCACTTTCAAAATACAGCCGGTCCAAAGGTTTTCTACGGACGATCTATTTACAACCGGCCGTAAATCTGTCAGAAATGTTTCGTATTAATGTGATAAGATTGGACCGAAGTTTCATGTCCATTCTAGGTAATTCATTAATATGACAAGAATGGTTAAAGTTATAGCCAACTGGCTCTACGGCGGTTGAGGAAAAAATAAATTAACTATGAGGACGCTGCTTGTTCTCAGCGGTTTCATATATAAAAAGTCACGTAGCAGATTAATTGAATATCTCATTAAGGAATGTTTTTGCTATTCATTCGTTTTATTTTTGGCATTTTGCTTGACAATGTTATATGGTGTTAATCTTTCGATATGCATGCGATAGATAGAAACAGAAATGTAATAAGACATATTTACAACAAATACAGGTCATATATGCCTCTTCTGTGTAAATATATATATATTTCTGTGTGTTTATAATATATCATATATATATATATATAAACACAAAGTTATAATATATTATATATATATATACACAACTATATTTATATATATATTGTATATATATATATATATATATATATATATATATATATAGAGAGAGAGAGAGAGAGAGAAAGAAAGAGATAATATACAAATATACATATTTGTGTGTGATTATAAAATATATATACAGAACAAAATGCACACATACATATAGGAAGAGAGAGAGAGAGAGAAAGAGAAAATATCCATATATTTGTGTCTGTATATATAATATATAGACACACATATATATATCTAGAGAGAGAGAGTGAGAAAGCGATAACATATATATATATATATATATATATATATATATACACGTACACACACACGCACACACACACACACACATATATATATATATATATATATATATATATATATATATATATATATATATATATATATATATATATATATATATTATATATATATATATAACAAGACCGATAGAGTTGTTAGAAAGTTCTTAAGAATATCCTTAAAATATCGTTTAACCTGATAAACCTCATATATATACAAGAAAACATCTGTTTAAAGACATATACCCGAGAGTTTCTCAAATTAATAGAGAGTTCTTTTATTAATATATATAAATATATATATTATCTCACTTTTTACATTTTCTGTATTACAACATATATGTATACATATATATATATATATGTGTGTGTGTATGTGTGTGTATATATATATATATATATATATATATATATATATATATATATATATACACATATATATATATATATATATATATATATATATATATATATATATATTTATATTACATACCGGAAAAAAAGAAAATGGAAAATTGAAAGGAATTACGTAAAGCTAAAGATAGACACCCGAAAAAATATACCTATACATAAAAACGCTTAGGTAATTACAGTTAATTATATAAAAATATATTCACAGATTTTATCCACAATTAGCAATTGTTAAATGGCATATATATGCATACATGACATACAGACCGGCGAGTACACTTACTGTCCTTCACTAGTTATATGTGAATATCATATAATCATGATATCCACAACTACAATCAACTTCAAAAGTTCTTAAATAAAATTCAATAATTTCTACTTTTTACTTTCAATCAAATAGCAACCAATTTAAACATCTTATTTATCTAAAAATGAACACTGGTGAACTAATCGATTGCCCTTCCTAAGAGAGGAAGTGGCGATTATTTTTTTTTTTAACTTTGTTTACCAATGATGCTTCAAGGATTTTATCTTTGTCATTATGCTACCGAGTACGGTTGGCGCTAAAGAAAGACATCTAAACTTTACAAAAATAATTCCTCATCTGAACACTCCCGTGGTTTAATATAAGTTTGCTTGAAAAAGAAACAGGAAGAAATCGACTACATTCAGAGTTAAACGGTCAAGGTATCGGTTAGTTTCCGATCAAAAATAAAACCTCACGTTCATTGTATTGAGTACATCAATGTCTCCACACATAAACACACACGTAAAACAGAGATTAATATATATATATATATAGAGAGAGAGAGAGGGATAGATAGATGTTTCGTTAACGGTTTCTGATTAATATATATATATATATATATATATATATGTATGTATATGTAAATACGATGACACCCACTAATGTCTGTATGTGTGTGTGTACACACACACACACACACACATATATATATATATATATATATATTCGAACTCGGATCTCCGATTACTCAATCCAAGCCGTTATCCATTACTCCACCGTGCTAATACCATTACATTCACTTACGTGCTAATACCGTTGGGAAAGGTGTGAATCCTCTTCTTCTCCCTCCAACTATGGGTAAATAGCAGGGCAGACTGGGTTCTATAGCCTTGGAGGGCAACTGGTCTAGGAGAAGGACAACTCTGAATTCAAAACCTGCGGAGGGTCGTTTGGGGACCTTGTGGCATCCGTTGCACCAGGTCCCTGTATTCGTCCCTCCAAAAAGTGTAGATGGCCCTGCACAAAGCCTTCACCACTATAATCAAATCCTGTGCGGGTGTCGGGCTTTCAGTTTCTGGGACCTGATCTGTCTGACCCTCATACGTCGAGTTCGACGGGAGAGTCCATCATATATATATATATATTTATATATATATATATATATATATATATATATATATATATATATATATATATATATATATATATAAACAGATACATGCAAATGTGATGACACACGCTAATGACAAAAACACACTCACACGCACGGAGTCCCCTTAAATAGAATGCAGTGATCATTCTGGTTTCTATTTACGAACACTCAGAATTCAGAGTATTTACACGAAGTGAAGAAATATAGTGAAAATACTTTAAACCACCTGCAATACGCTTACTATTTCCTATTCATTGCGAAACATAAGGCTCATAAAATATTCCAAAATAGAAATGCTGTCTTTCCTGTCAAATTCAACGGATCAAATGATATATTATTCTAGACACTAACTCTATCACAACTACAAGAGAAGAGAATTTATCTAAACTCATCATAAATTTGTCACAGCATCTAAAACAAACAAAGACTTCATCAATAAAAAACAAATCAAGAAACCAAAAACTGAAGTAGGAATTTATTCTACCAACTGCATAAATTACCAGAAAGAATATATTAGAGGAATCTCAAGAAGGTTAAATAAAAGACTATATGAACTCAAGACGGACATTTAAAAAAAAATAACACACAAAATACATTAGTGTTTCACCGTAACAAAACTGACCACAATTTTGACATAGGGCATGCTACATTGATTAAAATAGAAATGTCTGGAAAGTGTCTTGATCGCTAGTTCAGCCACGGTATATTTGCGTCCAGGCTCTTACAATATATCGTTGTTGGTAGATTTTCTCTTGCCACAGTGTCGGATAGTCGGACAAATTTAATTTACTTGGGAGCTTTAGCAATTGAATATATGGTAGATGATACTCATCATTTGGGAATATAGATGTTTGTGTGGACATAATCACGAGAGGCAGTGATATGTGTCTTTTAAATTGTAATTTTAGGTTATATTTTGGAATAAATTTTGATTTCTTTAAGAAATTTTTAGGTTATTATATGGATTAATGTAATGACAGTGTCCCTTCTTGTTGATTAATATATTGTTGGTAGTTTTAACAGAAATAGATATAGTTGGTAATTTTTATATAATATATATTACTGGTATTTTTACTATAAAATCGTATTTTCATATTTTCAAAGGTCTTTGTTGTTTTTTTATTTGTTTTTGGGGTTCACTATTTGCCGATCGCTGGCTCCCTAACAGTTGCTACCACCATGAGACAGGGTGGATCTGGGAACAACAGCAAATAAGAGGTGGTTCCATGCTCCTCAAAACCTCCAATCTTCCGTTCGGATGTCTTGCTGCTGGGTGTAGTTTATCGTCATACCCAGGAATTATAGAAATGATACAGGGAAGCTCTGATAGCGGTGGGAAAGTGACTAAAGTTGAGATCCCATGTTGGGATTGATAATATTACGGACAATTCCTTGAATATTCTTCCTATTCAAAGGTCTGATAAGAATACTCAGGTAGTAGAGAAAATGGAAACAAAAACTTATACTTGGCGTTAGAAAGAATCAGTTGAAATTTCTAGAGTATATAATGTGAGAAAATTTCTAAGAAACGTTTATACTCACATGACATATTGAAGGCAAATTGGACAGAAAGAAGAAACGAATAACCAACTTGTAAAACTTATATAAATGGTTGGGAGAACAGAGATTCGGAGAGATATAAAAAAGAAATATTTTATTAAGAGTTACAAAGGACATACTATTGTAGAGAGTGATGATCACACACGGCATAGAGAGACACGGCACATAGAAGAATAAGTCTTTAGAAAGGCCAGCTGTGATCTAGTATTTCTGTTGGTTTTAACATTACTTATAAATCGGATTTCTATTTGTACGCATGCAGATGTGCACACCGACATCTTCATCTATCACCGCAATAGCCTGTTTGACTATCATGTTGAAAAATCTGTCGGATTAATGATTTGAAAAGATTGTCTCAGTCGCTGGAGCATCTGACTTGAAGGAGTTACGATTCATGGATGCGGAAAAACATTGTAAGAACTTATGGCGAGCGACCAAACTCCTAATCAGCTAACAGTGTCGAATGCCTTTGGCAAGTGAACAAAAGTCATTACACTCCTTTTTTCCAGGAATTCTTTTAAGAAAAAAATATTCGATTCTTTCCAAAAGTACATTGGTTAACCCGAAGGTGATTTGTGTCAACGGCTGATGTCATTTAGTAAAATCTGTGTTTATATTTTTCCTTCAAATGAAACTTTGGCGATACACGGTTATAAAATGCATTAACTTTTTTGGTGAGCTGCATCTTTGAAGTCCTTAAGATATTCGTTCCGCTCCAAGCAGCAAAACCTAAGTACATTGAATTTGGTATAGAGAACAAGACCTCCATCTTCCCAGATATCTGCAATGATTCTTTTAGATCCATTTCTTCGTGCACATACCTAAAACACGCATGCAGCAATGAAACTATTATTTCAAAATATTGACAGAACATACACATGCGAAATTCATACAGAAATATCCTTGTTTTAATTAGTATCATAAAGAACTTCACAAAACAGTTTAGTTTTCCCTGTAATAAGGGAGATGTTGATTTCGCTCATAATTTATATATATTTGCTTGAAATCAGTATTCAACCATCTGGCATTTATTTTGCTCATGAAGACTGACCTTTGTAATTATCTTTTTCATTATTTAAACCCAAGCAAGGCAGCAATACCACTAGCAAGCAGGGGGTTACAGGGAGTGAAAGTGAAGAATGAGGATAGGGTGGATTGACATGGCAAAAGATGAACCAGGATTCAGGCGGGCAGAGGATGGCGCTTGACGTTGCATTTAAATTTTTTAAAAATTGTAGTTATCAAGAAGGCAAGTAAATAGGTGGTCGTTCTACAGGTGGGAGGTTCGTGAAAGGAAACTGTTGGAGTAGAAGTGAAGGCTTTATTTAACTATGTCGACCGTAAACATGTTCGACTTATATGTCAATCCAGTGGCACGTTTAAATTCATGTGTAGAATTGGCGGTTGAATTTAGCTATTTCAAGATTAAAAAGGTGGGATATAGATGCCAATCAATAACTCGCTTAAATTCAGGTAGTCGGGGCACCAGGGGGAATAGCTTGTCAGAGCAGTTGCCATGAAATTATTTGTAGAAAAGACCGAGGGAAATCACGTCACATCTATGGGGAAGTGTCTGTTTCTTCTGTTCTCCAGCTATACAGGGTGCGGTGGATAATTGTCGTCTAAATTACGCAAGAATCAAAATAACGCTGACGACCCATTTTAAAAGATATATTTACTAAAATTAGAGAGAAATATCTTGAAATACGAAAGGGAAAGTTTATTCAATAAAATCGTGATTGGTTTCAATTACGGCCTCCAAGCAACTTCGGAATCTCCTGCAACTCTCCCGGATGGTCTCCTTGCTTAAGTTAGTGAATTCTGCCATAATCCTTACCTTCCGTTCATCTTTAGATTTACAATGACTTTTGTTGGTCTCTCGCACAACTGCGCCCCACACACAATAATCAAGGGGGTTGCAGTTTGGGGAGTTAGGTGGCCAGATGTAAGGAGTGATGTGGTCGCAGAAATTGACTGACAGTAGGCCTCCTTTTTTAATTTGAATACTTCAGCAACAAATCCGGGTTTTCTATTTTTATCAGCAAGATGAGTTTTTCGAGCTGCCCTACCTTCGTAAACACCATTCAACTCTTTCCGAATCCTCTGCACTGTCCTCAGATTGACACTCAAAACCTCGGAAATGTTCGTTGGAGCTTCCAACGCGAATGTCAATCAGTACAGCATGCCGTTTACAAATTACTGGCAGAGTGAATTGTGTCATGGTCCACTTTTTCTCACAAACCCGGCCCAGATGAATTACTATAGTGTGTAATCGACGTAATCAAAACAAACAATGCGCATGCGCCCAATTAAGAATATCAATGGCAAAAATGTTCCCACCGCACTCTCTGTTTAAATACCAGAGTAGACTGTGCTCTCTGCTAACTCTGAATTCAAAATAATCGAAAAGGCAATAGGCAAGCATTAAGCAATTTCTCAAAACAATTCATGGCAATAAACGGAATGTGTGGAGAACCATCATCGTGTACATCATGAAAGAATGTCATAAGAGAAACGTAAATTGCTGCATACAATCTGACCCTAAAGACTTTTAGCTCACAATTCTGAATTAGTCCTACACCTACCGTATCGTTGGACCTCCAACCATACAACAGGCTACAAGTGACTCAAAACTTATGTCTACCAGTAAATGATGTTAGGCAACAGTATACGATAACCTGTACCAAAACTGCATAAAGTAACACCACTTACCTGGATATTGAGACTAACCGTAATATCATTCTATATGCGTTTTATAGACAACAATCTCCAACGCACACAGATTGGTACCGTATAGTGTATCGGTATTATTTATCGAATATTTAAGATTCTGATAAACTCATCAATGTCAGCATCAACTTCTAAAATATTACAAGTGTAGATGACACGAACTACTACCTGTCACGATTAATGTGTGCTTCCTGAGGGAGGTCCCGTGCCTTGAGCGAATATTGGGAACTTAAATTCAATTCAGAACTCCAGTAGAACTTGTACATACGATCCATCGCTGAAGAGGCAGGAAAAAGCGTCAGATCCCTATACCGATCCAGGAAGCTCCTGAGTTCATGTGCTATCCATTAACTTTACAAGAATTGGGTACTGCTGTCATGACTTGGGATTATCCATGACTATTCCAACCTCGATAGAGTCCAAAGGCGTGGGAAAAAAATTAATTTTCCACCCTGCAACACGTCTATCACATGTGGTAACTCTCTCTCACTGCTCTATTGCTACTTCTATAGAAAGTTCTCAGACACTCTACATTGCTTAGCTCAGCCAGTTCTAACCTTCACGGCTACGACTTGCCACATTCCATATGTATTTCATTGTTGCGACTTAAGTTCCATTCAAGCAGCTTCTTCCCGCGAACCACTGCTCTGCGGAATCGATTATCAAATGAATGCTTTCATTTAACCAGTTCAAATGTAGGGTTAACCGTTATCTTTCCTAATAACCACATAAACTGTGCTTATTACACTGTAGCCTCTACCTCGACTGGCTCTCGGGCCTTGTACAGTGTAAATATCACTATAAAAATAAAATACCGCACTTATTTATCAAAACAGTCGCATGAGTTAAACGATGCTTCGGTCAATGTTTACACTTAGGGTATCAGGTATTGGATGCGATGTTTTCTGTAGGGTTAATAGAATACTGAACGTGTTTTACAATTATTTTATATTACTTTCTGTATTAATATGTCAAATACGTTCAGCAAACATGAGTTTTAGTGGGGCATAAACATGGCAGCTTGCAGTAGGCAAGTGGTGTATAGTTATGGTTAAATGTATTCTCCCACTTGTTTACAACTCGGTGGTAAAGAATTATTTTTATACCTGCGATATAAGTCAACCCCTAGTTTTGGAACAATTGTTTTAGGTTTTAGGTTTCAATTTTCTGTACATATAAACAAACTTTCATAATACCGCTGATTTCCATCATAAATATTATTTTCATTTTACCGCATCTGTCGATAAATATCAGTTTAAATAAATAAAAAATAAGTGTCTATTGAGCATAATTAATTATATTAGACGGTCATAATTGTTTCTTTGTGGAGTAAAAATCAATGGTTTCTAGTGGAACATGAATAGAGAGAAACAAAAAAAGAGAGGAGTGTATGTGGTGGACTCGGCTCCCCCCTGGCAGCACATTACCGATCCTCTTCATGTAGAGTGTTGGTTTCGAACTCCCACCTCTGGCTGCTCCTTACGCCAGGAAGGCTGATTTGTAGCAACGTTTTCCCAGGTCTCAGGTTCGATTTTGGTCTGAGTCAGCGATATCTTCAACTGATCATTGAAGGGTCTTGTTAGAGCTGCGCGTAATCTCTTGCCGCTAGCAAGCACTCTAAACGGTGATACGTGATACATTGTAGTCGTTTAGGACGGATTCTGGGCACGTTAGCCGCCCAGCGGAGGCGATGTTGAATATATATATATATATATATATATATATATATATATATATATATATATATATATATATGTGTGTGTGTGTGTGTGTGTGTGTGTGTGTGTGTGTGTGTGTGCGCGCGCGCGCACGCGCGTGTGTATATAAATATGAGTTGCGATCAAATACAGATAAAATATGGATCAGAATTCGACAGAATGTTATGATAAAAAGCAAATAGGAAACGTTTATCAATTTAACGTGTCACTTTTAGTAAAGAAAATTGAAATATAGAGGAAAAGAAGAAATAAATGCTGGTATTTTTTACTTTTGCATTGTTTGATATTCATTGATCAATCATGCATCAAAAATGTAATGTATCTCTGTCTAAAACAAACTGTATGTAATTATACACATATACAAGTAATATTCTAATACTTTCACACGAGGGATTAGTTATTATTCGGACATTTATTTGTTTATTTTTACTTCTTTTTGTTAATAAACTGGAAAAATTCTAGATATAATATGTGTCAATTTAAATTAGTTTTACGGTGTTCTCAGAAATTGTAAACAATATTCAAGTATTTCTGCAATTACACTATTTTTATTAAATAAAACTATGTTTTATTGCATTTGCGAGGTAGGGAAATTTTCACGTGCATAAGATATATATATATATATATATATATATATATATATATATATATATATATATATATATATATATATATATATATATATATATATATATATATATAGTGGAATCTAACCCACAATAAAGTATCGTGTGCAGGTGATGTAATGAATAGTGGATACCAATGTAAAAGTCGGATAGTTGAGTTCAATTACATTCATTAACGTACAAATAGCATTGGTAGAAATACACCCCCTAAACTGTTAATATACTATTCACTCTCAAAAAATATTGTATAAAAAATCAGTTCACCACCAAGCAAGAGGGTAATGCCACTAAGACCTTGACAACTGAGATATATAGGAGAAATAACAATAAAAAACAGTTTCAGGTGGAAAACAGATGGCGATTGTCGGTGCATTTAATTTTTACAATATCGTTCTTGACAAGCTGTCAAGAAACCGGAAGGCGAGAAATGCGACAAGTGGAATAATTAGAAGATTATCCACAATTATCTGCAGCTATTACTAAATAAAATAATGCGACCTAGTTACTAATCCATTAGGGCACTTAAATTAGTGCAGTCAAGGGGTCATGAGAAAAGATGATATGAAAATATTTATAGAAAAGACACAGGGAAACACACAGGTCATGCCAGGTCAGGACCGATAAAATTACAGACCTTTCTTTGGCTTTTGTCGAGAATCATGAAATTTATAACAGGAGCTGCAAACAAGATATGGCAGTAATACCCAATCCACGAACGAATGGTCGATGTCTAAATTGATTGATGCTGGCGATAAAATTTTGTCTAGTGCGACACAGCGAATAGCTAACCAGCTAAAATATATTTAAATATCTCAAAAAGGGTTGACAAACCGTAAAAGTGATTATTAATAATATATTCCATTTTATGTTGTTGAGTTCAATCACTTGATCAGGTCCTTTTGAAAAGTCACAAACACTGGTTCAGTTGAAGACACGCAGAAACTAAACAAAAGTGTATACGTCTAATGTTTATTAATTATATGTTAATGTCCCCCAAGCACTGAAAATGAGACGAGAATAATATACCTGGATGGAATAACGAGTTCGATCTCATATACCAAGATAGTTACCGAGGCGGACCGCAGACAACTAAAGATTTTATGTGTTTAATAACAAAGTGAGCACGATAATCATAGTCATACATATTATAACAAATATTACAAAATTAAAAAAATAGGCAGCGAAATGTATGGAATTGCGAACTGAACCCTTTATTTCGTCCACCTGGGTAAATTGTTCTCGTTCCACGTGCCATGCTTCTTCCGGTTGTTCCAGTTATCTCCTTTTAACTCAACTTTCCAAGTTTTTTGTTCACCACTGCAGTAGGCAGGTATTGAACTCACAACTGTTTGGGTCAAGTCACTGGAACCAACCAGCGCTTTTAGCCAATGGGCCATGTGAGTTCAATACCTGGTAACAGCAATGGCGAACAAAAACTTGGAGAGTTGACCATGCTGAATTTTAATAATAACAATAGATACGCCCAGTTAGTAAGTTCCTATTATAATTCAGCGTCAACGGACGTAATTTAGGTTTACACACATACGCGCGCACGCACGCACACACACTCACACACACGGACACACGCACGCACACACACACACACACACACACACACACACACACACACACACACACATATATATATATATATATATATATATTGGCGTGTTTATTCACAGAAAAAGTACTTTAAAATTCGCCTTCCTTTCAACCGTGCGCCGATGGCTTCGGGGGAATAATCTCCGACTGTTGCCGAATCAGTTTGAAGCAATCGGATGTCTAGTCACACTGATGAGCTGTGATACAGCGAAACAGTCTGTCTGTGGATAACAATATATAAGCAGCCCAAAAATTGAATTCGGTTGTTCTGTCTTGAAAGATAATTGCGAATTTGTAAACAATGATTATTGCTACTAACATTGCTAGGCTGTTCCACTTCCCTGAATTGAGCGTGTTTATCCACAGAATCAATACGTAAAAAATCGGCTTTCTTCTTCTTCTTCTTCTTCTTCTTCTTCTTCTTATTATTATTATTATTATTATTATTATTATTATTATTATTTTATTACACCCAATGTCGTGCGTTTGTTTATTTATTTTTGAAAAAATATTATAGCGTTCATTATTTTGATAATAATGAGGATACCGTAAGTTTGAAACTAAGGTATTGGATTAAACTGACCTCCTTATTTTCAAAGTGTGTATATATATATATATATATATATATATATATATATATATATATATATATATATATATATATATTAGTGTGAGTTTTGTAAACAAAGACTTTTATTGACTAAAAGTCAATAAAAGTCTTGGCATTATTTTATCCATTCTCCAAACTAAAACGTCAACCTGGAAACTTGTGTCATGTTTTAAACAACCTCATCCATTCGAAACTTACTTATGAATGACCTGCATGCCAACAAATCCGTTCAGAAATATGTAAATTGTTAGCAGTATACTTCCGCTGATTGTGGATTGGCTCTGTAGAATCATAAACTGTAACAAATAATATAAACAAATTACTTGTGGATTACCAGCAGCTGCAACAACTATACTGGATAGTACATGTTACTCGAAGAGAAAATATCGAAATAATCAACAGGTTTATGTTTCACTCTAATTAAAAAAAGTTTGCAATAATAGAAAAAGCGATAATACTTACTGGACTTGTGAAAAGAGAAAGAATGTATAAATTTCAAACTGAAGCAGTACTGGCTGCTTGTTCAATGTATGACAAATGTTTCCTTATAAGGAAACGCCGAATATTAGCATTAACTTTAACGTTCTCATGACTTTTTATAAGTTCTGGTCTTTGGTTGAATATGCATTTTACAAAATATTTCGGCTTTCGTAAACCATTATCAAAGAGATTGTTGTTGTGTTTCCTCTTAGTTTTTGAAATTCGTATCAGGCATCAGCTTGGTGTATTTTGACTGTTTCTATTTTTTCAAAATAGAACGTAATGTACGCATAATGTATTTGATAGCACATTACGAAAACCTAAACCCCTCAGAACATAGTAATAATTAATGAAACGAGCAAATCGAGGTATAATTCGAAGAACCTAAATAAATGTTGAAAGTTTGAAGAGCTATAACGATAGAGAGATAGAAAAAAGAACATTGAACACTGAAAAGAGTAATTTTTAGGTCCAATTCGAAGAATAAATATCAGAGAGAACTGAATCATATAACGGCTAATGAAAATAAATTTTAATGGTGCGGATAATACGAAAAGAAAGAATAGGAGGGGGATAAAAGCTATAGTAAGGAATATCAACTAGACGATAATTCGAAAGGAGAGAATGATAGGAAACAGATCACCACAATGTTTAATTAGTCAGTTATGTGCCATGCGTGTTACACGCTTAGGCGATAATGTATCTTTTCATACATGAATGACGAGGCAGAATTTTTTCCGCAGTAGGTTGCCATTTCTTTCTCTGGTAGACTAGTTGCAATCTATAGAACCCGATCTGACCTGCTATTTACCCACAGCTGGTGGAAGAAGAAGTGGATTCATACCTTTCCCTATGGTATTAGCACGTAAGCATGTAATGGATTTGACAGGAATTCGAACTCGGCTCTCCGATTCCTCAATTCGAGCCTCTATACATTACTACACCGTGCCACATTTAATATAAAGCGTAAAGGTAAAGATAATTCGAAGAAAGAGAATGCAGTCTACATTAATGAGAGAGAAAAGAACAAGATAAGATTTCATCTGTGAGATTAACATTTTGATTAAAATTATGTTTTTTTATTCTAGCAAATACTTAGTGTTTCCTCCCTTAATCACGACATACAATTTCTTAAGAATACTAATCAAAAAATATTATTTAATAATATATTTAGGAGACGCTTTGTATAGTTTCCTTTTATTCTTAATAGTGTAAAGAGAATTTTGAACAGAAAATTAATATGTCATCTTAACACTTTTATTGATTTGAACCTAATGTCAGCGTCAATATTTTGAAAAATGCGATAAATCGTTAGTTGAACCGGTTATTCCATTTAACATTTATTGTCAGTAAGCCTGTCGAGTTCCAGACGTTCCTTTAATTGCAATACAATGAACAAACCAGTCTTAAGCAAACAATTTCCGGAAAATGATAGACGAAATGTCTACGTTCAGCTTTCCCGTACTGAAGTACTAGACAGAGGTCGAGGCTGCAATATAACATAGAAAGGGGAAAAGTAAATAAGGAAAAAAATATATATATACATTAATATGTAGTGAAAAAAAAAAGCGACAAAAATCGGATTTTACACCAGGGAAATTAGTGTAAATGTTTACCTCTCCTCCGAGCACGCTAGATATTACACGCTTGGCGAATTGTCTAATAAAGTACGTCATCTCTGTCAGGCAATGAATAAAGTGATTAGAAATTAAACAGAAATTGAAGCGATTTAGAAGTTTATAATTAAGAACGGAATGGATAAATGTTCTGACATATGTGTGCGTTTGCATAGGCCTGGATGCATAGAAGTCTATGCGTGTATTTTCACATATATATTAGAAGTACTGAAAAGTTCATAGTCAGACCAAGGAAGGGTTTTAAAAATTGTGATGTTTCATCAAACCCTAAATTCTAAGTATATTTGATTCAATTAAATATCCATTGGGGAATTCCATGTGTCGTGAGCTTGTATGTGCAGATGTGACTCGAAATTTTTAATCGAAGTTCCGATTTCCAATTCCGTTTGTGTTCGTTTTATTAATCTGTGTGCAAATACGCGTAGGAAACGTATGACTTCAACTCTCCCCCCACTGGTATGTACTATTTATTAGGTTGGTGCAAAAATAATGTCGTTTTTTGACGTTCAACTTCATGTGAGAAAACGACATTATTTTTGCACCAACCTAATAGTAAGAATTGTATCAGTAAAAACTTATCGCCCTCAGATATTCTTATAATCTAAAAGTATCTTATAGCTTTGAATAACATGCAAAGGGTTGTTAAGCTATAGAAAACGAAACAATCAATCAATCAATTATAGGTAATGGCTCATTGTCACTTATCTAGCGCCTGTTTGACACATTTTCAATTACTCAGGTTTTGATCTGAAATCTTTTAGACGAAGTCATGAATTAGAAAACATTTCTCGTAATATAAGCTATAGACTGTATATTATTTAAAGAAATGATCCGTAAATAAGTAACAGTGTCTATTTATTGACACCTGCCTCATATATCATCGCCAGCTGAGACAGTCTTTTACATTTTGGTAACATGTCATGAATAGAAGATGACTTAAATAAAATATACACATTGTTAGCATCATTGGAGTCAAAAGTAGCAGTACATCATTGCTTAATTGAATTATTCAATATCATTTCGTCATCTTCAGATGAAAATTCACCAGTAAAATAAGAAATGAGACCATAGCATTTTAAGGGGAAAACATCGACGTAATTATTAGAGGATTTCGTTTGTCGGACGGAAGAATAAGCAAGGCAGGCAGAGGAGACATCTCCTCAAATTATCAAATAAATGCGCATATTAAATTTTATACATCATTTGAATTTGTCTAATTTAAATTAATATAAATAATAATAAATTTACATAATTTCAATTTTCAACGTTCGATTTAAAGATTCTAACTCACTTCTAGGAGGTTTGAAGATCTCATTTAAGTAACGCATTAATCAATGAAGTGTTTTGGTTAAATTATCAAATAAGTAACAATCTCAAACGTAAAAAAGTAGCAAACGTAAAAGTTACACGGTTAGTCGAAATAAGTCCTGCGTTGCGGTTTTTTACTTCTTTTTTTTAACACTTAAAAAAAAACGGTCTATTGAAAAGAACTTTTCGATCTGCCGATGGCCACTGTAAAGAAGGGACTGGATTCATGTTATTCTCTTATGAGATAAAATGTCGAAACCATCTTTCTGTTTGTATGCGATTAATATTGTTCAAGGAAATACAAAATTATATTCCTCAACGTACGTGTAAGATATATACAAAACAATAAATAATAAGTGCCAGATTATTTTTTGGTTGCTGACGGGTGCAAATTAGTTGAAATTCATAGGAGAATGTCAACTGTGTATGGTGTCAAATGTTTCAGCCAAAAATATCTACAAGTGGGCTAAATTGTTTAAAGAAGGACGGAGAAGTGTTGAGGATGAAGACAGGCCTGGGAGGCCTACAGAAGTGAAGTCTCCTGAGGTGATCGAATCAGTCAATGACTTCATTCAGTCTGACAGAAGGATAACAGTGGATGACATTGCAAGGAATTTGAGCTTATCTTTTGGGACAAACGCAGGGGGGTCATCAGTCAGAAGGTGTCATCTTGCATCATGACAACGCAAAGCCTCACACAGCAGCCCAAGCAGTGCAGACCATCAACGAGCTGGGCTGGGAACTGCTCCCTCACCCCGCTTACAGCCCAGACATTGCCCCTTCAGACTTTCACCTGTTTGGTCCCTTGAAAGCGTTCACGAGAGGCCCGAAGTTTAAAAGTGACGATGAAGTCAGGATTGTTGTGAGCGACTGGCTGAGACATCAGTCCAAAGATTTTTAACGCTGAGGGAATACAGATGGGAAAAGTGTGTGATAGGATCTGGGAGACTACGTTGAAAAAAAAGAAGACAAAACAAATGAAATGTACAGATAAAGTTCATTTTCTTCAGAAAGTCATTAATTCCTGTAGTTCACTGCTACTAACAAGCAGTATTTTTTCTCCTGAGGATGGACATTGTGGCCGAAACTCCTCCAGGAACTTAATTGAAATAATAAAAAAAATTATTAATATACAACCCAATGTGTCTGAAAATTTTAATTTTTTAATATTTTCGTAATGTTCAAAACATATATGTGTGTGTGTGTTTTTGTGTGGCGGGGTGATAAAATGTGGTTTTAAGATAATCTATACTCATGGTTTAAATTGCTAAATAACAGTTTTTAAATATAAAAGCGAGTACTGAAGTCAAATCCTAGCTGCGACAGGCCATGTGTTCGTTTAGCCATGTGAAACAATGAGGTACGCATTCTGTCTTTGGAAAACATTTTGAGACAAAAAAGGAGAAATAAACTGTTTTCTAGCAGGGAAGTGTAAATATTCATATTATAATGAATGTCATTTTAGAGTAAAAAACATGGTTGTTACTTATGTGTGAATGCCAATCACATTTCGTCTAGTGTTAATGTTCACACATAAAGAATATTATTCATAGAGAAAGTGGTCTTTGTTTTATGTTATATATTTTGTTGTAAGATTGTACATTGTCATTTATTATAGATAGTCAAGAAAAAATTAGTTTTCAAATGCGATTTTACAGGATAAATTTAACAATTATATATATACATACATACATACATATATATATATATATATATATATATATATATATATATATAGATATATATAGATATATAGATATATATATATATACATATATATATATATATATATATATATAATTCTCTTATTGTTTACATTGGGATATTATGGGTAAATCTTCTAAATTACGCAAAAATGAAAATAAAACTGAGATCTCATTTTAACAGATATATTTACCAAAATTACACATAAATATGTATAAAGAGTAAATTTATTCAAATAAATCACCAATGGCTTCAACCACATACTCCACACGATCTCGGAATCTCCTGAAACTCTTCTGGATCGGCTAATTGTTAAATTTGGTGAATGCCGCTATACTCATTGCATTCAATTCATCTTTGATGTTACAAGTTTTTCGGTCTCAAGCTTAACTATGCCATACACATAATAATCAAGTGGGTACCAATCAGGGGAGATAGGTGTTCAGATCTAAGTGGTGGTGTAGTCGCAAAAATTGAGTGACAGTCATGACTGGGTTCTCCTGTATGTGTGGCATGGTGCAGAGTCTTCTTACCAGACAGAGGGGATTCCAGGAGCCAACACTACCAAGGTCAGCACTACCGCTTCAAAGCGCTCGATGTAGGCCTCCCTGTTGGCTCTGAGTACCTCACCGACAGTTTTGGGAGTTCTTTTCTCATCAGAACGATCTGAATGAATTTTCCGACCAGCCGTACATTCGTAGTCAACATCAGCCTCATCTAAGACTTTGCAAATCCTCTGCACTGCCCTCAGATTGACACACCAAAATTGCAATCAGTGAAGCTGTAGTTGTAAAGTTTAGAGAGATCAGGAACCAATTTAGGAACAAATTTCTTCAGAACAATGGCCGGTATCTCGTCCCGACCACTAGCATTAATGGAGTCCTAAATTAGAGAGGATTTCCAATACCATCGTTGGAGTTCTGTGCATCTCACTCAGAAGAGACTTCGTTCTAGGTCTGGGTACACGTTATGAGTCTAGCGTTGAATTGGATGAGTACTTACGAGCAAATCACTCAGCCTTATCAGCTGAGGATGTCAGGACGTCAACTTGGTTGAATAAAGAGGGTATTGTGGGTTTGCTGTTGGTCAGCACGCTTTTGCAGAGCCGCCAATGATCTTTTGAAACAAACATGCGAGGCGCAATACGTTGATTCATTCTTTCGGCAAAGAGTAACTTTGCTTCTTTGAGGACATACTTTCACTCATTACGAGCAGTGACAAAGACACGTCTGTTGTAATCAGGCGTGTCTCTATGGTATAGTCCGAAATAGTGATTCCTGTGAGCAATAGAAGCAGCAAGCAGCTTAGAACCAAGAGGATGAGTGCGATTTCACTTTATATTTTCTTGTAGGCATGAAAGCCCCGAATCCAGCATTTACACAGGATGAAACCTCAGACGCACATTTTTGGACGAGGAGGTTAATAACAGTATTCCAGCGGGCATCACGAAGGAAATCTCGGAACGAGTCACAATCTGCTCGTTGATAATAGAAAGATGTTCTGTTAGTAGGAGGTTATTTACAGAGGGGGGAGTAGAAGGAGATGGAAACAGACACGAGGGCATGACCAGAGTTGACAAGTGGGCAGAGCTGCGTGGTACGACAAGACTTGGGGAGGGAGGTAAAACAGAGATCGAGAAGGGAAGCCTTATCATCATGGTTGGTGGCGAAACGAGTAGGACGTCAACCCAGTGTTTTTATGCCAGGAAGGTCAGTTACAGAGTCTATAAGCCATTTGGTATAGTGTGCACTGAAGTCACCAAACACACATATGATTGCAGATGTATGTAGAGTGATAGCCTATGTTATCGGAAATGCAATCGAGTACACCAGAGTCTTGGGAGGATGGAGAGAGATAGAGAAAGAAGAGATAGCTTATAGATTTGTGGAGAGATAGACGGAGGTCGGTATAGAAATGTAACAGATAGAGAGCAAGTGAGAGAGAGATGTAGAAATGTAACAAAATGAAACTTATATTCACTTGCTAATGAGATACTCTAATGCATCATTTTCCCATTAAATCAACATTTTCTTCAGTACTTGGCCACACCGAAATACTTTGTATGACGAAAAGATGAAACAAATCATGAAATTAAAAACCACCGCATCTAAGGTGAAATTATCAGTGTTACTATTCCAATATGTTTTAAATTTAATTCTATAAGACCAGTAAAGGTAAAATAGAGAACCTTCTCTATCCTCAACGACGAAATTCTGTAGCGCAGGCGGGGTGATTACAAATTATATGTCAGAGAAAACAATCGCTCGATTCTATAGAACTGAGTGACTATTTATATTATTTACATTGTTCGGGCTACCGTTCTCATCTGTGTTGGCACATTCACATTTCGAACGTTGTAAGCTCCGCCGTTCTTCAAGTGTTTGGAATTTCGAGCCGAATCCTTTATTCTTCCAGTAGATTCTTCTAGTTACATGTGCCATGCCTCTTTTGGGTATCCCAGTCTCAGTTATTTCCCTTTAACTCAGATATTCAAGGTATTGTTCACCACTGCTGGAGTCAGGTATTGAACACATTGATCTTTGGATCTAGTCATGGATTACTTCAACCAACGCTTTTATCCATTGGGCCATGTGTCCGAACAAAAAAATTAAATAAAAATTAAATCATATCAATACCTCATCTCAGAAATGCAGACAGATATAAAACTGAGTACGTTATTTGTTTTTTAAGGTATTTATTAATACAAAACAACTATTTCCTTGTTATGCTCTCGAGATACTACTTGGCTCTCTGCATTTCCCAGTTGAGAAAATTGAAGTATATCGTGAGACATGTTACTAGCTTGTCAAAAGTCGGGTCGACAGTATCACCTATATTAAAGCGCTAATCTTTTGAGATCATTTCATTCTGATGAATATGCATACAAAAATAAAACGCAAACACAGAGACACACACACTTGTGTGTATATGCTTATATGTATGTGTGTGTGAGAGCATGCATGCGTGTGTTTGTGCGTGCTTGTACACACACAAACGAAGACATACATATATATATATACACACATATATATATACATACATATATGTATATATATATATACATATATAAATATATATATAGCTGATATATATATATATATATATATATATATATAGCTGATATATATATATATATATATATATATATATATATATATTTAGCTGATATATATCATATATATATGAGAGCCTGAAGAACAAGCTAAAGAACGTAAAAAAACTGTTTCCAACAATTTTGAAACTTATGTCAAAAATGGTGATATTCATATCCATACATGCACACACCCAAAGAATGCAGGCGCGCACACGCGCACGCGCACACACACGCACACTCACACGCACACACATACACTTACGCACCAACACGCAAGCACGCACGCAACCACATATATGCACAAACAGACATATGGGTATAGCAAATTTTCACTACAGATATATATATAATATATATATATATATATATATATATATATATATATATATATATATATATATATATATATATATATATATGCAAGTTTCGTTAAAAATAATGTGCCGTGGTTAATTTTTTTACATAAGTTTTTTTTATATATATTAACTATACCACCTTATCACTCGTTTTTAAAGGAATATGCATAAAAGAGGGATTACTGCCCGAATACATTATATATATATATATATATATATATATATATATATATATATATATGTCGAATGACATGAAATACCGAAAGTCCAATGTTTAATGTCATTTACATCCTTAATTACTGATTGCAGCTACGTAAATTATTTATGCGGGTATTTCTCACTTTGCATTCTATGAATTAATGTACAATTTAAAGCGTAATATAAAGCGGCGCTGTGTCTTTTTTGTTGAAAACATACCTTTAAATATGTTCATTTAAACATATTAAATTTCCTTTTCATTCTATTGGCTTTAATATCTCACTCTCTCTCTCTCTCTCTCGCTCTCTCTCTCTCTCACTTTCACACTACCTGAAAAATTTATTTCGGTTGAGCCCTCTGGGGAGGATGTGTGGGTTTGTAAACAGTGACTATTACGGCTAATAATGCAAGACCCTTCGGTAAATCGAATCGAGTTCTCTCAGTGACTGTGTGTTTATCTGAAAATAAATACGCTTAAATTCACCTTCTTCTCTGCCGTGAGCCAACGGCTTCAGGGTAAAAAATTCCGACTGACGCGAATTCAGCCGGTTTTCGATTCTAGCCAGAGGCAACCGGATGTCTATCACACTGATGAGCTGTGATACAGCGAAACAGTCTGTCTGTGGATGACAATATATATATATATATATATATATATATATATATATATATATATAGCATATTGGTGATATATATATATATATATATATATATATATATATATATATATATACATACATGATGGACTCTCCCGTCGAATTCGACGTATGAGGGTCAGACAGATCAGTTCCTAGGAACTGAGAGCCCAACGCCGACACATGAGATTTGATTATAGTGGTGAAGGCTTTGTGCAGGGCCATCCACACTTTTTGGAGGGACGAATACAGGGACCTGGTGCAGCGAATGCCACAAGGTCCCCAAACGACCCTTCGCAGGTTTTGAATTTAGAGTTGTCCTTCTCCTAGACCAGTTGCCATCCAAGGCTATAGAACCCAGTCTGTCCTGCTATTTACCCATAGTTATATATATTGGTGATAACTGACCGCATTTATTAAATACATTCAATTATTTTGTTCACCTTTACGACATTTTCATTCTTCTTTATTCTTTCTTGTCTGGAAGTATTCGACTTTAAACCTAGAATAGAAATCTAAATCGATTTGAGCATAATGTCGCAGAATTTGTCTGAAATATTTTGCCAATTTACAACAAAAATAGCTTTCTATGTTAAGTAAGTTCCCTTTTAATAATTATTCCTATATACTTCTCTTTACATAGAGGTTAAACTCATGTAATGAAATTTATATTCATTCGTTTTATTATAAATAAGAAGATTTGTGACATCTATGCTCCCATAACACATACAAACGTAAGAGCATCTCATGTACTGAAGTCACGACATTAGTCATGTGTCTTGGGCAAGAGAGACAGACGGAGGACATTCCAGTCCAGGCTTCTGAATTCAGTGTTTTCTTTCTCATAGAATAGTTACCATCGCAAGGTATGAGATACCAGTTTGCTATGCTATTTAACCCACAGCTGGAGAAAGGAATTTAGCGGCCCCGATAAAAATATATATTTTTTTAATCAAAGACCAATGTTATATGCGCATAGCGTAGCAATTATATGTACCAAAATTGCGTTTGGTGTGTCGAGTTTAAAATCCAGCTGAGTGTTGTTGCGTTTGCTTCATCCGTAGAAACATACGAATCTATCTGTACTCATGCCAGCTAATGATTAATAGTAGGACAGACATTTGCTCCATAGCTTTGGTTGGGCGTGAGGATAGCAAGTCCTCCGAGTTAACATCGACTTGATACACAAAATCAAATTATCAACAACAATGATAATGGGTCTGTAGTTGTCTATTCCTCTGAGAAATATACAGTGTTAGCGAAATACTTACTCGTTCATAATGTTAAATCTGTGTTTTCTTCTGTACGTGCCAGGCGTGATGCACACTTGGAGGATCGTGTCCAGTGATTTTTGTTCTAAAGCCGTTATTTTAAGTTATCAACCAGATTGTGGTGTAGATTATATATATATATATATATGTATGTATGTATGTATATATATATATATATATATATATATATATATATATATATATATATATATATATATATATATACGCGTGTATGTGTGTATGCGTGTATGTGTGTGTACACACACACACACAGAGTGCGATGGATAAATCGTCATCAAAATTACGTAAAAATGAAAATATCAGTGACATCTTATTTTAACAGATATATTTACGAAAATTACACAATCATATCTTGAAATGCTAAAGAGTAACTTTATTCAATTCAATCGGCATTTGATTAAACCACGGCCTCCAGACGATTTCGGAATCTCCTGGAACTCCTCTGGATGGTTTCGTTATTTAATTTGATGAATTCTATCATACTCATTGCATTCAGTTTATCTTTGGTACCCCAAGGAATTTGGTCTCTCCCTCAAATGGTTTCCACACATAATAATCAAAGGGGTAGCAGTCAGGGGAGTTAGGCGGCCAGATTCAAGAAGTGATGTCGTCGCAGAAATTGTCTCACATCCATGACTGTTTTCCTCTGTTTGTTTGTCATGTTGCAATATCCTTTTGCCGAACATTGTCTTCCAGCAGCCACCCCTTTGATCCAGGGCAGCAATACCTCCTCAAGACACTATATATCGGACTCTGTATTGAATCTGAGGACCTGCGAGAAGTTGAATGGCGGCATATCATCGCCATCAAAAATGATCACTCCAAACTCCTTCGTAATCACCATTAATCGCATTCAACTCTTTCCGGATGTCCTCTGCAATGTCCTCGGATTGACACCCAAATACTCTGAAATATGGAAATCTACTAAATGTTCCGCAGATATGGTTTAAAGTGAATTTTTAAAAATGAAATTAATTCTTTAAGATTTCTTTTTGGCTTTAATTGAAAGCTAAATGCTTAAATTTACTATTTCCATTATTCGAATACTCCGGTGTAGTTCAATAGAAATTATATTGACTGGAATCTCAACATTTTGGTCGCTTTCAGAAAATCTGTAACAATCTCTAAATGTCGGTCATTTCGACACATTTTTAAACATTAGTTAATTCTCGGTTTTAAAAAATTTAATAAATCCAAAAATAAAATATATATTTGTGATATGTTATTTGATGAAAATTAGCAATTTTAAAGATAAATTAATCTCATTTGAAACAAATATTACTTACTCATAGCATAAGACGTAGTATACAAACATTTCTTAAACACGGTGCCTTGTTTTTCTGAAGTGTTGATTTATTTAAGGTGTTGACAGCTAAGTATGTTTGACCAGAAATTGACATAAATTTACGAAATCTAAGTGAATGTTTCTTTTTTTGTTTTTAACTACCTAGTAATGTTTGTAAATTTAACATATTATTTTAAGCAATTATCTAATATTTAATTGAATTTTTGTTGCTTTTTTTATGAAATGGGAGTAAAAGTAAAAAATATTGAAAGGAAAAAAAACTGTTCAGTGATTAGAGTCCATAATAAATCTTATTTATAAAAGCAACTAAGAGCTTTTTCTAATTAAATAACTTCATAGTTTTTTTTTTTTTTTCATTTTACCATTCGGGGCCTATTTTCGGGAAATGTTGGGTAGTTTCGAAACAATTGATTCACATTCTCCAAGGATTCCCGCTTTTAACTAATAGTAATAATTTTAAGATTGAAATTTAATTTCTCGAAATTTCATTAAATTATGCAAGAGGTTGGAGGTAATATGTATATAAAAGAATTAACCAATATTTTCTAAAAAATATAATTTCAAAAATACTTTCATTAATTTGTGAATAAGTCCTGAAATTTTCATCAAAATCCAATAATTATTTGATTTTGCAAGAATTTCTAAATCATAGTGTTTTTCACCTGAAAAAAAAAAACGCACTAATTGTAAATATTTCGTCGAGAGATGACGTAAAAATACAGGTTTTTAACCAAAAATTTGAACGCGCTAGAAATAATTAAAAGATATAATAAAATAATAAAAAAATACTTGGTCTTTCCTCTTAATAATAACAAATATTTTAGCAATGAAACATTGTTTTTATTAAGTTTGGGGCTTTTTTTCTTCATGCTATGTAGCTTTTTCAGCGACAAAGTGGAGGTGCCTACACTGAAATGTTCGTACTGGAGCTTCCAACGCGAATGCCAAGTATTACAGCATGCCAGTGTTAAATTTATGGCAGATTGAATTGCGTTATAGTGCTCTTTTTCTCACATACGGTCCACAATTAATATGATGAAGGGGACAAAATAAAAATGAACCACGCGTATGCGCGAAATTAAAAATATAAAATGGCAACAATTTACTCCTCACACCCTCTATATAAACGGACGCGAACTTTTGTAATGATCTGATATCAATAGACTTATGGCCACATACCGTTGGAACGCCGAAAGTTCACCGAAATTAAGCAGAATTAAACCTGGTCAACATGTAGATCGGTGAGTACTTGTGAATATCATGTACTGTGAGATTGGATGTACTGGTGGTGTAATCGATAATGGTTCGTAACACTGGGCAACAAAAAAAAACATTTTTTTAAAGTTGTTTATATTCTTCCAAATGATTTCAGCAATTTTTACCGCTAAATCTGAAAATGACGTCTGCTTCTCTCGATCACGTCATGTTTTTGTGCTATGTTCAGTTTTTAAAAATCCAATCTTATGATTAAATCAATTATATTTCTGTGACATCATCGATTAAATTTCGCTAATATTTCTCATACAAAATACGTTTGTAAGAGAAAAATTGTTTTCCAACACTGTTTTATCTATTAAATGTTAGAAACACCGATTTCAATAAATTGAATATTATACATTGATAGATAAGTGCATGCATATTGCATGATACGTCATCATAGTTCAAAATGCAGGGCTTGCAATTATTGGCTGGGTGTCTCTCTTCAAAATCCAGAAGTAATAAGCAACAACATCCCAACGTCCTTGATACCGGGTTTCCATCTCTTTCATGTCCTGATGGAATCTCTTCACTGTTCGCCATCATTGATTATAAATTCTCAGGAGGTTGATACATATGTGAAAATAAATAATGCATTTTGATGCTCGTGTTGTTGCATCCGAGGTTTCTGAAAGTAATCAGCATATTGATGACAACTTCTGCTGGGTTCCAGGCCTTGTTGTTGCCAAGAAATTTCTTCACGACCAGAACAAAAGACTTCTATGCTTCCAGTTCCACTTCTCACATTGAGTTTTCAAACTCTGTATATCTGATGAACTGACGGATTTGAGGACCATCAATGATGGCACCTTTCAACATCTCCATCGTCAATCCTGGAAAAGCCTGGCACAAGTAAGTGAAGCAGCCACCATTCTTGTCCTGAGCTTTGGTGAACTGCTTAATCAAGCTGAGATTGATGTGCAGCGGTGGGAAAAGTATCCCGACTCTGGCCACCAGAGGCTTATTGGTGAGGTTTGTTGCTCTGCAAGGCATAAATTCCTCCCCAACAGGTCCGTCTTTTTTCGTGTAATGCTGAGCAGTGTTCCTACTATCCAACATGCACAGAAAGCATGTATACTCGGTGAACCTCGACTGTTGACCCGACGAAATGTTCAACATTTTCAGGTTAATTCGAATAAACGACTCATACTGATCACAAAGAAAGTTCTCCAGAGCGTACTTCACTGCTTCATATTTCTCCTTTAGTGTAGTTGAGTGAGCGAAGGGTATAGAGGAAAACTGTTTTCCACTGAGCAGATAAACACAGTTCAGTGATCGTTTGTCGCTGTCAATGAACAGTCTCCAATCTTTGGGTGCGTACTCTGGCACTCCAATTCTGTGCAGAAGCTGTACAATATGTGTACAGTACACCAAGATCTTCTCTTCAGAGAAAGAAACACGAAGGTACTCTTGATGCCTGTTGCGGTGGAAGATGATGTGAGTACTGTCAGAAATGAGTTTTTTTCCCTTCAATCTAGATGCCAACTTTTTGGCAGATGACTTTGAGAAGCTGAGATTTTGAAGGAGATCATTTAGTTCCTTTTCCTCCATAAAGTGAAGCAACATTGTCAAAAAAATATTTCTTATTTTTTTTCTTAAAGACTTGAGAAATCGTTCTCACTAATATCAGTAAGTTCTCCATAGACAGGTATTGGAATTCCATCACAATGAGATACGGGACGAAGTGCTGATTGAAGAGCAGGACACTTGAGGAGGCTCCGGTTCTTTCTATTGATCCCAGTCTCGTCAATAGCACAGAAGTAGCAGTGAGTGCTATAGTTTGTTGGCTCCCTCCAAACCATGGGATTTTCAAGTTTCACACAGCTAGTCTTGCCCTTGGTCCACAGATGCAGATATTCAGTACATACCTTACATACCATGTGTGGCACCCAAGATTGATCCTGGTCACAAAATTGCTGAATCGTTTCTTGATAGTGTCTGTGAGAGTAAATGATATCTGGAATGTTATATGTTAGAGGGATATGGCCCTTAATTGAATCTAAGAGACTCTGTTCTTGAGGGCAAACATCGTGGCTTTTATACTGTTATTCCTGAAAAATTGGCCTCTGAATAATATAACTATTTATTTATAATAGGCCCTAAAAAGTAACATGGTATGCCTACGACTACGTCCACACGATATTTTGGTGACAGACGTAAATTATAATGACTAATAAAACAACCTTTCTGATTTATACTCTATGATTTTGTATTGCACAGTATAATTGGTGTATTTTGAGATGTAAACAATTTCTTACGTGTTATTGATTTATAAATATTTTAGAGGCGTGTTTTCATATTTATGAAGCTATATGTGGCTGAAAATACGTCATGGGGTAAAATTAATAAGTTTATAATTAACATAATGATTAGTTTTATTGTGTGAAATATGTTGCATATTTAGATACTTTAATGGACATGAAAACAAACAAAAACGTAAAAATCAGCATGCAGCCATAGCTCAAATAGTTGAGCTGATTGAGCAAAAACAATGTCAGTTTTGGATTCAGTTCTTCGAGATTTTCCGAAATCAGCTAAAAATATTTAGACAACAAATTTGGTGTTGGCCAGTGTAATTGTGAACAGAGGACCCGACATTTAAGGCCCGGAGGGTTCGTTATATTCACTCACACGCACTTGAGAAAGGTATCTTCTCTCCACTAGCTATGCGTTAATTAGTAGAATTTGTATCAGTAAACAATTATTATAACGCTCCCCCCCAAAAAAATACTTAATATCTAAAAAATATTTTCTGAGTTTAAATAACCTTCAAAGTTTTGATAAGCCAATCTATCCATCAGTTAATCAATCTCTCTCTCTCTCTCTCTCTCTCTCTCTCTCTCTCTCTCTCTATATATATATATATATATATATATATATATATATATATATTTATATATATATATGTGTGTGTGTGTGTGTTTGTGTATATATATATATATATATATATATATATATACATATCTAGGTATCTAGATAGATATAGATATATATATATATATCGAGAGAGAGAGTAGTTATATTTATATCCATATATATATATATATATATATATATATATATATATATATATATTTCAGGTCATCCCATAAGTTCTGTCCCAATTTTAAATTTTTCTTAAAATGAACGAAATTTAAAGAGTATTTTATAATGTCTAATGAAGCTGAACATTATTTTTATGTTTATATGCATTTAAAATGATAAAATTCTATTTCAGAAAACAATAAAATTAAATTTTGTTTGATTAAAACCCTGCTAACATGGAAGTACCCAAGAATCATTTGAGGCACATAATGCTTTATGACTTCAAGAAAGGAAAGTCAGCAGTCGTAGCGGGTAGAAACATTCACTCAGTTTATGGAGAGGAATGTGTGAATGAAAGAACTTGCAGAAGAAGGTTTGCAAAATTCAGAGGTGGAGATTTCACACTTGAAGATGAAGATCGGACCTGACGTCCAGTTGAGTTTGATGAAAAGCTTCATGAAGAAGCCCTTGAAGAAAATCCTGCTTTATCAGTTGAGGAATTGGCAGTGGTTCTCAGTTCAAACCATACAACTGTTCATAGTCATCTTCTGAATGCTGAATTACCGTCAGCAATTAGAGCGTTTGAAC
This sequence comes from Acanthosepion esculentum, assembly GCA_964036315.1. Taxonomy (NCBI): domain Eukaryota; kingdom Metazoa; phylum Mollusca; class Cephalopoda; order Sepiida; family Sepiidae; genus Acanthosepion; species Acanthosepion esculentum. The sequence continues at coordinate 72,574,599 of OZ038475.1, forward strand.
CAAGCTTTGAGGGGAAAAGACCTGCTCTAGGGAATCGAAAACGGTTGATGTTTCATCAAGACAATGCACGACCACACACAGGGAGAATCACGTCACAAAAGATCGAAGAACTTGGTTGGGAGAAAATTCCTCATCCACCTTATTCTCCCGACCTTGCTCCTTCAGACTACCATTTGTTTGGTAGCTTACAGAATCATTTGGAAGAAACAGCTTTTGTAACACAGGAAGACGTTAAAACTGACATTTGTGAGTTCTTCGAATCAAAGCCAAAAGAATTTTACAGTAAGGGAATTAGTAAGCTTTTTAATAGATGGAAGGAAGTAATAGATAATCAGGGAAAATACATTGTTGATTGAATCTGTAATTAAATGTAACATTTGGTCACTCGTTTTCTTTATTCAAGACTCGGACAGAACTCATGGGATGACCTGATATATATAACGAGAGAGAGAGAGAGAAAGAGAGAGAGAGAGAGAGAAATTCCCTAATGGCCAATTACTTTAGCTGAGAGTTCAATTAATCGTCGGTTTTGAAAACTTATTCAATTCGATTTTCGCTCGGTGTCTCACTCTTTGCCCTTGTGCCAGACTAGGAGAAAATATGCACAGTGATTAATGTACAATTTAGTTTAGTTAAAGACACAAAAAAGCACACAAGAGACTAATAAAGTGTAGGCGGATATGTCACATCTTCAGTTGATTGAAATATTCTTGAGCAATGCATATGATGTCCTGATGTCATATTCAAAGGTAAGCAATACTGTCGTTGTTTTTTTTCTGTCTGACACAAGCGCATATATTTCATTAGCAAATAATCAAGATGCAAACAACATAAAAAATTGGAGAGATATTCGCATGAGCAGATATCAAGCTGAACAGAATGCCCATCCCTCAACATAGTCGATCAGTTCACCTCTTCTACATAACTAAACTGAAACTCGAAACGATTTTAATGAATTCCTAGCCTGGCACGAAATACGCATCACCTGCAATCGGAATTTAAACGAAATCCTCTTGATCATCACATATCACGACCAACATTCCCATCTCGTGTTTTTTTTTGCATTATTTTCAATGGCTAATGGACGAGTTTCATTTTCTCACCCATCTGTTTGTTATTGACTTTAGCTTTTCTCTGTCTAATTGAAGCCTATTCATCTCGCAGGGGAATCAGATGTGTTTCTTTCTCGGTATGCTTTGCATTCTCAAAATATTCCAGCTAATCTGACATGAATTTTTTTTTTAAGTTTGCTCGCTTTTTATTTGTATTATTTTTCTATATTTGCTTAAATTTCAAATGATTCTAGATATTTTCTGTAGCAAAGATTTACGGTTGATTTCCATCTTTTTTCAACTTTGCATTTTCTAATTTCTATTCCAGTGCATTTACCATGCTTACCATTCTAGCCCTCATGATATGTTCCAAGATGATCATCTTTTTGGTTCATATAAAGTTTGAATTCTTAAACATATTTGAGTATTTTTTATTAATATCGCTATCAATTTTTTGACATTTACTAAACTTATTTTAGTATGACACAGTATTAAATAGTAGATAAATTAAGAATAGTAAGAGTGTCTTTCTGAGAAGGCACGGTGGAATAATGGATAGTGGTTTGGATTGAGGAATCGGAGAGCCATGTTCGAATTCCAGTGTCGAATTCACTGCATTCAATTACGTGCTAATACCATTGGGAAAGGTAGGAATCATCTTCTTCTCCCCCCAGCTATGGGTAAATAGCAGCGCATACGTGGTTCTGTAGCATCAGATGGCAAGATATCTACCGTAGAAAGAAATGGCAACTTTTTGGCGGGGAAAACGATCTGCCTCGTCAGTTATGTATCAGCTAATCGTGTATCACGCATGACACAAAACTAAAGAGTGTCTTTAGACGCATTTCTAAGTAAATTGGCCTTTTTCTATCGTAACTAGTCGAAATAATTTTATTTTCAATTTCCGCCTACAATTAGAGGTGTATTTGGATGATTTGAAAATTCAGAGAAAATTTTAAACTTCCGAAATCAGACAATCTCTAGTGATAACCATGAGAAATCTATCACTAATAACATTAATCACAATGATAATAAAATACGGGAAAATAAGATATATGAACACTAAAGATGAGACCATTAGTGGGTACGTACATGAAAACAGGAAAAAAAAAAACAACCACATCGATAGAAACATATGCAAAAGCTTTGGGAATATGAATGAAGTCGGCTGACCTGTAGTTCTAGACAGTTCAAACGCCAGAAATATAAAATCCAAATTCAAATGTTAGCGTCCATGAACGTTCCAATTCAATCTTAAGCCCAAGGTCAACCGTTATCTATTCTACATATCCTCACAATCTGTACGATTTTACTTCTCTTCATCAATGTCGATAAAATAGTTTTATTTAATAAACATCTACCTTGTGTAAGTTTTGGGCTTTGTATTGGGTAAATATCTTGCAATTGTTTTAACATAGGCCGATACAGAAATCTGAAGTTGCATTTGAATAGGCGTACATGCGTTCCAAAAGCTAAGCAGATTATCGAGAAATAGAACAAAAATAACTTAATATGAAATAAATTAAAGACTAATAAACATTTATGTGATATTTGTCCTCTTTTTATGTCAGTGAATGTTGAACAATCTCAACAGAAATGTGGTGCTACAGGAGGCGGAGAAGGCTAATACCGTGGAGCAAAGATGTGAGCAACGGCGACATTTTAAAGAAAATGGAAACAAAAACGGAACTTATATTTACCATCAGGTAGAGACAGTTGAAATATCTAAGTCACATAATGAGGAAAGAGTGTTTGGAAAATCTGATACTCACAAGAGAGATTGAAATCAAGAGGGACAGAGGACAACAATGCATAAAATACTTAGTGAGTTGAGTAAATGGATGCCGGAACAATATTTACGTGAAATAGCTAAAAGACAAGGTTTATTAAGCGCTACAAATGACAGGAAATTGTGGAGAGGAATGGTCGCCTACGTGTTGAGGGAACAAGGCAAATAAAAAAAAAGTTTTGGTAAACAAAACAAATAGGAAAGTAAACCGGAATTTGTATTAGAAGTTTTAATGTTTAAGTTTAGACGGAAATACCAAAATTTCTTTGATGTTGTTTTAGATGAATATTTTTAATATTACAAACTTTGCTATACGAAATACTATGACAATCTTGATTGCTAGCATCAGAACGTTTCATCCGTTGTGACCTTTGACCTTATTCTGTTGGCTTTATTTTGATTTGTTAAGTATCTGCCAATTCGTGCTAAATACATTGATAAAAGCGGGATAAATTTTGGTTATTCAACTTAATATACGTTTCATATTCACCAGGCTTAATGCAATTCGATTGTCTGTCCGCTTCTTGCATGGAAAAACAAATTAAGTGCCAATTCAACAATAACAGACGATAGTATTGAACTCATGCTAGTAAGAATAAAAAGCAGTTTTTAAAAGTAGTTAAAAAAGCAACTTATAGCTATGATTCAAAATAAAAAGAAGATATGCTGTCACTTGGATCTCCAAAGGAAGCTACAATATATTACTTACAAGAGAAAAAAAAATCAGCGACCATAAATATGAGCGGGGAAATAATATAGCAATGGGAACTATTCCAAAGACGAAAACTACAAGAATACAGAATATCAAAAGCAATATAGGTAGGTTTTTCTACTTAGAAGTTTTATGCAATATGAACTTCCTACTCAACTTCCTTCTTTTGCATATTAATTTGCACTGATGCAAGCGGAAGAAATATTATAGTCAAGCCTGTCTATTTTAATACTACTTAAGTGTTATTTTGATATGCTATAATGAATAAAGCGTATATTAATGTTTTAAACATTTATTATAAATATGATTAAGGTTAACATTCCAAATAGTATGATATGTTTATTACTTTGCTGAAAATAATATATATATATATGTATATATATATATATATATATATTTATATGTATATATATATATATATATGTATGTATATATATATATGTATATATATATATATGTATATATATATGTATATATATATATGTATGTATATATATATATGTATATATATATATATATATATATATATATGTATATATATATATGCATGTATATATATATATATATATATATATATATATATGTGTGTGTGTGTGTGTGTGTGTGTGTGTATGTGTGTGTGTGTGTGTGTGTGTGTGTGTGTGTGTTTCATGGAGATATTTTCCGATAGAGTGTAACTGTAAAGTAACAAAATGAATAAAACTAAGAGAAAAAAATGTTTCGCCCTCTGAGTCAAATACAAGGATTTATTGCTTTACACGTGTTTATATTTGAGAGCATGGATGTCATATATATATATATATATATATATATATATATATATATATATATATATATATATATATATATATATATATATATATATATATATATGTATATATATATTCATCAAAGGACTAATATGGGTGATGAGTCGTATGTTAAAACCGCATGTCCGTAGATGGGAAGGGATAATTTTTGAGTTATAAACCACTATAGTAACTGCTAATATTTACGACCATAATGTAAATAACTATAAACAATAATAGTTTGCATAAATAAATATATTTTAATATTAATAAATTAGTCAAAGAAGCAAAATCTCTTATGCCCAAGTAGCCTTTGAAAAATATCAAACCATCTCTTCTTGCCTGGCAGTTATGGATGAAATATTACGTCATATAGACTTGAATTTCATGTAGGCTAGGGGAAGGAGAATACTCAATAGGAAAAAAATTATACCCGATATATGCCCTCCCTAAAAAGTACGTATTCTCTACGGAAAACACATGACGTGGTGTGCCCTATGATCCAAAGCAGAATATAAGAAGGTCATGCACACACACACACACACACACACACACACACACACACACACACACACACACACACACACACACACATATATATATATATATATATATATATATATATAGAGAGAGAGAGAGAGAGAGATAGATAGATAGATAGATAGATAGATAGATAGATAGATAGATAGATAGATACTTAGATAGATAGATATAGATATAGATATAGATGTGTGTGTGTGTATGACATGGTTGAAATAACATGAACAGTAACAGAACGGTAATATATTTCGGAGATTTAATCTATACTTTTATCCTGATGAGCTACTAATCGTTGTTAAAATACAATTAAAAAAGTAAGTGCGAGACGATTTCGGTTGAATTTGTTTAAGCACAAAGACACGTACATAGACACACATACACCGCACGCTCACACAAATACATACAATACACATACACGCACACACACACACACACACACACACACACACACACACACACATATATATATATATATATATATATATATATATGCGTGTGTGTGAATGTTCCCTCCTTGATTTTGTGACAGTGATAGGATCTGGTTGCAAGGCTTTTGTCCTGGGTTGCAATAATTAGGTCCTCTGACTCAGCTTTCAACCCTGTACTCCTCAGCCACTGATGGGTTTTCTGTTCGTCCGCATCTGCTTCTTTTGTTTGTTATTTTTTTAGAAATTTGTCATGCAACGTCTTGCTCTCCCAGATTTTTTTTGTAATTTCATTTGGCTAAATTGATTTGCTTTCTTTTTTACTCGTTTTGCGTAGATGGTATCGCTTTTTTTTAGGATTTCAGGTATATTAAGCTCAGGTACCTCCACGAAATGTAAACAAAAACAGTATAGGTTGACAAGAAAGGCCTTAAATTTGCTGGAAAAATTTTTTATCTGCTTAAGTATATTTATCATTATTAAGAAGACATATCGAAGTATTTTTTGAGTATTTTTAAAAATTTTTTACTCATTCTTAGCATGTCCGAAATTTTAGTTAAACATCTTCTTTTTTTTTTTTGACAGCGAAATTATTAAAAGAAAATCGATATCAGCCACATTTTAAAAAAATTTTAAACTAAGTTAAAATCCGAGTTTAAATTTCTTTTAAAAATCAATTATAGGTTTTTCAAAATTTTTTTAACGAAAATTATCTAATTTAAAGATTATTTAATATATTTCTAAAGAAACTTTTACTTACTTTCTTCGAAAAAAAATGTGGTTTAAAATAAAGGGAGGCGATAGGCAATGAGTGATGTCTTATCATCACATATCGACAGCTAACGTGAGATCCGAATGATCATACGGAAGGGCATAAATGACGTAACGTAGCTGTAGCCCCCTAAAGTCAATACATATCTGCTTGATAAAACATTTCTATCCTAAGTAAAAATCATCACAAACATATCAATAGTTATTTTGTTACACTACACTGCAGCCTATTTGCCCTGAAAAAAATATTGAAAAATGACTTATGCTATCATCTGAACAAAAAGGAAACTTTTGTTCTGCACCCCATCAAACTAAGTATTTCCTGAAAGCAATGAATGCTCTTTCATTTCTGAGTGAAATTGGTAGGTGAAAATGATTATAAAAATTTTTTCTGGGCATAAAATATGAAAAAATATAGTTAAAATTACTATACCTGAACGTTAGAAACCAGGATTTTTTTTTGCATATTTTTATTTTTTTATTTTAAATCAGCATTGAGAAAAACAGTGTTGAAATTAAGCCAAAAAATATTGCTGGGTCAAGGGCCAGCCAGCCAACAATAACAAGTTGTCAACACCTTGTAAAAAAACCCACTTTTTTTTTTTTCTTTTTATAATTTAAGTTTGAGAAATGGCTTGATGTATTTTTGTTTTTTAACACATTTTGAGCAGGGTGATGACAATGAGTTTTTATGAGTTGCAGGCAGAATGGACCAAGGAATCAGAGGCAATACTGGATAGTTTGTTTGAATTCACAATGATCACCGAGATAGTTATATGTTGTTCTGTATGTCTAGAAATGAAACAAACTAATAAGGAGCAAAAAAAAATGTAAATTTATAGTAGTATTTTGATAAATAAATGAATGATGATGACAAAAATTAAATAATATCAGATATTGCTAGGTAGTTTTCTTTTCTCTTTCTTATTTATATTAAAAATATGTAAATGAAATGAATTAAAATCTCAATGAAGACTATTAACTAAATCAAAAAATATAAAAAACGAAAAAAAAAGAAAAAAATTGTCGAAAAATATCTGAGCCCGCCAAATTTCAGTGCTTGGTTGGATATGTTATCTTTCTTATTTCATAACAAAAAAAATATACATGAATTAAAAAATCTATAAAAAGAATTTCACAAATTCAAGAAATATATTGAAAAAGTAGCTATATAAAAAAATTCAAAAGAAATCAAATGGTACAGTATGAAAATGAATCGTAATGTAAAAATTGACAGACGGCTCACTGAAAAGTGAAAACTGTAAAACAACTTTAAAAAAATGAAATTGCAATGAAATATGTAAAATGATAAATGAAATAAATGGTATTTTTAAAAATGAAGTAATGTTGATGGTGAAAATGGCTTAAGATGATGTTCAAATTTTTGTAATGAGTAAAAAACGCTAAATCAAAATGCACAACATTTGTCTCGCTAAGAATTTGCAACACCATTACACTCAAGTCACGTGACCTGTTATTGCTTGTTACCTCCCGTATTTTTTAATAACAATTACATTTACAATAGCGATTACATTTCTTAATTACATGCTCTCTTCGGAGTAGTCAAAACGATACAATTTACAAAGCACTAAAACAAGATCTATATCATAAGGACACTTAGGAAACCCGACGCGGCTTTTAACTAATTTTAAAATATTTTAACAACTTAATGTAAAAAATGTATTATAATTAAATAATTAAGAAATAACTGTATTATAAATTTATTATTCATCGAAAAATTTTTTTTGCTTTCAGAAGATATTGTCCATATTAATAAAAACAACTAAAAGCAAATAAAAGCATTTGAAATTAAATAATATATTTATTTTATTGAGTTTTGTATGTTACAATTCAGAGCTGATTTTCAGGTACAATGGGTCCAATTACAAAAAAAAAAAAAAAACGTGATTTGCATTCTTCAAAGCCTTGTGCTTTTAACTATTGTAATCACTAAACCCGACGCGAGCGAATTTCTAGAGTTTTCATAAAATTAGTTATGGTGGGGGTGGGGGGTAATAAATATAAAAAATATTTCTGTCATAACTTTAATTAAAGAAAACATATTTATAATAATTTCGATCATATGTGAATACTTTCTGAAAGTTTCATTAACATCCGACAATTATTTTCATTTTTGCAAGATTTCCAAATATAATGGGTGTCATACAAAAAAAAACGTACTAAAAATTGTATATGTTATTTTACTAGTGACGTTGATACAAAGATAAACAATGGTTTTTAATCAAAATTTAGAATGTTCTAAAAAGAAGGAAAAATTTTCTAAAAATAATGAAAACAAACTTTGATCTTTCCTCTTCATGATAACATAAGCATTTAGAAGATAAAATTTTGTTTTCGTCAAGTTTGGCGTCTTTTTAATCAAGCTATGCCATTTTTTAGCGATTTCATGGAGTTACCTAAAAGCTGTTTCTTGTTGAGAGAGTGGATTTGGTATTTCATTATTTTCGGAGAAGGTCATTGGTTTTGGGAAGGTTTCAATAAGATCTTTGCGAGCTTTTAGAGATGGTTGAAGTTAGATTCAACCAGGGCGATCTAAAGCGCTTGGTAAGTACAGTCTATCAAGATATGATTTCGGGTGGTTCATCCTCATTTGAATAAGCATTTTTCTGGTCTTGGCGTCGAATATTTTAATATCAACCATCTTCCATTTAATAATGTTGAAGCTGTATGTTATTACGGGTATAGTTATGGTGTAGATAGCCTTCACTTCACTGGCCCCATTAAGTTCGCTTTATAGCATCAAACGCACGCTTCTACAATATTCTTTCAGATCTTTTTCTTCATAGTTGAATGTTGCATTCCATCTCCTTCGTTAATTCTTATGAATTTGTATGTATTATCTTGGTCTAGTTCCTTAACCTTGTTGTTGATATCAAAGTTTAAATCAGTAGTTTTCTTTAGTTTACCTCCTTTGAATGTGTTTTTGGCACATTTGTCGCTGCCGAAATTCATCATAATATCTTGGCTGTAGGTTTAGACAATGTTGAATAGGTGTTTCTGCCGGTTGTCATCATTGGCAAACGTTTTATGATCATTAATATTGAATAGGGGATTCAGTTTGCTATTCTCTGACTTGTATCCGTAGCTACTATTGTTCAGTAGGCAGCTTCGTATCGCTAATGCAAGGCAGAAGAGTAACCTCCTTCTGCTATTTATTATTATTGTTATTATTATTATTATTATTATTATTATTATTATTATTATTATTAATACTATTTCCTTTAATATATGCCGTTTACGCATTTCTCTCCGGGTCCCGCCCAGGGACCTAAGTTTAGAAATGGTACCATGACACTTTCCACTGCAAAAAAAATATATTACATAGATAAAGCCCTTCGTAAAATGTGTTGTACTTGTCAGAATAATCTGTTGTATCTCTTTGAGGCATGGACTTCCAGGGATCCCTTCAATTCGTCTACTGGAATCTTTTCCAACCATTCCTAAGGCTCCAACTACAACAGGGATTGTTGATGTTCCCATGTGCCACATTTTTGAGATTTCTATTTCAAGGTCCTTGTATTTTGACAGCTTTTCGAATATATTCAAAGATACATTGCAGTCTGCAGGGACTGCCATATCAATAAGGAGGCATTTTTGTGGTCTTTTTAAGGAGTCATTTTCTTTATTTGTGGTCTTATTATTATTATTATTATTATTATTATTATTATTATTATTATTATTATTTAGGCAAATTAAAAGTTTTGTACATACTTAATTATAGTCACCAGTAATGAAATATATTTTATTTATTATCACTAGATTCTATTTATAATAATGTCTTCAATAATTGTGGGGCTTTCTTTGCAGTTTTTCTATTGAGTATACTATTTATTATTTTATCCGGAATAGAGAATGTTCTTCGAAAACACAAAAAATACGCTGAATCATTAAACAGACAAACAGTCAGAGTTAACTTCAGCTATCACGTTGAGATGAATTCATAATCAAGCCAGATTCTATCTGCTTTTAAATATAAACGTCTGCTTAAATCTGGGCATACATTTCCAATAATGTTCAAATTAATAAAAAAAATACCTCGGATTAATCAATAAAAATTGCACTAAGTCTTTAGAAATTCCTTTGTTTACGCTTCGCTTGAGGAGTTATGACTTTCGAAGAAATCTGAACCAAAAAAAGTGTGCTTTCAAGGCAGATAAAACATCGCTTTATTATAAAGCCCTTCATAGCCTAGTGGTCAAAAGCAGGCTTTCTCCTGCAAAGGGAGACGTACGTTCAGGTCCTGCTAGAGGAGGAATTTTTCTTTTATGAGATTTTTCGAATGTACAGGGAGTTATCCCGATGTATTCGACGTATGAGAGTCACGCATTACTACCAGCCAGACACCAGCACATATGATTTGATTATAATGTTGAAGGCTTTGTACAGAAACAACCACACTTGTTGAAGGGCCAAATACAGAGACCTGGTGCAGTGAACTACGTGCCCCAAGGTCCCCAAAGACCCTCCGTAGGTTTTGAATGCAGGCTTGTCCTCGCCTAGACCAGTTGACATCCAAGGCTATAGAATCGAGTCTATCCTACTATTTTCCCATAGCTGAAGAGAGAAGAAGAGGATTAATACATTTCCGAATAAGGGAATAATAATAATGAATGGGACCCCTAATCCACCAGGGCGTTAGGGGGCACCAGTGTATTAGAGGAAAAATAGCTTGAAGGAGATCAAACTTCTTCAGTCTGGATTGAATTCAGATTCGCCCAACTCTAGTATCCAAGACTGACCAAATGTTTCGAAGACTGCTCGCAAACCATGGCCATACTGCCATATATATCCTTTTATTTACCTATAGATGGAGGGAGAACAGATGGATACATACCTTTTCTAAGTGCATTTGTGCATGTGAATATAAAGAACACGACTGGAATTCGAACTCTGTTTTCAGATTTCTTATTCCGAGCCACTAACCATTAACTCGCCTCACATCCATAGAGCCACAGTAGGAAGACTATGAATCGAATATCTTGAAATACTGAGCGCCTTTATCGAGACTTGAATGATGAATCCATTTATTATGCAACATTGGAACCCGTCAAATTCGAAGAATATTCGCTATCACATAAATGGCAATACTGAAAATAAAAAATAAAAAAAAACAGCCGACTTAAATATGAATCGCTTTCGCGTACATCCCTATGGAATCTGACAATGTCCAGTTCCAGACATGAAGTATTAACCGAGACTCTACATATTTAAGTAATTATACGGAAGTTCCAGTCACGTCGAGAAGAGATTAGAGTTACATATTTATATAGGAGGATAAGCGTGTTGACCGTTGACTGTAGTGAATTGGCATGGGTGTGCTGTATTCACTTCAAATTAATTCACCTTCTCATTCAGCTATGGGTAAAATATGGGTACACTGTGTCCTCTAGTTCTCGATGGTAACCGTTCTGGGATAAATACAACTCTGATTTTAAACCAATGTAGAAAAAGGAAAACAACTCAGAAATCTCCAATGAAGAAAATGGAAAAGTGTTTCGAAATATTTCCTAGGAAATTTGAGAAATCTGAAGATATTCTTTAAGAGAACATATGGAGAGCCATAATTAACTATGGCCCGAAAAGAAAAAGGTATTTTAAGAAAATGCATCTGACAACTGGTATTTTAAGAAAATGCATCTGACAACTGGTATTTTAAGAAAATGCATCTGACAACTGGTATTTTTAAAAAATGCATCTGACAACTGGTATTTTAAAAAAATGCATCTGACAACTTAAACGGTATTTTAAAAAAATGCATCTGACAAATAGGGATCTCGTGACAGCAAGCCTCGTCAATAGCCAATCACATATTTCAATATTTTAATGCTGGGAATATATGGATCAAGCGCGTAAGTCTACTGGCAAATGAAAATCAAAAGGATAATTATACCTACAATAAGGAAGTGAGGTTTGAAAATGCATGAATAATAAAGAAGTATTAGCGAATTTGACACTCACAGGACATATCGAGGTAAAAAAAGGATATGTGAAGTTACTGAGCAGCCTACCTTACGACCTTTTGTCAATTGATGTTAGTTGAATGTCTTGGTACAGGGACAAACAATAGTTACCAGGATTAAGAGTTTGTAGAGAATCATAATCAACATTATCCTGAAGTAACACGTTAGTTATAAAGGAAGTCTTGGGGATGTTTTCGTTTTTTTTTCTTTTTCGGCTACTGTAAAGTTATAATTCATTTAATTAGAATAAATTAGATTGCATTTTAGTTAAATGTACATTTTGGGGTGAATTGGCTTTAAAATTATTTAGTTGTAATTATTTTATTCTATAATTCTCTTGTTGAGATTATTTGTGTATTTTAGCATTTAAGTTGTCGCTAAGACTGGAGTAATTGTATCCTCTCAATCATGTATTTTGTTGGAACCCAGTTTTTAAAATATAATCTTTTCGATTATAAAGGAATCGTGTAATTTGAATGGCGTAGATGGATATAAGGGTTTCAAACTTCATCACATGATACTCAGAGATTTACATTTTTTTTTTTGTTTTTTTTATTTATATTTGCTGATATTCACTTTAGTATAGCAGGATACGCAATGTGAATGAATCATATGTGTGCATCTGTTTCATTTTGCCTAAATCCTTTATAACATTATATCACACTGTAAATGCATGCCTCGTCATTCCATTAGATTTTATTTTATTCTGTTAGTTTATTACCACCTCAATTCTTTTATCTTCTTTTTTTTACAAACTTTCACGGAGTAAAAGGCTTGAGGTCCAATCACCGTAGATGTTTAGACTCAAAATGTTAATGATGAATGCAGTATGTGATAGGAATGGAAGAGAAATCGGCAGCTAGTGAAGAATGATAACGGCTGAACTTTCAGTTGATGAGTTCGAAAATTACCCAGACTGCACAGTTCCAAAAGTGACAGTTCTTAGGTAAAATGCTCTGTAAATCCAACATATTCTTACATTTTCAGAAGTGGAGGAAAGGAGAGTGACTCTATGTATTGCAAGTGGCATTATATGAGTGAACTGTAAATTTTTGAAAGGTATGATGTTGTAAAATGAATATGGGGACAGCAATTTTGAGTGTGTACATTATGCTATCTAAGGTAGTATGTTAGGGCACGCTACTACTATTATTGGTACCCTGTATCACTCTCATCTGTTAGTTCAAATCCTGTCAGGAATAACTGCAAAAAATCCCCTCTCTAAATTTATAGACAAAACATATAGATGCATGCTGGGATCTCTTCCTAGCCAATATTTCTGTTCTTGTTAGAACGCTGTGATCACTAGTCTGCATCCATTTTTGCGTGTTAACACCATTCTTAGTTTGTGATTTTGTTTGCCTCATTACTGTCGTTTTGTTTACTTTTTCTATTGCATAGATTTTTTACTTAGTATTATTTCTGCTCTGTTCTTTACTTTCCTTTGTGTTGTTCATTGCACACTTTGTCAGTTCTTTTTCGTCTAACGATTATAACTAACCATGTCCAAATAATCTAGACATATTTTCAGGTAGTCGAATACAAAACGGTTTCCCCATCAGGTTTTTTCTGGTGAGGATGCTGGCTAGACATCCAACGAGATTTTAAAAAATAGTCATATCAAAGGTGATAGAATTTTGGTACGGTCAACGGCCATCTCGCACAATGGGGTAGACTGGGTTCAATCAATATGGATACTGTCATTGTGGTGATCACATGGCATCGCTGGTCGGACGGTTTTCTAAACTGGTCCCCGGCAAGAGCGGAGAGTTCCTCCCAATGCAATCAACAGTCATGTGTCCATGAGCAAGGCGAACCCAAGTTAGAGGATTCCTGTGTTTTTTCAGCTGGAAAGAGATGAAACTATCTCAAGTCTACTAGGTCAAAGCACGCTACGCAGGAAAAGCACCACGTCGACTTTAAATCCAGATATTTTCAGAAACAGATCACGTGCTCATCTGCGCAGTGGCCTTAACACCACATCAAGTATTGGACTAATGATGATGATGATGATGGCTTTGCTTATGATAATCTATGGAGGATTAAACATTACAGAAAATACTGATAATACTAATAAAGTTGGATATTAAATAAGTATCAGCATTTTTTGCAAACTTGTTATATTTTAAATCGTTTCACCCCAATCAAGATAATAAAGCAACAAAAACGCAAAGGCTTACTGAGTGTGTGATAAAACAGGATAAGAAAATATTATTAAGGAGAGAGAACAACAAAAGAATGATTACTAAAAAAGACAGGAGATAACGAATGACATTGCTGAAGACCAAAGTTGACCGCAATAGAAGAATCAGGAAGCGAGAAGTGCGAGAGAAAAAACTGTTAGCATGGAATCTACGTTTTGTTTTAATTCTCAAGAATACTAATGGATAGTTGCAGTATAGCTGGCCACTTGTATTCGAAGATATCCGTCTACTAGCGCGGCTAGCCAATCCCTGTTGCAACTTGCTCAGGCGCATTGGTGTTTATTCAACACCCACAGTGTCCACCTGTAGTTTATACTGAAACTATGCGGTGCAGACCTTAGCGTTTCTGGGAAAGAGCGAGTTATCTAGCGTGATCAACAATTTGAACAACGATGACTTGTAACTTCGTGCTAGCACAGCTATCGACGGCACCCAAAGGTGGCGTCTACTTATTTTCACTCACAATGTTTGGGTCAAACCGTGGTATGGTTTTCAGGCACCTTTCCATCAAGAAGTCTCCTTCCTGACATGGTGAGATTCGAACCCTGGTCTCTTGGTCAGAATGCGAATCTTCTAATCACTCGGCCATATGTACTTGCAGCACCCTGACTGGATTATTACTAGTTAAAGTTTTTATTTAAATATCGAGAATTGGAAAGTTTCTCATTGGAAAGTAAATTTTGAAGAGATACTCAGATAACCAGATCCGTTGTTATTACGGATCGAGATAAGTGTTAACATTTTATTTATTTGGATGGATTTTGAGTAACAAAGAGTTAATTTTTCTTTTTTATTATTTTGTTACACTGCGTGTCTTTATTTTGTCAGTGCTTTTTTCCGATAAAATCTTGAACATTATAAAAGACACCGGGACATTAACTCCGGCAACAATAAGAAATTTATATGACACCTGTTGTTGACTGTTTCGAATTGTAGTTAACTGATAAATTGACGTTATTAATGAAGAAGTATTTTATCTTGTCTCATTTTCCAATGATTCGCTTTGTTTGTGTTAAATAAAATCAAGTGAATCATACAGATATGGACACAATCGGTCCAAGTAACATCGACGAAACCATTTTCACTTTACATAGATACTATGAGTATCGCCTCTTGGGATTAAGCTTTAAAAAAATGAGGAAAACTAAGTCACCAACAAAACCATCTGGACTCATCTTCCACCAGTTTAAATATACACTGCATGAAACCTGATAGTGATTGTACTTTCTTTATTCTAACAAGTTATAATCTCCCTGATTATTACTTTCTTTTCTTTTGATTAATTTTGATCAGATATCTATTTACTCAGAATCGACCGGACACATGGTTCTGTGTGTGTGTGTGTGTGTGTGTGTGTGTGTGTGTGTGTGTGTGTGTGTGTGTGTGTGTGTTTGTGTGTGTGTGTGTGTGTGTGTGTGTGTGTGTGTGTGTGTTTGTGTGTGTTTGTTTGTGTGTGTTTGTGTTTGTTTGTGTGTGTGTGTGTGTGAGAGAAAAATTATTCTCCACTTGGTAATCTATTTTACCGCCTTTTTTACAGACGTATTTTAGATATTGTTTCCTCAGATGAAGAAATATTCACTACGGACCAGTCTGGTATCATCCTGACCTCAAGTGGAAATTTTTAAATGTTCTTCTAAATCAGAAGTTCAAAATATTTTCTTGGAGGTCCACTTCCAAAAATGTAAGTGATAAAGAGGGCCGGATTTTTTAAACTGAACATATATTTTAAACATACAAACGGTAGTATAATTTTCAATTTGTTATTAAATAAATAAACATGCTAATATATACTTTTATTAATGTGACACTTGATACTTTTTTTCTTTTCACAACTTTTTTTTTGTCAGCTTTTACAGATGCAGTGGCAACACGCAGCTGTCTCGCCAAATTATCATCATAAGCTGACTTCAGCAATTTGTTTATTTTTAAGTTTCATCATTGAAAAAAATCCCTTCACTTCAGTATGTACTTCGAAAAAGCATTTTAATGGTAATTTTTGTCAAATTTGTATAATTTCCAGCAACATAATTTGAATGAAATGTCGCCAAATAATTCTCACTGTATGCTCCCTTCAAGTCTATATCTGACTGCAAATAAATAAGTCCTATTTGATAGGAGTCAGCACTGTTTACTGCTGCCGTTTGAATTGGTTGAGCAAACAGTTTTAACTTCTTTTCTTTTTTTCTGAAATCTACAAACATTTTGTCGAATTCCTCACTTAGTTTTTGAATACTTGCAACATATTTTGTAGAAGTGCTTTCAGACATGAAAAAATGTCGAGCCACAATGACAGACTTCGCGGGCCACATTGTCGTCCGTGGGCCGCTTGATGCACACCCGTATTCTAAATGACACTTACATAAAAGTCTCACAAATTGCAATTAATTTTCTCCTTTTACGTAAAACATTACTCAAGATTATTACAATATATTTGTGGTTGAATAAACAAACGAAACAATGAGATGTTGTGTAAATGTGGAGTAAATAAGGAAGGAAGGGAGAGAAGTTGACGTAATGATAGAAAGGTGTAAAAGAAAAAGAGAGAAAAAAGAGTGAAATTGGACAATGGTAGAAAAAGGTAAAAAAAAGACATTCTGTTTCATTTGTTATCAAGCGATTTCCAGTTGATCAAACAGACTGCTTGAATATCGTTCAACACATCACAAGTTCCAACGTGCCGGTTGATTGGAGAACAGTTTTTTTTCTAAACCTTTCACACGGCGTAGTCACTTCTGTTTATTTATCATTTATTATGTTGTCACTTTTGATGTTCACCATTTCTACTTGCTGGAAACTATTATCAATAATAAAGACAAATATATGAATTATTATGCGCTTGTAAAATATGTCAAATATTTTTAGGCATTTTTTTTTTATATATTTCTTCATTCAGCAAATGCAAAATTATGGAAACACATAAGAGTTTATTAAAAAAAGTTAAGGTTTTCACCAAACAAATTGTATTAAGTAACCTATTTTATTAAACAGTTCAGGATATTAATCGATAAGAAGAATATCCTTATTATCGATATTAACGTATCCATCTCCTCAACATTGGCTTGAATTTTGTTTTTGAAACATTTGAGCTTGTAACCTCATTGCCGTGAATGTCAGCACCGTTCAAGCTCGTAGGGACAAAGTTTACAAGTTGATCATAGAAGCTATTATGCATAAAAATTTCAAGATGCTCATATATTCTATTCATCGATTGAATCTTATCATTATCGTTTCAGTTCACTTATTTGTCTTTGAGTTGCTTGACTAAAATAAACTGCATATGGGAGATGAGATTTTACATAGTATTTATGCAGCATTGTTTCCATGTCTATGGAAATATAGCCCATCTATTTAAGTATTGCTTATTTTGTGATAGACATCGCTCACTATTCTTGCCTGGCTACGAATATTAGTATAAGGACATTTGCCGTTCGTAATTAAAATAACCAATTAGTTGGCAGCAACTTTTCTTTCAAACATGTAGTGTTGAATGTTAAAGACAACATAGTCTTACATATTTTCTTTTGAATTTTCTCATATTCTCTAATGAGACTTTTTATTTGAAAATAGTTCCGAAATATGTATTGTCCATACGATGACCTAGCGCTTTCGAACATCATTGTTCATCTTCAGGGTCAATATTTTAGTCAAAATATATATATATAATATATATATAAAGCTCAAACGATTCTAATGTAATAAATTATAGCCATAGAATATTAGTGTTTGAGCTTTTTGTTATATTATTACACTGTCCTCGACATTGAGTTGTACCTGGATTCTATCCTGTTGGAAATTTATTTATAATATATATATATATATATATATATATATATATGTGTGTGTGTGTGTGTGTGTGTGTGTGTATTGACCACTAATATTATCTACATTCATATATATATATATATATATATATATATATATATATATATATATATATATATATATATATAAATGTGAACATTCAGAAATAACTTAAAATATACTTGCAAATGTAAAATATGAATAAATCCAAAAGAAAAATTAAACAAAATTGTTTTATTCTCCGATGGAATTTATCAAGGCAAATCATATTTGACTTGAAGTCCATCAGAAGACGTAACACATCGGCCAAGATAATTTAGTTGTTGTCTTTGTTCATATATATATATATATATATATATATATATATATATATATATATATATATATATATATATATATATATATATATATATATATGTGTGTGTGTGTGTGTGTGTGTGTGCATAAATATATATATATAGACAGAGAGTAGTCATTTGTAGCATGAGGTTGAGTGATACTACAATTTCCTCGTCGTTTCTCTCTCTTTATTTCTCTCTTTCTTTCTCTCTCTCTCTCTCTGTATATATATATATATATATATATATATATATATATATATATATATCCATGTATAAAGATATGTAAAAGAAAAAATGACAGTTCCAATCTGTATATATATCTAAAAATAAATACGCTTAAATTCTCCTTCAACTCTGCCGTGCGTCAACGGCTTAGTTGGTAGAATCCCCGACTGACACTAATTCAGTTTGGTTTCGATCCTAGCTAGAGGCAAACGGACGTCTAGCAGCACTGATGTGCTGTGATACAGCGAAACAGTCTGTATTTATATATATATATATATATATATATATATAGGTTGCTTCATTAGCATGGATCCGTTTTAAATGGGAATTAAGTTTAAGTATCTATTGATATGTTCATTTACTTTCAGATTTAGCGAACATTTAAATAACGTGATGCGATAGAGAAATAAATAAATGTTCACCAATAACACTGATTTATTTACTGCTGATTTTGATCCGCCTTAATGAAACACCGTATATATATATATACTCATCTGTCTGTTTTTTTGCGTGTGACATTCATTTTAAGTACATATATAGAATATATAATTTCGACTGTTTGATACCGCCCTATCTAAACCGAGTGGATTGATTTTCCAGTAGGCATATACTACGTGGCTAGTTCGTTCAGATTCTTTTGATGGCATCCCTATAAAATGGCCCCTTTTATATTCGCGCCGTTTCCATTGTGCAGCGCTGATCTTTTCGGTGAGGTGTAAAATAATTGCCAATAATATAAATGCGTTTCAACATAGAAAACGGGAGGGAAAAAGAAGAAAATGCGATTGACACAAACGAAAATGAGGTGTCATAGTTTTCATTTCACGCTTCACCGAGACGGTTTTTGCACTAACGCCGTGAATAAAACCACAAGTACACGATCATTTTCGGTATTTTATTCAGAAATCGCGAGTACTTGATCATTCGTAAGCAATGATGAGCGATGTAACTGCGGTTATTTTCACAAGTTGTTATCAGAATATGATTTTATGTCCATGCAAGGCTGACTCGTTTAACATGTCCGATTGCATTAACAGGAATTTAAACTTTTTTTTATATGCGTAGCATCTAAAATCTCAAATGAATATATAATCTCCCTTTAATGATATTTTACATCCCAGTGAATCCTTGTATCCGCACGTTTGTTATTTATCACATTATCTTTGACTGGATAGTTTTTCAGGCTTAATAAAGAGTTTCAAAGTTCTAAATAACAACGTTTGCCGTGGAACAATAAAGGAATTGAGGCTATACAAATAACGGACATTAGAAGCTGTAGCATAAACCTCGCTAAGTTCGGAGATCCGATCGAACGAAACAACAATTTTTAAGAATGCAGAAAGATAAAATTCGAATGATTAATTGTATAATCGCTGCATTTCTCAATATTTCAAAACTATTGAACATATATTAGCGAATGTGCTAATGGCCTGTTCGTCCAGGATATAAGCGGTCATGTTTTCCCATAGATTTCGTCTCTTTAGTATCTCTGATTTACTGTTTTTGTTGTACGGATGGTTAGCCTTAATCAAGGGTTTCTAAAATCCAAATAACAGTGGTTTCCGTGGATGTGCGGTTAAATGATACCTATCTTCGTCTTTATGGGCCTTGACCCCTTGAGGGGAAAAATGTTTGTAGAACCAGTTTAGTTAACCAGGACGTCAGTTAGTACTTATTTGCACATCACCACTTCTTCTTCTTCTTCTTCTTCTTCTTCTTCTTCTTCTTCTTCTTCTTCTTCTTCTTCTTCTTCTTCTTCTTCTTCTTCTTCTTTCTCCTCCTCCTCTTTCTTCTTTCTCCTCCTTCTTCTTCTTCTTCCTCCTTCTTCTTCTTGTGCTGTGACCCCTCAGGATGTAAACGATTATAGCTCTTCAACCTTCCTGCATATGCATTTTGTTTATTTAAGAAGTTACCAACGTATTCTTCTCATGACGTCTTGGTCGAAAAAGGATCTTTTAAAGAATGTTTTTGCATATTGAAAACCATATACAAATTTTGTGGTGTCAAAATTTTCTTTAAATATATACATATTTGCATGTGTATTTACCAAATTTACATAAAAAGTCATGAAAACTGATATTATTATTATTATTGGAATCTTCGTGAATTCTTAGAAAATTCGGCCGGGTGAACAAGATCATATTTGATTTTGGCTGAAGCGGAGAGGTAAAATGATCAGTTATATGCTGTACTGCTACCGACGCACTTCGAATGATATAATGTCCTCCTGAGGTGTATTGCGAATCACAGAGATTCGTAGATATATTCCGGAGTGCGCCAAACTTAACAGGGGTGACTTGAGCTGCTACTTATTAAATTGCTCCGATTGGCTCTAACTTATCCTGATACTTCTTAATTTTCTCTGATCCTTCTTCGGCATATTCGTATGCCAAGTGACCGCAACGTCTATCAGGTTTCATTCATGTCTATTCCGTTGCACACGTGTGATGTCAGTGAGATTACGCTCCAAGAGCTAGACAGTGAACATAAGTATATCCCAAATGAGTTTCACCTCCTCATTCTTGAATAATAACAGTGGAGACACTTATACCCCTTCTCTGCACACTGGTGGACCTGCTTCCTGCATATTTCCTACATTTATTATTATTTTTGACAATGTTGTTCTTATCATAATCATTATTTAATTATCTCTTCAGATAATAACTTAATATCCAGTAATTAATGTATTAATTGCACAAGCAATAGTTTTAGGAATCATGCAATTTGTATCTGATTAAGTTTTCCGCCTGATGTAATGGAATAACCTGTCACCCGCATGAGTGACTACACTATAGGTAGTAACTGCATATAAGTATCTGTAAGTAAACGAAGTATAGAGACCAGCTGAAATCTTTTCAGCTGTTCGGTTGAACTCTCTGGCTTCGGACAGAGAGAAAACCGGACGAGGCTGTTTATACGGGTTCAAAGGGAATATATTTGGCTGGGCCTACGGGCTCGGAGAACCAACGTTAAACTCGGCCTTGTGCCACATACGACCCTCGTAGGGAGGGGGCTGTTAAATATACCAGCTGAAATCTTTTCAGCTGTTCGGTTGAGTTCTCTGCCTTCGGGCAGAGAGGAAACCTGATGAGGCTATGCCGAATGGCAGAGTCTTGTCCGGGGAGGTAGACAGACCCGATCCCCTTTATGCGGGGTTTACGTGGAATTTTAGGCCGAGCCTACGGTCTCTGATTGCCCCACATTAAACTTGGCCTTGTGCCACATCTTACCACCTGGAGAGGTTGGTAAATATTATTAGGTGGGATCTGTTGAGTACGACTCAGACTTACGAGTGAACTACCGAACTTCCAATAGTAGCACTTTCTACTGGATTGACTTGCGATGATTTTGTGCATAACTATTACCTTTATTCTTATTTATCCACCGTGTTGTTCAAGTATATATTCCTATTAGCACGGAATTTAAACACCCCCTTTTGCTGGTTACTCTTGTTTCCAAGAGGTTTCAAAACTGAAATTGTTCTACTGGGCAATCAATGTTAATTGTCTTTACTCATGTTCCCATACCAAGCGCACCAATGACAAGAGTCACAGGCAACTTACAAAGTACATTAGTGACAACTAGTATGATTGTGATCTACTTCAACTTATCCGAATTGAACCTTCATTGGGTCATACTTGATTATTGTCTCTTCATTTTTATATATCGTCATATTTGATTACTATCACTTCTTTTATATCTCGTCATACTTGATTCTTATCACTTCTTCTATTATATATCGTCATACTTGAGCACTATCTCTTTTTCCTTTGTGTATCATCATACTTGATTACTATATCCTTCTCTTTTATATATCGTTATACTTGATTACTATCTCTTCTTCTATGTATTGTCATACTTGATTAAAATCTCTTCTTCATTTATATATCGTCATACTTTATTGCTGTCTCTTCTTCTATATATCGTTATACTTAATTATTATCTCTTCTTTTATATATCGTCATACTTGAGCACTATCTATTCTTTTTGCTCTATGCTTGCATAAAAACAATACGACGGATTAACAATTAACACTTCTTAAGATCTTTCATATTTCACGAATTTGTCCGTTTTTTTTTAATTCTCCACGTCCTTGTATTGTATAATACGACAGAATTTTTCGTATTTCTCACTCAAGGATTTTATCAGTTGTTGTACGATTCTTTATCTCCATGCAAACCAAACTTCTCTGACAACATTCAATGACTGGTTCTCATAACTCTATTACCATTATTATTATTATTATTATTATTATTATTATTATTATTATTATTATTATTATTATTATTATTACAACACTTCGGAAAGTGCGTGATTTAAGAAAAGGAAAAGAAAAGACAGTGTTTAAGAAGGTTTACTAATATTTCGACGATATTTCTGTCTTATTCAAGTACTTTTTAAAAAATTACATACAAGTATAAAAATTACATACAAGTATAAAAAAGTTTAAAAAATAGAAGTCTTTGTACAAACATCGTTTGTCTTGGGAAAAATGCTGTACAGGTAATCAACGCATCAAAGTGAATGAAAAGCAACCAACGTGAATGGAATGCAAACGAAACGGGAGTAAAATGGCGGTGATCACGCGCCTCTTGAATTCTTCCGTTAGTTGATTAGCTAGTAAAAGCAATTCATTAAAGAGGTTCGTATCAATCTTATGGAATTCTGAAGTCATTTGGTTCATTTCCTCGGGTCGGTCGTTTGTAGTTTGGATATGTAATTATCTTCATATGTTTCAAGGTCTGAAAGGTCGCTGGATTCTGCATATTCTTTCAGAACGTCTATATCATTATTATTATTATTATTATTATTATTATTACTATTATTATTATTATTGTTGGTGTTGGTGTTTGTTTGCGTTATGTTTCGTGTTTTGTATCGGTTAGAGACGGCTCCAAAATATGGTCCTTAGGCCCTATAGAAGAATTGTCATTTAACAGATAGCGCTTTTCTTAGTATATGGGATATTTCTCGAAAGGCGATCTTCTGCGCAACTTGTATGTTGATGTTACTTGGGACACTGTTATTAAAAAAAATTTCACGAGGCCGACGATCCTCTTCTTCTTCCTCTTCTTCATTATTATTATTATTTTTATTATTATTACCTCAGACGTATATATATTTAATTCTAATAATTCCATAAATATAAAATACCAAAAGATGAAAAGTAAATTGTTTTCTTATTTTGTAATACAGGCATATTATATTGGAATATTAGTTAAAACGTTTCTAATATCTGCGTTGTGAAAACGTTTTTATACACGTGCTTATAAACTTAAAAGAGAAAAAGCATTATTTGTTCATATAAGTCATTAAACTGTTTTAGTATTGATTAGAAAATACTCGCGAATAACTTCGAGTGATAAATTGTATGTGACTTATTAAATAATAAACACAGCTATGTCATCAGAGGCACTTATGCGTGAAGCAATGGTTAGAAAAACTTGTCTTTTTAGATCAATTATGATTGAGTAGTGAGTACGAACCTCGGCGAGTGGTCCATAAGCTCGCCCTTGCATCACATCGAAGCTACGGTTAGTAAATTATTATGTTCTATTTTCAGAGAGGATAGAAGAATTAAAACTTTTTAATTCCATCATCCCTTTTTTAGCTGAGTAATTGCTATATATAACATATATGTGTTGTTTTATATTGAATAATGTTCGAGACCAGTTATAAGCAATAATTTAGATAGATGTCTTAAGTGGGCCATTCGTTCCAAATTTTGCAAAAACCAAAAAAAATGACACTAGTATCTCTGGTGTATCTCCTTAAAAGAAAAGCCTGTGTAAACCCCTATGTTTATCACTTACATAATGATTAGATACATGTGTATATGTTTCCCATCTGTTTAGTAAATATACAGAGATATATCTGCAAGGAAACTGCCACGTCAATGTCATCGTTCTATTTCCAGCGCTGCAGTACTTATTTAATCTATATTGTGTCTTTTCAGAAGTGAACTTCTTACTCTACATGGCATTTTATAGAGAAAAATGGTGAGTAGAACTGTCAAGCTTTTTAAGGGTCAGAAGTGTTGGACAGTCATGTGGGTGCACCGTGAGGGCAGAATTAAACGGAACTTTAATAAATGAATAGGGTCATAACTGAAATTCGAATTTAAGGAAATTATCAACTGTCACCCGTTTCTGGGCAGGTGACTACGAACTGTTCATTTTTCTGTATACAGCAACTCAAGGGAGAAGACTTCAAACATAACAACATATATCGATATGAGTCTCTATTCGGTATCTCCATAATATTGACAATCAAGTGATGGCTGCTGGGAGTAAATCTATGCTCGACTCAGTCATGATTACGAAATGTATGAAATGAGCAAATATCATATCCAAGAGGAGTCTGTATATGTGACAAGGTGTAATTTTCTCGGATGAATCATCTTTTGACCAATTCTCTGCCAGTGGACGTATCTGGATACTCCTAGAAACACGGCAGGTTTTCCCTGATGATCTGTCGAACGATTTGTCACGTTGGTCGTTAGTCCTTGATAGAATGCACTAATTAATGCTGCAAAATGTATTTCGGTTCATCGGGATTGACTTTTCCCCATCTTTATTCCAGTTATCAGATGAACACGAGAAACACGTTTTATTATGCAAGACAATAATCTATACTAAGCGGTAAAAGTAATCGCTATGTGGCCGCTGTCAATTGGTGTTCCATTTCTATCATGGGCATATCAACCCTGAACAGTGCCTGGGCCTTGTTTGACAGAATACTACGGAGGAAAAGGCTAAAAATCATTATCCTGCCATTTGTCTTCAACTTCGACAGGAATCCCCCAGTGGAATATTACAGTGCTTGTCACCTGATAGAATGAAGTTACTCAAAATGATAAGGGAAAATCGACTATGTATTAATAGAGACATTCATTAAACAAAAATATCCCTAAACATTAGTTTGGGGATTAAATTCGGTTTCTAAAATAGACGTATATTAATTTTGGCGTGCCCATGTTAATTAATACAAATTATGCAGAGTGATTAGTCATTCATAAAAATAAACAGTACAAATAAGTCGGTACATAAAAAAGTCAACGATGGAAAAAGTAACCCTATACAGAAAACGTTTGGGTTTCCGATATAATTCCCTCTCTTGTAACGGATTTAATCCGGCAGCGAATATTGACAAATTGACTCGCTTATAACGTCCTGAAAATTACAGATCAAAATTCAGTTAGTAAATGCGTTTATGTCTACACACTCATTGCTCCAAAATGAGAAATATGAAATATTGGACTATTAAATATTAAAACAGTATTGTGACATTGTTTATTTTTGGCAAACGTTAATCTATCTTTGTTGGACATATGAGACGTAATAATTTTTCATGGATTTCAACAGTATCACTTCTGATTATGCAAATTTATAACATCTATCACAAGCATTCGTAAATTAGTGGTCACGTAGAAATCTCCGGGTTTTCGATCATTTTAGAAAGGTATAAGAGAAAAAAAATGAAGGCAACACGAATCACGTCTAATATCTTCCGAACGTTTATATTTTTTCTTTGTTTAATTTTTCTTATCAAATTTAAAATAAGTTCTGACATCTTAGAAAATTTGCACCTGAATACCTTGTGAAGTGATTGATGGACATTTCTTAAAATTTTGAGCTTGAATGTCACGTCAAACCGAATGTTTTCACAAGATGGCGAATCATTAACTTGAGTTATAAACGGGCCAGGATTTTTTTCTTTTTTTTTTACTTTTATTTATGTTTATAAATGAATAAAGCAAATCATTTATCCTATAATTAAAATATCAAATATTTTGTGATGTGGAAAATATAAATGTTACTTTTTCTTAATTCGTAATATTTGAACAGATGCGGATGAATTACTTTGAAATATATATGGGCTATAATTTTCTATCTTAATTTATTTTTATAAGTGATCAAAGATTTTATCATACAACTAAAATATCAAATACCTTTAGACGTAGACAAGATAAATTCGACAGTTTCTTCATTTCAAAAGTTTTGGCAGATGCGGATGGATTAGTGCATTTTCATGAGTACATTATTCTTTATGTTTCTAAAATCTGATAATTAAAACGTGTCATTAGTTATTCAATATATATCACAATTATAAGAGTTCCTAATAATTTTAGAGAAAACTTATCAAATAATTGTGGTTATTTGCAAAATCCCGGTTAATGTAGTTTCATTCCGATATTCAAATGCTTTACAAAAGAACATAACCGTATACTTAAAAAAGAAAACATAGGAAGAAATAATTTTTGAAACAAATGATAATTGTTAATATAACAATATTTTATGAATATAATTTACAAACAAGTAATAATATTAGAATTTTTTATATTATTAGTCATAAAAATATATTATTATTTTATCATAGCATAACAAGCTATAACTATATAATGAAATTATAATTATTCGTATGTTTTATATCGCTGTAATTACAATATTGTTGTGTCTTTATAATTATGCTTTGTCACACTTTAAGATTTTGATTACAAGGCGAACATTAAGTTATTTGACTAATCACAGCAAGGAACTCAGACAGCACTTTTCTTCAAAATATGCGCATTGCACAAAAGAGTCGGTTTTGGATGGCTCCAAATTGGTATGACATCCCCAGCTGATCACGGAAGTCACACAACTTTAATAGGTTTGGTCACAATCCGCTAATAGCCACTGGAATCACAATAATATTCCTTCGGCGCATTACAAAGAATATTGCCATTTCAACTTTCAAATTAGAGTAGATTGTAAATTTGTAAATTATTCTTATTATCATCTGACTCTCTGTGCCTTTAATTTCACTTTCTGTTTAAGTATTTCCTTGATTGCTGGAATTTCATTTAGTAATTTAATTTTAGATTTCTGCTTCATTTTCCTGGTAAAGTATCAATAATTCACATCTTATTTTCTCAGTTTCTCGCTTTAATTTGGCCTTCCATGATGTTTTTTTTGTTTCTTGTATAATCCTTTCTTTGTCATGACATTACGTTTCTCAGTAGCTGTTGCATATATGACATTATTTACTTCTGTGATGCTTTCCAGTAGTCTGTCCGTTAACACTGTCTGCAATGCAGCGTTATATGTGCGCACAATATGTTTATTGGACTTTGTCTTATGAATTTTGAGGAGCAGTCCTCTTTCTGACATTTTTGTGCGAAATTACTCTGCTGAGTATTTGAATGATGTAGTGTTTCAATTCGGTGATTTCATATCTGTTGATTTTAAGGAATTCTTCCCAAATCTCGTTTGATTCATCTTTAGTTAGACCATTTGAATCGACTCAATTGTTTATATCGCAGCGGTATTCTGACTATTTATTTCCAAAGAGAATACAATTTCGTAATTGATTTATTTTAGTTTTACTTAATCATCTGTTATATTAATTATTTCCACTCTTACTCATTTTCGTTTCGGTTACTGATTAATTTGTTATATATTTAGTATTATCTGATCTATTTCTGCATTTGAAAGTCTTTTATTTTGCATCATGTCTCTTCAGACCCTGGCAAGCATATTTGGGTTGAGATATTGTCTTTTTTCAGTTTCTATCATAGCTCTCCATATTTACTATGTCTGATCCGTGACGTTCTTTTCTGCATTGTTGACTGCGGGGACGAAAGGTATCATGGCTTGTTAATGGTCCATTTCTTTTCCTTACTTATTATTAATTGATTTGACGTTGAGTCACAAGGTCCAAGTTTGGAGTTAATTAGGTTTTGGTGACCAGGCCTTTCATTGTTGTTGGAAGAATTTGTTAAAATGACAGATTTTTCGACCACAGACTGGATTCTCTTCGAGGGATACAGCCCTTCTTGACGGAGTGACGACCGATCCGATATGAATATTTATTTGTAAGCATTGAGATTGTTGCTTTTTTGCGTTTTATCATTGACTGCCGATGGGTAATCTTCTTCAAGATATTACCTCGTGGGCAACGTTCGATTAAGACTAAAGAGCACGCCCTACCCATGAAACAGAGGAGTTAAATTCAGATGTCCAAGGTTTGTGGGGTCTTCACCTTGTACCTGCATAAAAGGAGGCAACTTAATGATATGACAATGGTATTGACTATAATAAGTTTTAAATTAGTATAATTTGCAATAGCGATTGCCAGATGCAAGTTCACACGATGATTTACATTGGAAATTAAAGCAAAACAAAATAAATTAAAATAAAATTACATTAAATAAAATTAAATTTAAAATAAAAATAAAATAACGTAATTTCGAATTAATTGTATAAATCTATAAATCTTTTTTGTCACATATGGTCCGCTGACCAAGCTATTTACCTTGAGCTCCTTAAAAATATCCAGTTGATTGTTCTGTTTGTGTGTATTGTAGAGTCCCATAAAATTGTTATAGGCCCTATCTCTGTAACCGGATTGGATGGTGTTCATATCAATTTCTTGTAGCTTCCTCTCCATAAAAGTGGCTTATGTTCCACTGCAGGTATTGATTCACTCAATCACGCAAAGGTTTATATTCAATCGGTGCTACTACCGTGCAATCTGATAAAAGATGTTTAATTGTTTCTGGATATTTATCACAGCATCTGCATTTCGGTTTAACACAAATTTTCAGTATGTATGTTTGGGAATTTCTAGTTAGCAAGCATTGGTGTTGCGCAGCAAGAATATAATCTTGCCATTGTTTTTTCATTTGATACGTTGCATTTGCATTTGTATTGTTTTCTAGGTTCTTAGCCGCTGCAGGAGATGTACTTTATGTTTATTTGCACGTCTTCCCCACTTGAAATTCCCTTTTTAATTAATAGACTTCCTTTTATTACTGAATAAAGTTTGTTATTTCTTTCATGTTCTTTGACGCAGATCAACATCCAGTTCTGTAGTTTGCAAGTATATTTGAAGACCGATTGTTTTGGTTTCATAAGACAGTTCTAGTTGAACTAATCCTCTGCCTCATTCATACAAATGATCAACATCAGCCTTTGGATTATACGCGCGCTGGAAAGTGAGAAGTTTTCTCTTTTTGACATACATTCACTTAATGTTAGTTATGGTCCAATTAATGATGTTGAAACGGTATTGAACCACACTGACAGCCAGATTTTTTACTGCTTATTTTTAGTTTTATGAATAAAATTCAGTATTTAACACCAGGTGCATATGCCTGTTCTTTTCTATTTTACTTCCTCTTTCTTTTTGGTATGTTGTTTACCATCTCCTTACCTGGATCCTAGTTATGTATAGACTTTTTCTCGTTCCAGTTGTAGTTCCCTAATCTATATCTATTGAGTGTCTTTCTGTAATTCTCCCTTTCTTGAATGTTACATTTGTACATTCATCTAATTCGAAATCCATACAGATGCCCTGAGTGAAACATTTTACAGTATTGAATTCATTGTCGTCTCAGGCAATGAGTTTCATATCATCCACGGAGAATCGGTGATTAAAAACATTCTTTTTGACCTTGTATCCATAGGTGTTAATGTTTAGTTTGTGCGAAAAGTGGATTAACAACAGACAAAACAGTAAGGACAACAAGGAGTTTCCTTGAAGGATTTCTCGTCAGATATTCAAACAACTGGAAGTGACAGTAATTTTGGTGTGATTAAGATTTTGGTTCCCCACTATATTTAAGCAAATATACTCTCATCGATCATATTGGGGATTTTCTTAGAGTTTCATTAACATTATTCTTGGTTATATTTTTTATTCTTGTACAGGTTTATCCTTCATTCTTTCTTGTTATCGTTTGATCCACTCTGCATTGGAATTATATTAGTTTGGGTTTCTCCAAATATTTTCCAAAAATGTTTGCATTTCTTCAATTGATGGTGGTTTTTTGACTTCTATAATTCCTTTTCCAATTTCCCTGGAACCTCTTGAGTTCACTTTGGAATACATTATTTTGTAGGTAGAACCTACAACGCTTTTCATATTATTATTATTATTTTATTTTCTTTGATATCTGTCATTTACACATTTCTTTCCGGGTCCCGTCCAGGGACCTAAGGTTAGAAATGACATCATGACTCTTTCCACTGCAAAGAAAGACAAAAAATAAATAATTACATATAAAGCCCTTCGTAAATGTGGGCTGTACTTGTAAGAACATTTTTTTGTATCTCTTTGAGGCATGGACTTCCAGGGATCTCTTCAATTAGCCTACTGGAATCTTTTCCAACCAGTCCAAGGGCTCCAACTACAACAGGGATTGTTGATGTTCCCATGTGCCACATTTTTGATATTTCTATTTCAAGGTCCTTGTATTTTGAGAGCTTTTCGAATATCTTCAAAGATACATTGCAGTCTGCAGGGACTTCCATATCAATAAGGAGGCACGTATTTTGATTGTGGTCTTTAATAACAATGTCTGTGCGGTTGGCTTTGATTGTTCTGTCAGTGGGTATTGTTTAGTCCCATAGAATTGTAACAGGTCCTATCTCCGTAATTATTATTATTATTATTATTATCATTATTAATATTAATATTGTTGTTGTTGTTGTTGTTGTCGTAGTAATAGTAGTATAACTGGTTACTCGTATTCGAGGATACCCGATTACTAGAGCGGCTGACTAATCCTGATTTCAGAGGCTTGCGCAGGTGCATTTGTGTTTATTCAGTACCCACAGAGCCCACCTGTGGTTTACCATGCAACTATGCTGAGTAGACCTTAGTTAAAGTTTCTGGGAAAGAGCGTGTTATCCTGCACTTTCAGGCCCGCGGCACGATGATTGTGACTTCGTGCTAGCACACCTATCGACGGCACCCAAGGTTTCTGTTTGCCCAACTGCATTCACAAGGCTTGCGCAATCCCGTAGTATGGTTTTCAGACACTTTCCAAAGGTACCGCATGCTGTGATCGACCCCTCCAGTCCGATAACATCAGGAAATGTCCTCCCTGATAAATCGACCATGGTGAGATTCGAACCGGGGTCTCATGGTCAGAATGCGAACGTTCTAAACACTAACCATTAGTAATAATAGTCGTCGTGTTCGTATTATTATTTTCAAGCGGGTAAAACATTGTTCAGTTTTAAAAATACAGAAATACAGAACAACTGCTTTTGTAAAAAGAAGTGAAAACAGGATGTATAGAAAAGCTGAACTTCCGGCAAGTTGTGTTTTTTCAGTTTGATTTTTTCTGCCAAAGGCAGACATGGAACTGTCCATATACACGTAAACGTCAGATAGCAGTATTACTAATCCTTATTCATATCGAAATCACTTAAGACCTTCTGTTCAGTACTCTGCCATGCTAAGAGTCTTTTAAATTTCATTACTTCTCTTTGTGGCATTGTGCCTAGCTATTACATGCTGGTTTGCATGCATACAATTACATTGAATTTTTCTATTTTACCTCTGGAATTTCTACGCCTTTATCTTTCGCTTCTACAACTACAGATAAATAGTTTTATTACGGGTGTACTGCTTTCTTATTAAAGAAGATATGTAGTTATATACTCTTTGATTCCCTGGCCCGTTATTTGCTCAAATATAGAATATACAATTTCTAAGGGGGGCCATGTAGAACCCGTGTGCAACGATTATCAGAAGTTGTCGAAACGTGCCATGGTCAGAACGATCCAAGCCATGTATAGATTATAATGATTTATAGCTTATTTACTTACAGTTCTATAAAGTTTTATAGGTTACATTAGTGATATTCAATCTGATTGGATATTGTTGTGGATTCCGGGATGAATCCGATATCAATGAATAACAAACGCCAGGATTGGATAAGGAAAATAAATGTATTAACGTAATAATACAAACTGGTAGTACGGGATAGTAGTTCCAGGAATGCGGCTTAGTAGCAATAATATATATACAGTCTTGGTATTGAGGTATCGCGGTATGACTCCTTACTGAGTATACGTGCTCGCTAAAGGTGACTCTTGTACTACCCTCCTGTATTACAGACGGTATTTAGCCACCCCCCACGAGGGCTGCATGTGGCACAAGGCCGGGTTAAACGTGGGTTTCCCGAGCCCGTAGGCTCGGCAGAAAAATGCCCGTAGAACCCGTATAATCGGGATCATGTTGGTCAACCTCCCCGAACGCAGCCTCGTCCGGGTTTCTCTCTGCACAGAGGCAGAGAGTTCGACCGTCTGGCCGAGAAGGCGTCGCCGTCTCCTCTATTACAGACAGTATTTACTGTCCGCTCCACGAGGGATAGATGTGGCACAAGGCCGGGTTTAAAATGTGGTATTCCCGAGCTCATAGGCTCGGCTAAAAAATGCCCGTAGAACCCGTATAAACGGGATCGGGTTGGTCAACCTTCCCGAACCAGACTCTGCCCTTCGGCACAGCCTCGTCCGAGATTTCGGCCGTCTGGCCGAGAAGGCGTCGCCGTCTCCTCTATTACAGAATGTCCGGGTATTCACTGGTAGTAATATATGTATACCTCGAGTGTGTTCATTTGTGTGAAAAAGGGAGACCCCTCAAAACCCCCTCCTTAAATCCCTTTTGGGGGAAGTTAATATCTTTTCCTTTTACTTATGGTCGATAATTAGAGGCACTGTACATTTTCTATTCCTGCTAGTCCTTCCAATTTCTGTGTCTTTGATCTTTGAATCTCAAAAACTTCAAAGATCGCCTCCACTCGACTCGTCATTTTCTACGGGTGACGAGCTTGCCTCTTCAACCCGTCTTTTTTGTATTTGGTCAATATGTTTTCTGTGGGTAATTTTTTCACCTTTTGTGTACATCAGGTTTCCTAGTCTGTTAATTATTGTATTTGCTTCCTCATAAGCCATATTGTTACTGAAATAGACCCATTCTTGTTTGAATGATCTCTTGAGTACTGTAGTTGTATACCGGTTTTTATTTATTTTTCCCTTCGTCCTCTGAATAAATTCATCATTTTTCGCTTCTTTTCTTATCTCTCGCAAGGTCAAAGGTAGTTCCTTTACTGCCTTGTATAACTCTTTACTGTTTTCATCTGTAGTAGCAAATGGCACGTTTCGCTTGTTTTTATATACTGGTTGGACATTTTCTTTCAATTCAATTCTAGCTGCACCCTTACAAAACGAGTTGATAGGTGAGTCCCATACGTCGAACTTTTGCATAGAGTCTGTACCCACTAGATTTTCTGTATCTTTCATTACGTATATCTTGAGTTTTTTGTTTTCCCGTGAAATTTAACATTTACGATTATTTCTCTTTCGAATTTTATACGCTTTCCAGTCACCGACTTAGCAATTTTTTGTGTATGTAACATGGTTGGTCTGTTAAGTTTTTCCATGACTGTAGGTTAATTATCGTTAGATCGGAACCCGAGTCTAGTTGCAATTTTATCTTTTTATTTAAGATTTGAAGTTCCACATATTTCCTTATGTTGCTATTGTCTTCGTCATGCATTCTAGTAGCTCTTATTCTACTAGTAGCTTTTCTATTCCTACATGGGGATGCCTTGTGTGCCATTTTTCCACACACAAGACAGTTTTATATTTAAAACGGAAATCCTTATTCCAGTGTAGTCCCCCATATTGATAACATGCAGATGAGGGGGGACTTATATTTGCTTCGATTTTCGTCATAATTTGCCCTATATGTTGTACATTTTCCCTTATAGAATTTTTGTTTTCTTTCCGGGGAGGGTGAAGAACGTAAAATTTTGTTTAACCTACGTATATATGATACTCCTGACTCCTCAATGTTCTTCGAGTCTTTCTTTTTACTCAGGCATTTTTGGCAATCTTCTGATAATTGTTGTAGTGTTAGTCCAGGTTCATTTTGTAGTTTTGAAAGCATTCTTTTTCGCATTTCACTATCTTTTGCTGAAACTAACCCTTGAACAAAGATGACACACTTGAAATTGTCCGATGTTAATTCTGCCAACTTGAAGTCGTCGCAATGTTTATTCATGATTGCGGCAAACGTGGAATAGTCCTCATTTTCGCACTTTACCAGGTTAAGACATTTCCACCTCTTGTGAAAGAGTGACGTTATTTGGACTGAACAGCTCTGTAAGCCATGTAACTGCTTCGTCAAACGTTAATTCGTTCGTCTTTTTTGGCAAAATGTAATCCACAAATTTTGTGTATTCGTCTGTTCCTAGTTTTCTGAGCAACAGACGTAGCTTCTTTGCTTCTGTCCAGTTTTGACAATCGATGTTGTAGATGTATTCATAACGTCTGAAATAATCCCCGAAATTCTTATCCTCTTCTAGGGAGTAATTGAATGTTTCTATCGTATTCCACACTGCGTCTTGGGAAAAAGTCGCCTCTTTTTTTTCGATATGTTGTTGTTTGTTACCCGCTACCTTTAATATTAGTTCCTGCGTTTGTAGTAATTGTTTTTGCCATTTTTCTTCCATTCTTTCCTGGAATTGTAATTGCTCTTCATTTTGGTATTTTACAAGTTCTACTAAAATATTTTCAAAAACCTCCATGATAAAAGTCTTACGAAAAACTCGCTTTTCCGTATTTTAGTCCTCGTAAATCTTTTGTCGACAAGTTGTTGTGGACACTGGCAAAAAACGACAAATTAGAATTTGTTTTGTTTTTTTCTGTGTGAGTTCGAATACCTCGTCGTCAATTTGTTTTGGACAACGAGGGAGAATTTTGTTTCGATTTCCTTCCCGTGTGAGTTCGATATCCTCGTCGCCAATTTGTTGTGGATTCCAGGATGAATCCGATATCAATGAATAACAAACGCCAGCAATGGTTAAGTAAAATAAATGTATTAGCGTAATAATACAAACTGGTAATAAGGGTTAGTAGATCCAGGAATGCGGGTTAGTAGCAATAATATATATATACAGTCTTGGTATTGAAATATCGCGATATGACTCCTTACTGTGTCTACGTGCTCGCTAATGGTGACTCTTGTGCTACCCTCCTCTGTTACACACTGTCCGGGTATTCACTGGTAGTAGTATATTTATACCTCGGGTAAGTCCATTCGTGTAAAAAGGGGAGACCCCTCAATAGATATTGTAGACACTAAAGAGCAAACATAGATAATTTTGGTGTGAATGAGAATACCTCACTTAGACGTAGTCATGGGACATCTATACAAAATCGCACGATTTTTTTTAAAAGTTCATTTTTCCTTTTTTCAGTTCTTTGCGCACTATAAGCTTCCTAGCAAGTAAGTTATTACACCAAGCAAGCGAAGCCCATTTACACACAACAGCAAGC
This sequence comes from Acanthosepion esculentum, assembly GCA_964036315.1. NCBI lineage: Eukaryota > Metazoa > Mollusca > Cephalopoda > Sepiida > Sepiidae > Acanthosepion > Acanthosepion esculentum. Next base: position 72,610,345 of record OZ038475.1, read on the forward strand.
TCTTAAACACATATACACACAAATCTCCTATTTATCGCGCTCTCTCTCTCCCACTCTCTCTCTCACTCTCTCTCACACACACAAACACACACACTCCCATAGAGTGTCAACATGTGATTTTTGTTCATGTAGCTTCGTCTTATTTTTTTAACACGAAATGTTTCCTTGTCAGTTACTAGTGAGAATTGTGGTTGCCCCTGCTTTTAATAAAGAAAGAAACAGTGACCGCAATATGTGTGAGATATTTTCTAGCAATGATTCTCGATAGAGAATTTCGGCCTATCAGGTGGGCAATATTAGTTGTTTCAGTGTATACATTCCTTGCCACCTTTCTAACATTGTCGACGAGATTTGGAGAAAATGCCAGACTCTTCGTGACTGATGAAAAATATTGAGTGACAAAACAATTGCTTTTGTTGAATGGCTGTTAGCATTGGCTTGTATATGAATCAGTGTTTTTTCCTATCTCTATATGTAATATTTTGGTCATATTGCTTCGAGCATATATTGATATTTGAGTGCTATCAAATCTTAGTCCACAATCAGTAAAGACAGTTTAGTCCAGAATTTGCCGCTCTTTTCTATTGGCTAGATCACAATCTGCAAATGGATGTGTTCCCTGGGCTTCATCTCTTATCAATGTAGTTGGTGTGTTCAGGCAAACACCGTTTCTCTTTACCTGGAACTTTTTATTGGGAAATTGGTAAACAACGATTCGTGATATAACTATTTTGTTACTTCCTTTATGTGGCTTAACATTTGGACAATTTTCAAACATGTAGTTATAGATTTTCCTTAGTATCACTTAAAATTCTTCATCTTGAGAGTTCGGAATATATATTGTCCGTACTTCAACAATAGCCACAGGATTCCTCCAGCAATTTTGGCGATAGACCGACATTTTTCCAAATTATCTCGTCTTATGTAACCCTACAGGAGTACAAAATGTAAGGCCTTCTAAACGGATGTTTGAGTAACATCAGATTTTTTTTTCTTTTGACACAGTCAATAAAAAATATTTTCTTCTACGGAAATTAAGAAGCCTTTCTGTGTTTCTAAGGCTTATAGCCGGAACGCTTCACAGTTAGAATTGCAGGCGGATATAACTCTCACAAGAGATTCTATATAATTGCTGGCGCAGAGAAATGGGATTTAATTAGAAAAATCAACTGACAATTAATTGAGGAAATAAATTTACTTTAATCTGAATATTAATAAGTAATTAAATGAGTAATCCGTCATTTTCCCAATGTTCTGATAATTTCAGGACAAAGTGTAGGTAGTGCAAAAGAATATTCATGACAAATGTTGGCAATTTTATGAATTTGTACATGCGTCTTGTCAAAATGGACACCAATTATTAAACTCTCTACCGACTCATCTAGAGTTTCAGTCAAGTTACTATTCAAAGGTAAAATTATATATCTCAATATTTGATATGTATATGTGTGTTTGTCTGACAGACAAGTAAATAGATTGGTAGATAGATGCGAACTGATTTATATACAAAATGAATAGACTGAGATAGATAGATAGATAGATAGATAGATAGATAGATAGATAGATAAAACAAAAGTATTTATAATGTACATAGCAGGTGCATGTTGCCAAAAGAGGACTCGAGCAGATGGGTAATGAGTTATGCCAAAAAACAAATAGTGCCACTCGATAGGATTTCTTCTGCAGCAAAACTCATTTGACCTATCCTTTTCAGCTAATATTTATTGCATATGTAGAAAAGAGGAAACAAAATCGTTCCGAACCGGGGTTAATGACAACAGAAAATGGAGGAAAGAAAAGACAACAGCTGCATTGCTAAAAGCAATAACATCATTTTAAGTTATTCGTGACTTGGTCTAGAAACAAACTAACAAAAAGCAGTCGACATCTTGTCAGACTAAGGACACAATCCTTTTAACAGGAAAACAAAAAAAAATGTAAAATCTCATATAAAATGCTTAGAATGCTCGCATTCACCTATACACAAATACAATCCCATATTCACACACACAGAAACACACAAAGACACACACACACACACACACATACATATATATATATATACTTCCTATTACTGTCAGATAATCTATCAATGAATATATATATATATATATATATATATTCTAAACAAATATGTGTGTATATATATGCACGTATATATATATATTTTTATATATATATATATATATATATATATATATATAACAAATCTTAAATATTACATATATTATAGATACAAATTAATGTCGCATAAACACTTAGTTTTATATATATATATATATATATATATAAACACACACACACACACACACATATATATATATATGCATATATATATATATATATATTCATATATATATATATATATATATGTGTGTGTGTGTGCGTGCGTGCGTGTGTATTGGTTTGGTGTATAATTATCAGGCGTTTCTGTAGGCGAGTTATTGGTTAATAGAAATTGCTGTTTTGTCAACTTGTTTTTAATAAAAAAAAACATTATTTTATTTCCCGTTTTAAAAAATGCGCATCGATAATCATACTCGTTTCAAAATTTTATTGTTGAATTTATTCTGTTTATTTTTTGGTAATACATTTTGTTTTAACGCGCCTGATATTTATGCACCAACCCAGTATATATATATATATATATATATATATATATATATATATAATCGAGTTCAAGCTAAATCAGGCAGTAAAGCCACTAAGACACACGGGGTTACACGGTGTGGAAAAAATAGATAACAGAATCATTACTCAGTAGCGAGAACAAAAGATGAATTATAACAAAAGTAAGAGAAAATGGAATTTTCTTAATGGCTGAGTTAGTTCACAATTTCTAACATAGTGATTCTCCGTGTTGAATATGAATATCGAATCATCCATATATTTTGTATTTTCTTCTCAAATTACACTAAAATCTCAGACAATAACAAATAATATCGTATTTATTGTCTGTGAAAATTATAGAATATAAAACAACTTTGATAAAAAATTTCTGACGAAAACAATGCCGTTCTCAACATTTTGGCCCAACTGTATGACACCCCGATATCTTTAATCATGACATAATATCAGATTAACCTAGGAGATTTTCGTCATAATATATCACCCCATATAAGGCTTGAGACTCTCTCAAAGAAGATGTATACTGTCAAAAATTAATGATGAATTAATTATGCAGATAGATATAGATTGATCGTCGTTTGAATATTTCAAGATTGAAGTGTACGATTGAAGTGTACGATTGAAGCTCCCCGCGGGAATATAATTAACAATTTGTCAATTTTTGGAGAAAACCTATCTTGTGGAACTTTCTTCTTGCCTTTGAGACAAGGACAAAAAGAAGGTGATTCGAATCTGTGCAACTGACATGACTTCGCCTACCTATCAAGAGGAATTGAGGAGCATGGGATCATATCTTTATTGATGCTAATCCGATATCCACCAAGACCCCTGGATGGAAGCACTTGCTAGGGTCTCAGCTATAGGTAAATAGTGACCCCTTCTCTCCAAAAAATAAAACCCTTTTTTATAGTAAACATTTGAAACAATAGATTTTAATATTAAAAAAAAATACGAAATCTCCCAAGAAAATAGCATTTCGGCATTAAGTGACCCATAAGATGTTGATATGCCGTTAAAAAATCAAACCTGTTAAGAGCTCAGCTAGTTTAATCAAAGAATGGAAATCGTCTTAATATTACCCATGGAAATGACGTTGGAATATCGATAGTCATGTAACGTTGCCGCCGCGCGAAATGAAGATTCAAGATAGGAAAAAAATAACTTGACCCACAAGTTTTATCAATGGAAAATTGAGCAGATAATTATATTATCATACACTCATTTCAGAAATTATACAGACAATTTCTTGAATGTTCCGTGTCTCTTCAGGATGTAGGCGATAATGGCTCTCCTCAAAATCCTGTTCATTGTAGCTTTTAGTATGTTTTGCATTGTTGCTATACTTGTTAAACCCTATTCTTCCAACCACTTAAACAAAACCTTTAGTTAGGTTACTTGGTAATGCATCAATGAAGCTTGCCTAATCATGGGACAAAATCATTCGACTTTATTGTTTCTGATAATTACCTATGTTCCTTGCGTAGCTGCCATTCTTATTAGACATTTATAACACATTCTAATTTATTCTCAACACTTACTTCTAAAGCCGAATTTGGTCGCTTCAAAATATGGCCTAATATTGTTGTTCAAATTGTAAAGTATTTACTATCAATTAGTACATTAGGAATTACATCGCCGCTCAGTCCTCTGAGGAGTTGCGTTCGCTTGTCCCCAGGCCTCGTGAATTTAAACGCCCCACCTGGCTGGCATCCTGCTCCCATCCCTACACCGTGGAAACTGTTAGATGTAGACGTCTCTTCTACTCCAATAGCTTCATGTCTCGCACATCTCGCCTATGGAACTCCCTTCCCTATTACTGTTTCCCTGACAAATGCAATCTCCAACGGTTTAAGTGTAGCGTCAATCGACATCTCCAGTTGCCTTGATCTATACACTTCCCTTCTCCACATCCTTTCATTTTTCATTCCTATCTGCTCTCGCTCCCGATCTTTTGTGGCCCCCTTGCCTTGATCGACCCACTGTCTTTCTCTTTCTCCACATCCCCTCCCTTGCCACTCCTATCTGCTCTTCCTCCAACCCTTCTTTAACCCCTTGCGTGATAGTGGCCTCCGGCCTTGCTTGGGGTGATATGATTAAAAAAATAAATTATTTATAATCATATATTCTATATGCAGGTCCCAGTATTTAAGTGCAATGTGGTCTGTCACTAAGTAGATTATAAAGAAACACTGATAATTTCGGTATAAACAAAGAAAAGACTGTGGATTAGCTATGTATTGTAGGCACTCACATATTTCAGTGAATGCAAGATAATCCCGTCTAAGAATAAGAAGAAACTTTAGGCAAGGGAAGTGTAGTTTAACTGAAGGATACCAACAATACCATGTTACTGAACACGTAACTAAGGTAAATATAAATAAATTATATTAGTGGAGAGTTCAAGCGCACAATGACAAAAGAAGGAAATGCAATGTCTAAAAGGTATAGAAAATATTGAAGGCAAGAGGTGCTTAGTAGATAACTTACTTTACAAGCTTGTATAAATAGTTGGCAGAACATGGATTAGGCGGGACAGCAAGACAAGTCTCACTAAGAACTACAAAGGAGAGGAAGTGTTGGAGAGTCAAGATCAGCTATCTCCTGAAGGAAAACAACACAAAGAAGAAGAAGTAGAAGAGGAAGAAGAAGAAGAGAAATAATAATAATAATAATAATAATAATAATAATAATAATAATAATAATAATAATAATGTCACTCGGATCTTTACCTTCGACGGTAATATCTTGCATCTTTGCCTGTAATGTCTTGCATCATTGCCTCCTATCTGAAATGATTACGAATTTTCTGAAAACACGTGAGCAAGAGAAAACCACATTTTTCAGTAATATTAATATAATTAAAAATTAAAACTGATTTATTCAATGTGACGCCTTTTATTATTTTACACAGTTATAAAATAAAAAGAAAAGAGAACCTGACTCTTTCGTCTCCTGATCTCGGAAGTCGTTGTAGTGACAAGCTGAGTATCAATAGGTGAAATGTTATATATTATTATAAAACTTTGGAGATGAAAACGATGCTTGATATATATGCATGTTATTCATGTACGTTAAGAAGACATATATATTTGGCATAATGAACAAGTGAATCATATAATAACATTTTCTTCCATATTAAATAAATCCTAATTCCGTATTTACTTCTTCTAACTTACGCCTTTAAATACCAGGCATTTTCGGTTCGAGATTTATTTTTCTTTTAAGTAACGACATCTGTGAACCCCAGCTTTTATAAATTATTAAGGGAATTTTTTACCACCCTTTATTCTAGACCAGTGGTTCCCAAACATTTTTGTCTGGGTCGCATTTTCGGAATGAAAATT
>OZ038475.1:72618816-72623816 GCA_964036315.1 Acanthosepion esculentum
ATAATATTTTTTATTTAATTGCTTATGGATAGTTTATAATAATTTACTAATATATATATTTTTTTAATGTGATGTATTTTATCATAGATATTTATTACCCGCATCTCATACAAACGCAAAACCCAACTCCGAAAACTGAAGATAAGGATATTGTTCAGTATATAATATATCTGGTAATAATTTCCTACCAAGGCGCATATGACCAGCTAATGATGTTTGTAAAATATGATTGAACTTGTATACGTCCTTCCTGGACATTCAGCGACGTTTGCGCACTCCTGCACACTCCATGTTCGAAAAAACAACCTATTTAGTTTCTCTTATAAAAGCTCATCTGCTTTTATCATTCCTGATTAAGACTTTTTACGATTAAACATTCGGTTATTGTTTTAAGAATTTTTATGTCATGAAATCTGCGTATTCTGTAAATCAATCAAAATATCTTTTTCAATAGCAGTGATGAATAAATAACTTCCAAAGACAATGCATCTAAATGACGAATTGCTGAAGATTTTTGTATGGCGAATCTAGATAATCATTGAGCTTAACTTGCTAAAATGTGTTGCACCAAACGTACAATTAAGAACGGCCTTCCTGCTTTGATAACCAATGTAGTAAAAGTAGGCTTCTCACTTGATCTTAGAAACTGAATACAACGACAAATAAGCGACCACATTAGACTTCCTCTTCTAACAATTTCAGTTGCGTCTACCAGATGGTCAAATGAGTAGATACTTAAGATGGAAAGAATTTAAGGCATCAACTTTCCAAACGTGAAGTGATTGTTTGCTTTTAAAGCTTTTAAAATTATCTTCATTTTAGCTTGCAAACAAAAATAGAAATTTGATATTAGCCGAAACCGTATGGCGGTCTCTTTAATGCAATCATATTAAAAATATTCTTACTTAGCTTTGCAAATTCTTTGATTTACTTGCAGAGTTTTAATAGACAAGTAATTAAAATTAGAGCTTTTAAGTATAAAAATCTATGACACTATGTTAACTTAAATATAAAGACATTATTATTCATTCTATAAGGACTCCGAATTAAATACTTGTAGTATGTATTTATTACACAAACACACACGCGCGTCGGCATACACACGCATACATACACACAAACACACACACACACAAACACACACACACATATATATATATATATATATATATATATATGCTCATCTGTGTGTTTTTGAGCGTGACCCTCATTTTAAGTGCATATTTAAATTCTATAATTTCATCTGTTTGTATATAATTTATAATTTCGTCTCTCCCCGCTCTCTCTCTCTCTCTCCATATATATATATATATATATATATATATATATATATATATATATATATATATATATATATATATATATATATATACTATTTATGTTTGGGATTTAATTTTAATAGTAATTGCTTCGAAAATTTGTAGGCGTTTTTTTATATTTACTTTTGTCCATTACTATTGTTGGTCAGTGTTTTTTCGCATTTCAGTGGATGTAATTTGTTATTGTTTTTGTTGAGCGTTGTTATTATATGGCGTATATTCTGAGAGATGGTAGGTACGATGATAAGAGAGGGTTGTAGAGGTATGTTCGATGCAGCTAATAGCCGTTCTTCAGATATTGTTTGAGCGACACTCGCGAAATGCGTTGGAGAACGTGTCTATAATATTTGTTTGGTCTAGAAATGATTTAGTGATTTTGCATTAGATTTAACAAAGAAATTGCTTGTTTTAAATTTTTGTAGTAAATTATTATTTTAATTCGTTTGTAGTTTCCACTGGTCATAGTATAGCAGTGCATAATGCTGTTTATATCTTGTTCATTTAATTTGTGCCATTGATTCCTGTCGTGTAGGTTAATAGTATTATAATCGTTTTTGTTTGGGGGGTATTTTCTTTTTTTTGGTTTTGATACTTTTGTGTATGGAACAAAAACAGAGTTTTATTTGTGGTCGATAAGATATTGGGCGGAAGATAGTGTTTACTAAGTTTGTTTGATGTTAGTAAGTTCTTTAAAAATTTTGATCATTTCTGAGATGTTAAATGCTTTATTGACTCAGCTTTTGATCAGGGCGATTTTATATTTTTGAGGACGTTCGCTATTGTAGTTTAGTGGGCAAGAATTGTGAATCGTTTCTTCTGGTATCAGAATGTGAATAAGTTTTTTTACTGTAGTCAATAAGTGTATCTAGGGAATTTTCTGTTGAATTATCTTCTCGCAGTTGTTTTAATTTGTTTATTTTATCAAGCATTTTGTAGCGATGAATATATCAGCCACATATATGACGTAGTTTGCGGATTTGGTTATTTGTTGAATATTGGATTTTCTATATTATACATGTAGTATATTGAAAACGTAGGTCAAAGGAAAGAACCCATCGAAACGGGTGTATATGTTAATTTTGCCTTGAGTGTCATAGAAAGGAACTTGTGTGGCCAAAGTTTAGAAAAAAAAATTTTGTTTTTTTTTGTGGGGTTTACGGCAGGAGTGTGGTTTGAAAGATAGTTGCCGATGTTTTCAATTATAATCGCTATCGTTTCATGGACCGGCGGTGGTAAAAGTGTTTTCACCGTCGAAGGATTTCATTCAATTATTACGGGTGCTGGAGTGTAAAATTTGTTTGAAGTCATGGATTTATTTAATGCTATACAGTGTGCGATGGATAAGTTATCGTCTAAATTACGCAAAAGTGAAACTAAAACTAACATCTCATTTTAACAGCTATATTTACTAGAATTACACAAAAATATCTCGAAATAATACTTTTTAATACTAAAGAGTAAATTTGTTCAATAAAATCGTCATTGGCTTCAACCACGGCCTCCAGACATCGGAATCTCTTGCAACTGGTCTGGATGGTATCCTTGATTAAGTTGGTGAATGCTACCATAATCCTTGCATTCAGGTCATCTTTGGTGTTGCAAGGAGTTTTGTTGGTCTCTCGGTCAACTGCGCTCCACATATCATAATCAAGGGGGTTGCAGTCTGGGGAGTTAAGAGGCCAAATATAAGTGGTGATATGGTTGTAGTCATTGTCCGAGAGCCGTGACTGGGTACTCCTGCTTGTGTGGCATCATGCAGTGTCCTATTGTCAGACATAGGGCCACCCAGCAGCTACGCTCCTGACACAGGGCAACGCTACCGCCCTCAAGGCACTTGGCGCAGGCTTTCGTGTTGAGACTGAGGACTTGTGGGTAGATAAATGGATGCATAATTTCGCCATCACAAGCGATCACTCTAAACCCCTTCGTAATCCCCATTAGATTCACCCAACTCTTTCCAAATAATTTACACTGTCCTCAGATTGGCGCCCAAACACTCTGAAATATACGTATTAGAGATTCCGGTACGCATGCCAAGCGGTACACCATGTCGTTTCAAAATTTCTCGCGAAGTGAATTGCGTCATGGAGCTCTTTTTCGCATAGATGGTGCCCAACTGACTAAACAGATCTGTGCAGTCGACGAAATAAAATACAAGGTAACCAAAAAAGTTCCGTCCGTTTGAATGAAGTTGAAATATATACGATATGCGTGTCGCAATTGTTTTCAAATTCAGACAGCCGGAAGTAGGAACATCAGACGTTATAAAAAACACGTGCACCGTGCTCGGCCATCAGTTATAAGCCGGACAGCTGTGAGAAGGGTGGAAGTGTCTAGAGATCTCGTTCGGGGCTGTTTGCTTTACGACTTCAAAGTGGGCTTATCAGCAGCTGCATCAAGTCGCCGCATATTCCAAGCGTTTGGGGATAGTGCTGTGGATGAACGTACTGCAAGGCGTTGGTTTCGAAACTTCAAGTCGGGAGATTTGTCTCTCCATGATGAGCCCGGCAGAGGACGACCACAGGTAATGAATGACGGAGTCCTGAAGGCGGCCATTGAAGCGGGCAGTAGTCTAACCTGTGATGAACTTGCAAGACAGTTCAACGTTTCCGATGAAACAGTTAGACTTCACCTGCACCGCCTAGGTAAGACGTACAAACTGAGCAAGTGGGTTCCGCAAACGCTGTTGGAGGTCCACAAGGGACAACGAGTGGCAGCCTGCGTATCGCTGTTTTCTCGGCACCGTACCGCATCCTTATTCAATCGAGTGCTTACCAGCGATGAAAAGTGGGTTCTGTACGAAACTCCCAAGCGTTCCAGACATTGGTTGTCTCCTCAGGATACTGTCCCTCACACCGCAAGATCGCCTATGCGCCCACGCAAGATTATGCTTTGTGTCTGGTGGACAGGTCGTCAAGTGTTTCATTATGAACTGCTACCAACGGGCCAAACGGTCAGTGGAAACCTATACTCGCAGCAATTGAAACGTGTGCAACAGGCATTGCGCCAGAATGAGCCATCACTGGTGAATCGCAAAGGTGTGCTTTTCCTCCGTGACAACGCAGGCCGCATGTCGCGCGAGTGGTCAGGGATAACATACAGCAACTTGGGTGGGAGATTTTGTGCCATCCACCTTATTCACCCGAACTTGCGCCATCCTATTACCACCTCTTACACTCCCTGGATAATCATCTTCGTGGGAAATCCTTCACCAATGTATCAGACTTGCGCAAAGCCCTCACGGACTTCATTACGTCAAAACCCCCGAGTTCTACCGCAAGGACATTGAACAGCTGGAGACACGTTTGCTGAATGTGCTGGATGCCGATGGCGATTACTAAATATAAGTTACACATACTATGAAGCGTTTTCTTCTTTCCTTTAAAAACGGACAGAACCTTTTGGTAACCTTGTACAAACAACAACCTAAACATATAAAATGGTGACTATTTACCCATCGCACCCTGTATATGGTTGAATATTGATATTTAGATTTTTTTCTGTTCGGTATACTAAAAAAGAGATATTTGATATTATATGTCTATGGAGGTATCCACGACTGTGGGTTTTTATTCTTCCAAAGATGTAGACTGATTTGCAGTCACTAATTATTTTAGTTTGAGGAAACCAATTTAAGAATTGTTGGCGGTATTATTGATGTGTTTCTTGAGTTCTTCTGTA
>OZ038475.1:72628816-72686316 GCA_964036315.1 Acanthosepion esculentum
CTTATTCTAAGTATAAGTGTAAGTTTTACTGCAGTAATATTGCTAATTCCATTAAATATATCAAGCCAGGTATATTTGAAAGGCGAATAGACTCAGCTCGAATGAAGCATTAACTATGCTTCATACTGTTTACGTACGTAAGTTTTTATTCATTTTCGATTTCCTTTTGAGGAATTTGGTTACAATGAAAGCGCAGTGCCCAGCAGAGTAGATTGAAATATAGAACAAAAAGACACTGCGGTTGATTTTCTATCATAAGATGCGTTTTGTTTGGAAATATCTAAAAAAATATCTAAAAAAAAATACTGGAAGCAAAATTCAAAATTACATAGAAAAGAATCTAAAAAATAATCTTATTTTCTTTAACACGAACCTCTATTATTTTTATTTGATTTGATTTAATTTTTTTTAATGTTATGTTTGGGTTCTACATATGGATTCCAGAAAGAAAGATATCAGAAAGCAGTAGAAAAATAAAAAAAAGGCATAAATTGTTGTGCACACAAACGGTATATTCATTAGGATCAGCGTATCTTTAGAAAGAGTAATAATGATGATAACATGTTGCCTTCCATCGCGTGATGGCAAAATATGTATTCTAATTGTCATGAGATACCATAGAGATTATATGGAATTAGTGCATCTAGTGTAGAATTATTATTAGCTATCGACCCTCAGCCTGAAAAGCAGAAATATTCTCTCTCTCTCTCTCTCTCTCACTACACACACACACACACACACACACACACACACACACACACACACACACACACACATATATATTTAAAAATCAGGAGGTCAGTTGAATCCGCTATTTTGGTTTAAACCTTACGGTATACTCAGGCGATTTTTATCAAATGACGTCTTAACGCTTTATTTTAAAAAAAAAATGAACGCTATATTTTTTTTGTTTTTTTTAAATAAATAAACAAATGCACGACGTTGGGTGTAATAGAAGGAGAGTTAGTGAATGTGAAGAAGAAGAGGGAAGAGAGGAAAAGCAAACGTATTATAAATGTATCATTGGGAGTAATGGAAATAATTATTTTTTTATACAGACTCATATGTGCTTAATAGGAATTTCCTAATATATATGCAGGAACTCAATACTTCTGATTTCTGGTTCAAAAGGTACTTTGGATCTGGAAATGTCATAATCGCTAATTTTCCTGATGGCAGAGTTTGCAAATATTGCTATGGTTGTTATAAGGGTTGGCCTTTTTTAAAATTTTCCAGCTTACAATCGGATCCATGTTCATCTAGTTTGGTAGAGCATCTAAGATTTACTAGCTTGAATAAAGACATGATTGTATCTTCTACGTTTTAAAGTATCTTCAGTACATTCTATGTACGTTTAATTGCCTTTCTCTCTCTCTCTCTCTCTCTCTCTCTCTATATATATATATATATATATATATATATATATATTTATATATATATATATATATATATATATATATATATATATATATATGGAGCGAGTGAGAGTGAGAAAAACAAACATACATAGATAAATACATAGATACATAGATAGATGTGTAATTGTGTGCATACCACGTGTGAATAATGCAAAGTTTTATATTTTATGTACCTTTAGATCTATCTATCTATCTATCTATCTATCTATCTATTATCCTTGGTATGACGATAAACTAAGAACTCTGATCAGGAGATTCGAAGTTTTGAGGAGCGTTGAACCACATCCATTGTTAACACGTCGAACTTGGCCCGGTTTGGTGGCACCTGTTAAGGTTCTAGTTATAGTCAAATAATAAAGTAATCAACAATAAATATTTGTAGCAATATTTTTCTATATAAATAATCACCAATATTACACTACAATTATACAATATATATATATCTGAAAAAGACAAACTCAAACTATCTTTATTTGAAAGCATAAAATTTGTTATAGAATATTTACATTTCGACGTTAAATAACACAGAGAGATATGCATGCCACTAAATAAAATCAACAAAATCACCATATATATATATATATATATATATATATATATATATATATATATATATATATATATATATATATATATATATATATACTAGCAGGTTTTACCCGCTCGCTATCGCTTCGCAAATAAGATATATTCACATGAAATCTTTGAAAAAAAGTCTTTACATGAACATTTCATTCATAAAATTAGCTTGTTATAGTTAAGAACAATTTTACAAATCAATGCCAACTTGTTGAAGCCCAAGTAAGATACAAATTCCAGACACTTTTCTGCACTATATAAGACGATATTCCTAAACAGAACTATTTTAGATACGAAAATCAAAACAATCCTCGAATCAAAGAACAGTAATCAAGGGCAGTTAATTAATGAAATAAACTTTTTAATATCAATATGCAAATTGCTTAAACCTGAAGAGTGATATTGTCTAGAAGTAGATAATATGTAGTACAGATATTGGGATTTTATTGTGTAAATTGCCATCGAGTAGTTTGTAACACCTTATTTATAATTTATTTGTTGTGTCTCTGTCTCAGAGAGCACTCAGGGTCGACTCCGTCAAATGGCAGAATCGCAACTGAGGAAATATATAGAGATACCCACCCCTGGGGAAAAGCTGCTCGACGTCGCGCCTTCTCGTTTCACTAGATGGAATTCAGAATTCGTGGGAGAATTGAGCTCAAATTTCGCATTTATTCATTAGATGCCATGATGTACTTTTTACAACTAATTTATAATATAATTACAATAGTTATAATTACAATACAATATATTTTTCTTCAAATGTTGAATGCATAATTAATTCTAATTTTCATTTTCCCATCTTTACACTATATTAATTTTATCTTTTATATCTGTTCTGTCACCTGTGAAACAAAAATAATATGTTTGTACACAACATAAGGCTCTGCGTACATAAAATCGTCTTTAAATTAAGTGGCAGCAGAATAATTATCGTTGAACTTTCAAAAGGTAATCTTAAACATTAATTCAATACTTAAATGCAAGATTCAATTTTGAGTTCTTCTATAGTATAATGGTGCTTATAGCATCTACTCCTCCATAGCTATTGTGATGATGGTAAAACCAAGAGTCCTCCACAGGAGGTATCTTAAGTAGGGCGGCTTTTAAGCTAGCTTAAAATGTTAAGCTAGCTGCAATTTTGCATACAAACGGAAAATAAGAGTTACTCCCCTTGAACTATGAAAGCAACAACAATGGCTAGTATAACATATTAATATATATTTTTAACCTCGCATAATCTGGGAAACCTGAATCTGGGCTCAACGAAAATCGTTCCCTCTGCCTAACATTTCTAGGGGTTTTGGATGAACTATGAAAATGCCAACTATTTATATGCTCGCTCATCTTCTGGCATACAATTTTGTAGTTGTTAAATAAAAGGCCCCTTTAAGAAACTAGTAGATAAATTAACAGTTTGAAAAAATTACAGATCATAAATACAAAGCTACTAATAATATGCAAATATTAAGTAAAGAGCAACCATATAAGATGTTAATAATACCTACTAATCAATGTCATATGTCAATAATACTAACTAAATATCATTGCAGAATAGAATAGTAAACCATATAAGGTGCACCTCAGTTCATCTACCGATAATTACTATAAGAAAAAGTATTATCAAATTCAAAGTTAAGGTAAAATGTAGACAGTTTCAGTTGAATTCAATTCTTTGGTTTAATAGGGAGTTTTTTTTATCAGAAAATCTGATAATTTCTAGTTTTTCACGGAAGCAGAGAAAACAGGGTTCAGTTAAATATCTACATGTTCTAGTTGTTTTTAATTTTCCATTTTACCTTAATAGTTTCATTAGCTTCTTTTACATTCAAAAACTGTTTAGAAATAGATGTACTATTTTTGTAAGTACTATTGGTGAAGGATAAGATATGTTGGTACCACCTAGTCTTAAAAGAATCCTTAGTACTACCAATATGAAATTTTTCAACAATCGGATTCTCTATTGTAGAAATAGTACTTAGACATACAAGAGAGTTGGTTAAACATTGGTATCGTAATGAGTATTCCTTAGAATTCTTGCCATTGAACATTGATAGGATTAATGCAAATATAAAATTTGTCACTTAGCTGAGTCAGATTTTCTTGAAAGCCCATATCTGCCGGTCTGTGACGACCGGACGAAAGCACGTCAGATCAAGCGATGGTTTCTACTATAAAAGTGGAGCGTAAGTTGGAAACCTGCCAGACAGCACATTTTTCAAAGTTTGTCGGGTTTTACCTACACATTTTGCATTCTTTCTTGACTTGTATAAAAAGAATATTGTTGACTGTATCCCGTGCGAAGACTATTTCTATTTGTTTTTAAATTGCTTTATTTATTAGTGATTTATAGTTGCCTACCTTTGTATTATATTTATTATCCAGTATTAGTTTGTCTTGTTCTACCACTTCTTAATGTCACTGAAACTGAAGCTTAATATTGCCTCTTTCCTCTACAGTAATAATAGATATTTCATAAAACCTATCGACTGTAATATTCCTCTGGCAAGGTGAGTCCTGTTGAGTTGAAAATAATATAAGGCGATTAATTGTTTCCTTGTCTCCAAAGGCTATTCCTACTTGAGGTAATTTTCTCACGCTAAAGGATCACTGCATCTATATCCAATGCTTTACGTATTGATTATCAAAAATCTATTCCTGCCAATCATTTCCTGGTCGATCAAGATTGATCTCAGCCTGAGCTGCAAAACGAATGGCACGTGCGCATGCAGCAAATAGTCCGTGCTTCGACATAAATATCGCGGAAAATCGAGCAGTTTCAATTTACAGAAGTGTTAGTAAGCAATGTATTTTTCTTTGGGTAGGGAAAAAGCAAAAGGGTAAAAAAACGCAATCTACTCCAAACGATATTACCCCCCCCCCCCATCCCGCCAACGACTGATTCCTGATCAGTTAAGTAATCATCCTATTCATTGTTTAAATTGAACGGAAATTGGACAACATCCCACAATGCAAAGTAGAGAATGGATAAAGAGCATTACTATTTCCGGTTCCTCTAATTCACTTGCAAAGGTCTTTGTAGGAAAGCTTTTAAAAAGTAAGGGATAACTATTTCCACTCAATAAAAGTTACCTTCGATTAAATTCACGAGATCTGCAGCTGTTCATTGGACGGTTAAGCCTTTGGCTGAAGCAGTCGATTTCAAGAGATAAAAGCCTATAACAATATCATTTTCTTAGAACCACTCTTACTAAATTTGCCAAGTTACTTATGGAGATAGTAAAATTAGCCAACCAGCAAAATTCTTGAAAGATTCTGATTCGTTTGGCATCGACATTTTACAAAACAGTTTAAAAGGACATACATTTAAGCTACTTTCGTCAAGAAACCAAAGAGATCCGAATTCGTTTTCATATTTTTGAATACATAGGTTAATATAAAAAAATCATTTGATATAACAATCGGAATTATATTATAATATCAGTAAAACATGAAGGTAAGTATTTATTAGACAAGAGTGCATTTATATATATATATATATATATATATATATATATATATATATATGATTTTTTTCTATTAAATACTTAGTGTTTACAATGGTAGTTCAGTAAGTCTAAAAGTTAGTGATACAAATGCACTTCTTTTGTATTAAAAATATTTCGTTATCTGCTTACCTACTTCCTTGTCAATTCACATAATTATATAGTTATTATTTCCAGATACAGACCAAACAGCTTCTATGAAACTTGGGAAGACGTTGCTTCAAATCGAACTTCTTGGCGTAGGACTATCCGACCGCGGAACGAGACATTCGTGTCAAATAGTCAACATGGAGAGGATCTGCGATTTGCTGTAGGTGCGCCTGACTCAGTCAGTCGCGTCCACCACCTACACTCTTCTGTAACTCCTGTTCACGACTCTTCGTGAGCAGGATGGCCTTCACAACCATCTCCGTCACGGCCATCAGATTGGAGAAAGGGAATAAGGAGAGAGAATGACGATCCCGATGCTCAGAAGCGAGCTGTCGCCGACGACGATGATGAAGATATTAAACAGAGATAAAATAATATAAACTAGCATTTTAGATAACATTTAAGCTAATATGTGCATATTTCTTTAAGTGTAACGCATAGCATTAACGATGGTAATTTTAGCATTACATTTTTTTGTATTTGTTTTACCTCATATAAAAGAAACAATGGAACATCGGTTCATGAATTTAATTCGTTCCGCAAGGCCGTTCGTAACCCGGAAATGTTCGTAAACCGAAACTATTTGTCCAATAGGAATCAGTGTAGAGAAAAACATGCACAGTACAATAAAATTGGGAAGGAAAAGCACAGCGCAACTCACGGCGTTCGACTAAAAAATGATTCCGTTTGGTTTAACTCGGTTCGGCATTGTTGCTCGAGAACCGAAATTTTGTTAGATCACCGAAGCATTTCCATCTCGAATTTTCTGTTTGAAAACCGATTTGTTCTACATGTGAGACGTTCGAGAAGCGAGATTGCTCTGTATATATTTATTTATGAAAAAAGCACGTATAATGTGTTCGAAACGAAGTCAACTGTAATAAAATTCGACATTTATATTCCAAATGCTTTCAGACGATCATTGGACTTCTGTTCAAACCTACAAACATTTCTCGACAGACGAAAGGCTTCAAGCCTATCCATAGCCGATCATGATTTCCAGGACAGGATCATACGTGGCACCAGTTCAGAACTTTACATCTTGGACCCGCCATGCCATCTACACATTTGAATCAACGACATTTCTTTCATATTCTCTTCATTGGTAGGGAAATAAATTCACTGAGAGATCTTCTAGAGAACAACTACTTTGGCGAACAGACTACCGATAGGATGTTTCCCAATCACTAAAGTTTTAAACTATTCAACTCTAAAGTCAATCGTTATCTTTCTTACATATCTCCATAATCCTCGTATTTCTCCCGCCTTATGTTCTTAAAACAATCTCACTGAACTAATCTTCTAACAACTTGAGTGTATCTTGTATTCAGTAAACTTTATTTTAAGAAATATCGGCCAATGAGTAATGTCATACCAGTCGCTATTTAGACTGCGATAAAGCCCCCTTGACAAATTAAGTCAAATAATAGTCCTGTAATATCGTATGCCTGAAGCATACAAAGAATGCCGGCATGCAAAACCCTATCAAACGCGTTAAAGATATCTAGGAGCACAGCTCGAGCTACTCCGTTATTGTAAAGTGCTTGGTATAAAAATTCAGTTATGGCCGTGAGGAAGTCAGCGGTAGACCGGGCAAAAAGCGGAAATCATATTGTGTGCCAGAGAGTAGATTATGGGAGATAAGTTGTTTAAACATTTCGGCGTTAATTAAAGCCTCAAAGGAGACTAATAGGACGGTAGTTAGACGGGTCAGGATAGTCTCCAGAGTTATTAAATACAGGGACAACAGATGAGGACTTCCAAAAGGCTAGAAAGCAAGAGTCAGTGAGGCAATAGTTATATAGTTTGGGGAGGACTGGGGCTAGCTTAGGAGCACATTTCTTCATGTCTATGGACGGTATACTGTCCCCACCACTTGCCTTATGGGAGTCTAATTTAGAGACGATGTCCAATACCATCGATGGGGTTATGCTCATCTCGCTCAATAAAGCCTCAGTTCTAGGGGAGCAATCGGATGAGTCGAGCATTAAAATGGATGATAATTTCCGAGCAAATCATTCAGCCTTATGAGATGTGGAAGTCAGGACCTCAAATTGATTGAATAGAGGATATATTGTGGATTTGCTGTTCTTCAGAACGTTCTTGCAGAGCAGCCAATAATCTTTAGAGCCAAACTTGCGAGATGCAATATGTTGATTTATTCTTTCAGCAAATATTATTTTTTCTTCATTGAGGACACACTTGCTCTCATTACGAGCAGAGACAACGAGACGTCTGTTGTAATCGGACATATCGCTTTTGTACAGACGGAATAAGTGAATCTTGTGGGAAATAGCAGCTGAGCAAGCAGCTGAGAACCACGGAGATGAGCGCGATTTAACTTTATATTTTCTTGTAGGGATGAAAGCCTCGATGCCAGCTTTTATCCAGGAGAACACTTCAGACGGACATTTTTGAACGGGGTGATTAAAACCCAGATTCTACGGGACGTCGCGAAGGAAATCACGCAGCGAGTGCCATTCTTCTCGTTGATAAAGGAAAGATATTCTGTTAGTATTAGGTTCTTTGCTGGAGTGAAATAGAAGGAGATATTAACAGAATCTACGGCGTGATCAGAGTTGCCAAGAAGGCAGAGCTATGCGGCACGACAAGAGATGGAGATAAAAGTGAGATCGGGTAGGGAAGCATTACCGTCAGGGTTACTGGAAAACCTTATAGGAAAGTCAACCACTTGGGTAAGGGATTGAGTGTTTAAAAAGTTAAGGGTTTGTATGCTAGGGAGGTCACTTACAGAGTGTTTAAGCGACATGGTATGGTGGGCGTTAAAGTCACCGAACACGAATATGTCTGCAAACAGATATAGAGAGATAGCCTGTCTACATTAAGGGAAATGTTACCGAGTACACCACCGTTTTGGTAGGAAAGATAACGATAGAGAAAGAAGAGATAGCTTACAGAATTGAGTAGATATAGGCAGAGATACATATAAATGGTCTCGAGATTCAAGAGAGCGAGTTCCTTAGCAAGCGGGAGATAATCCCGGAAATAAAATCCCAGGCCATGCATCTGGATATTAGAGTCTTTTCTAAGTAGAGGAAAGTAATCGGGAATCGAGAAATCAGAGGTGGGGATTGATGAGTTATGGTTGGTCTCGCAGAGAGCCAGTATATCAGGAGACTTTTCAAAGAGGAACGATTCCACACTACACAAATTGGTACGAATGGCACAGATATTGCAATAGGAAATGTTAAAGGGTTTAGGTGATTTTTTTTAGAGCTGGTTTAGGTTTAGTTCTTTGATTAGTTATGGCCATATTGTTTTATGTTGATAGTTAAAAGCCTAACTAATGGTAGCAGACGGTTATCATATGCGACATGTGCAGAAAGGAGCTAGCAAAAACTGCAACATAATGTGGCCTCAGAGTTGCCCACCGGAGTTGCGTGCAGGGACATCCTTCCATGCGAGACAGCAACCCGATATTAAGCAACTGTTGATCAGAGCAACCTCTCGAGATGCTACGCAAGAGTTCCGACTCCTAACTACCAGTCGGGGACAGCAACCAGAAAACTAACAACTCGCTACCCTCAGTATGAAGAGACGCTGCCACAGACCGCAAACTTCACAGGAGATTCACAAGTGCACTACTTTGTGGGCCAGAGAAAAGGAAAAGATCTGGGAGGCCTTCCTAAACAGAAAACAAGGGATGAGCCTCTATTCCTGTTCAAGAGAAGGGGGAGGAATATTGCGGTGAGAAAGCCTATCTATTCCTATTACACACACACACACATACACACACACACACGCGCGCACACACAGACACACACAAAATAAATAAATAAACAAACAAAAGGACAAACAAGCAGCATAGAAGTTGACGAAAAACGTGCGTGGTATTGAATCTGAAATATAAAGTGTTTAACTTGTTTAAGTGCCAGCATGCTCTTCGTTTGAAGACGAACACTCCACCTCTGTTAGCCAGGAATAATGATAAAGTCCAATAATTGCATGAGTCAGATGAGGCAGAAATCGAGAAAATAATTTTCAAACAAAGTTTTCAAAACGGGGGAAGACTAGATTCACTTCAATTAAAAAAAAATAAAGGAAAAATAAAAAATACATTTGAAAAAATAATTACTACTAACAAAAATAGGAATAGGTAGATAAAACTATGAGCTAAATTAAAAGACATACATACAAACAAAACAGAAAAAAATTCTATAAAATGTAGATATATACATAAAAAACACAAATATTTATTTAAAAGTATAAAAAATTATAAAAAATCATTTCCAGAAGAGAAAATACTTGTAGAAACACAAGGAAAATTAGTTAAAAAAAGCTTACTTACAGTAACTTGTCAGTCGTTTTTAACGATAAATGAATAATAGAGGGATTGCTTCCTAAATACACAATATATATATATATATATATATATATATTTGTGTGTGTGTGTGTGTGTGTGTGTGTGCGTGCGTGCGTGCGTGCGTACGTGTTTGCGTGCGTGCTTATTTAAACACTCTGAAGTTGGTCCATGTCACCGGAAAACTTAGATGAAGGAAAAGCATAATAAAAAATATCCAATTATTGTCTTTATTTTCTCCCGAAATCAAAATCCAAAGCAACTCTGATCGAGCATAACAGATATTCATTGTCTGTCATATTTAATATATATATATATATATATATATATATATATATATATATATATATATATATATATATATATATGTATTTGTGTGTGCGTGTGTGTGTGAGTGTGTGTGTGTGAGTGTGTGTGCGTGTGTGTGTGCACCCACGCATATTAACCTCAGTATATCAGAAAGGATTAAGTAGGTATTTTAGTTTTGATGTTTAGACAGCAATTTCTTTTCATCCATTGAGTGATCTTTTCTCATAACCATTTGTTAGGAATTATATTCTGATTCTCTTGTTCTACATCTGTTATTACATGCATCTTTATGGTTTCTGCGAAGTGACATTTTCAAAATATAATGATGACGATTCTGATACACACGTATATACACAAATACATACATACACACATTAACAAAAATTAATTAGAAATTAACAAAACACCTACGATAAAATGGAAAATATTAAGAAAAAAACTAGAACGTGTAAATATTTACATGATCTATGTATGCTAAGTTTACAGGAAAAATCCATATAAAGTTTGCTAAGAAAACAGCACTGTAAAACCAAAGGAATGAATTAACGGTGTTATGCCGGCATTGTATATTTTCATCTTAAAATATAGTTAAATAATTTTTTTAAAAAGTAATTACGTATTACAATTTTATAGCCATTATTTTATTAATATATTATAGTCCACTCTCTATGCGTAATTATTTATTTGTTTTATTCAAGTTTAATATTACCTTGTTTTGCCGTTTATTCAGTATTATTAGCATCGTATATAGATGTTCCTCATTTATAATTTTATCTATTGGCCCCTTTAGAAAGCTTCTGGATATTTTTAAATTTTTTTCTATTTGATTTTGTTTCTTTGTTTTTTTTATAACTTTATGTTAGATTAACCTTCCCAGATACGTCAACAAATGGGAACATCATACTTAATGAAACTTGCACACACATATATATATATATATATATATATATATATATATATATATATATATATATATATATATATACATATATATATATATATATATATATATATATATATATATATATATATATATATATATATGCAAGTTTCATTAAAAACGACTGACAAGGTACTACGGTTAAGTTTTTTATTTAATTTTTCTTGTGTACGAAGAAGAGCGTTCTTTGCTGGACAAAGGGTGTGTAAGAACTGTCCCAATGTTTTATTTTTCCGAGCGCTTTCGGCTATATCTTTAGCCATTATCAAGGATGATTTGATAGATAAATACATAAATAATTACATCGGTTACACAACCACATGCTTATCCAGACGTCTTACGTTACACCTATCCGTCACAGCTCCATTAGAACCCATTTAAATACACACTAAAATTTACCAGAGTCCATTAGAAATATACTAGTAGAAAACACAAATATATTAATTGCTTCCACCTGTAAAAAAAAGTTAAAAATAATGGAGGCTTTAATAATAAAAAAAAGAAAAAGAAAAAGCCTACCCTTAACAATATTAACTACGAACAAAGCCACAACGTGCTAAGGGGATTTTGAAATTAAAATATACATAATGCACACACTCAATTAAGCAGAAAAATCAGATCATCCTTGATAATATATCCTTGATATATATATATATATATATATATATATATATATATATATATATATATATATATATATATCCAGTTGGAGACAGACAGAGCCAGACACGTCACAGAACGCTGACCAAATTTCGCGCAAATTCCGAACTCATCTTCTAATCAAGAACAATTAGTTTTGAAGAACGACTTAGACTCACACCACCAAAACAAGTTTTACAAATTTCGCCGAAGACACATCAAGAACCAGTTTCTTAAAGAACAGACAACTTAGATGTTAAGACTCGCCTAACAAAAAAAACGTGTCACGAATCCACATAGCTGTTTGGGAGATAGACGTAGCCCTGTATCCAGCAACAAGATATAAAATATCGTTATCCTTTTTTTTTAATACTTTTGAATTTTCGAGTTGTTATTTTATTTTCGTTTACATCTATTTGTGCGATACCACCCTTATTCGAACCCGACTTGCATTACGGCCCCGACGACTGATTGATTTTCGTCTGCCTAAGATCAATTCACAACGTGGGTAGGCAGGCTGAGGGTCAAAGTAGTTACTTCGGTAACCAGGCGTTGGAGGCGAGTTGGGAACGACGAGGCTGTTATCGGATCTAACCCGATTCCCATCCGAATCACCAAAAGGTTAGAACGTCACACTTGGGTGCCGCGACCAATACCAAGCCAGTTGGCCGTCACAGGACGGGATAGCACCACTGACGCAGACAGGCGGACATCACGTTTGGAGCGGCGACACCCGAACGATCGAACGGGCGGGGAGGTGGACGTCACAGTTGATTAATTGTTAAGAATATTAATCTATTTATGTTTCTGTCAGATATCGACTACAATGCTGGAATATTCATAAATTTTACAGGTCAGAATTATACAAACAAAAACTCCAGACATAACAAAATAATCATTTTAATATATCTAAAATTAATAGGCGATAACCGCATGTGTTTGTCGAGCACAACATTCAATAAGGCTGAATATAATATTAATTTCAGGTCTTCTTGGTTGAAATCGTCCGTTAACATTATTTAATATTCATCAGTCTTTTACTAATCAATTGTGATATGTTTTCTACTAATTCATTAGTTTTACTGCTTCCACGTGTTGATGTTTCAACAGTAAACTTCCATTCTTTTATATTTCTTACTAGCGTCATCATTTCTTTCCGGCTTCTACTGCGTTTCCGCTTCCTTCTAAAAATTTACATAAAATCTCATGTTCCAACGTCTCCGCCTAAACTGGAATTTGATTTACTGTTTATTTTTTATTCTTATCGTCAGTAGAGAGCAGATAGATTCACGTATCATCCGGTTCATACTCCTCCCTAGTCTTTTGAACTGAAGTAGTGTTTTATCACTGGTTTCCGATTTCAGATTAGATTTCCGCTTCCATCGTAAAATCTAATATTCTAAAGTCTCCGCGTTTTGTTTATTGTTTGTTTTTGCTTTCTCCTCACTAGGAGTAGTTAGGTTCGCCTATCGCCTGGTTCACACAGCTCGCAGGTCTTTTGAAAAGGCAATCATTGTTTATACATTGTTTCCTGGTTAGGATTGCGTTTCCAACTCCTAATAAAATCTTGATATTCTATTTCACTCTTAGTATCTCCCTTGCATCTTAGTGGCATTATGGCCTTGCTTGGGGTGGGCTGATTAAAATAAATATGTGTCTGTGTGTGTCTATTTATGACTTTTAACTCTTGTATCTACTCGGACTCTTCTTTTGAATCTCGGTTGCGAATTATAAACGAAAATTAAGGGTAATGTACTTCTATTTCCTATTGGTATCGGGTCTACCAAATTGCAACCTAAACTAAATACCCCTTTGAACCGATAGCTAATGGAAATAAGTTGGACGACCAGACATCATAGGAATATATATATATATATATATATATATATATATATATATATATATATATATGTATGTATGCATGCATGTATAGGAACACGGTTAAAAGGAGTGTTGTGTAGGTCCTACCACCAAATTAATGGTCTCTTTTGAAAGAAGCTTTCCTGATATTTGAGGCACTTAGAAATATCTGCCCACATTTCTGCATTTCCTTTACCTTTTTCTTTTCTTGAAACGGGTTTGAACACGTCTGCTAGTGACAATTGAATACTTACTCCGTACAGGGTTATCCGGACCTGTATACAATGTGTAAATAACACCTTTCTGATTCGTGCTGGAAACGAATCTTTAGACTTTTACACATGAAAGGATAAGAAAAATGATGAGGTTATTTGGAAGATGGCGACAAAATGACACTTACCTCTCTATAGTCATTTTCCAAGCGTAGCACAAGGCCGCAATTAGGGGGCACGCAGTGAGGATCTAACTCACTACTCAGTCGTAATTGTTTTAGCGAACCATTACACCACCTCGAGGTCACCAAACCTCTCTATATGTGTCTCTGCACACGCGCGCACGCACACACATACACATATATGTGCGTGTTTGTCTGTATATATATATGTGTGTGTATGTGTTTGTGTACACACACACATATATATATATATGTATGTCTGTGTGTGTGTGTGTATATATATATATATATATATATATATATATATATATATATATATATATATATATATATATATTTAGTTTAGGAAAAACTAGGTAATCCGTATGGGTAGACCCAATGAGGATAGAATCCAGAGAGCTCAATGTAAATCAGAGCTAATAATTTAAATAAAAACAGACCACTTTAAGGTTCCATATAATAAATTATTTCACCACAGCCCTTTTAAAGGAGAGTGGATCATCAGATTTATTTCCAAATGTTGAAATGAAAAAATGAAAATATATTTACACATTTATGACGGGCAATAATAAGGAAACTCACGAAGTGGGGCAGTGTAGGGAGGTAGAGAGACAGCGTTGAGTTAGATGTAACATTTCTATTGTTTCAAATTTAAATATTCGCTGAAATCTAGATTTTTCTTGACGGTTAATATGAGCTTTTGGATGAGCTTTTTTGCTTTTCTAATATAGTCTTGCGCTGCTTCCTATCTGATGCGGTCTACGCAAGTGATACCTAGAATGTTTGCGCAGCATCTGATTTCCATTGCTTGAATTATCTGTAATTCTGCTGTTAATATCTATGCTTATAACATCACTATCACCAAATTGTGTTCCATTTTCGTTGTAAAAATCATATTTCCGTATACCTAACTTATTTTCAAAGATTGATTGTTAAGACCTGTTTATTACTACGCATTTCTCTTAAACATTATAGCTGGATACTTCCAAAGAGTTACAAACAAGTGATTTCAACACTCTTCTATTTTGTTTCTTTAGATTCGATATTAAACGGCCGTGCTTTTATCCTTGGTAAAATAAGATGACATTTACTACCTATGTGAATATGTGTTGAATAATGAAAGAGAAACTATAAGTGTTATTGTGAAAATTTCAGATATAATATATCTATATAATTTATAATTATGTATATAATTAGTGCCAAATATACTCATAACACCAATAAATCTGAAGGAGATATATATAAATTTCCAGAACTGATCCTCCCAATACATTGGAGCAACTTACAGAAATTAAATTCAAAAAGACATCTATGTACACAAACCGCATCTTATACATAAGAATTTATCAAATGCATTATTTATGCATAGAAATAAATTCAACTATATCTTTGAGGAAAAGGATGCTCAGATTGTTAAAATAGAAAATAACTTACTTAGAAAGAAAATTCTCGTGAATACATGGATTGAAACTCATTAAAATATAAATATGCTCCCCGGAGTTGTTCATATATCTTAATTCCTCAAAGAATTATTAATTTCCCTAGCCAACATTTAAAGAAATCTGTTAATTTCTTAACCTGATTTTATTTAAAATTTATAGCACCTAAATTAATCACAAAATAAAATAATTTAAATACTAATTTGCATAAAAATTCAAGAACACAATTTAATCTCTTTCGTTTCTCAGATACTTAATTATCACTTTGCATACTCCATTTTTGCCTGGCTTTTCGGCAAACATGATGAATATTTATTATATACTATATGTATTATAAAATGAAAATATGTCATCACATAGAACAAACTAGGCTATTATGATACGCAGACATTTTCTCTCTGAATGATTCCCTTTTGTTTTTATTTCATTTCGAGGGATATTTTCCGTCACCTACTGTTTAAATTAAATGGGTCATCGTAAATGTTGTCGGTATTTACAAAAAATCTTTCTCACAATCAAAATTAGCGGCGGCAATATTGTCTTATTTCATGGTTTGTATTGAATTCATTGCATCAACCAACATTTTCTGCTTTTGTCACGATTTCATTGTTAAGAAATTCTTTTGAATATGTTAAAATAGTATTTCAATATCAAACCAAACTCTTAGCGGTTCCTGCAATAATTTCTTCGCAATCATGACTTTGTTATTTAATAAGAAATAACAAATTTTCTTATCGATCATGCAGATACTGTTTTAGGATGATCTCTATATCTGTTATCATTTAAATATTTGTGAATACATGTATAAATGTATGTAGATTGATATCTATGTATAAGTTTTAGGTGGAAGTTTGTGCATAATAATAATAATAATAATAATAATAATAATAATAATAACCGGCATGACAGAGTGGGCCAATATCTGAACTGGAAAATTTGCAACTCCTATGGGAAGGAAACTGAAAGAAACTGGTACGAACACCACCCTGACCCGGTTACGGAGATAGGACCTGTTACAATTCTATGGGACTACACAATACACACTGACAGAACAATCAAATCCAACCGCCCAGACATTGTTATTAAAGACCACAAACAAGAAAAGTGCCTCCTTATTGATATGGCAGTCCCTGCAGACTGCAATGTATCTTTGAAGATATTAAAAAAAAACTGTCAAAATATAAGGACCTTGAAATAGAAATCTCAAAAATGTGACACATGGGAACATCAACAATTCCTGTTGTAGTTGGAGCCCTTGGACTGGTTGGAAAAGATTCCAGTAGGCTGATTGAAGGGATCCCTGGAAGTCCATGCCTCAAAGAGATACAAAAAATTGTTCTTACAAGTACAGCCCACACTTTACGAAGGGCTTTATCTATGTAATTATTTTTTTATTTTATTTTATTTTTTTGCAGTGGAAAGTGTCATGATGCCAGTTCTAAC
This sequence comes from Acanthosepion esculentum, assembly GCA_964036315.1. Classification (NCBI taxonomy): domain Eukaryota; kingdom Metazoa; phylum Mollusca; class Cephalopoda; order Sepiida; family Sepiidae; genus Acanthosepion; species Acanthosepion esculentum. The sequence goes on from OZ038475.1 coordinate 72,645,815, forward strand.
CTTAGGTCCCTGTGTAAAATGTGTAAACGCCAGATATCAAAGGATATGTATGTAAATGTGTAAACGCCAGATATCAAAGGAAATAAATAATAATAATAATAATAATAATAATAATAATAATAATAATAAGTTTCTCCTTATTGACATGGCAATCACTGTAGACTACTATGTATCTTTGAAGATCATGAAAAGCTATCAAAATACAAGGACCTTGAAATCGAAATCTCAAAAATGTTGCATATGGGGACTTCAACAATCCCTCATGTAGTTGGAGCACTCGGAATGGTTGGAAAATATTCCAGTAGACTAACTGAAGTGATTCCTGAAAGACCATGCCTTAAAGAAATACAAAATATTGTTCTCAGGAATACAACCAACACCTTGCAAAGGGCTTTACCAATGTAATATTTTTTTTTCATATCAACCTCAATAGGCTATTTAATACCGACAAGATATATAGAATAGGTCCATATGAATAGAATATGGGTTCATTTTAAAAAATCAGTTTGCAGATCAGGTTTCATTGACGTATCTTTTAAAGAGGGTTTTTTGTCGAGAGTCATATGTATCGCTGGCAATATATTTTTCCCAAAAATATATTGCTGGTATTTTTGCTATAAAAAAACTATTTTTATATTTTCGTAATGATTTGACTTCAGGTTTGTGGGGTAACACGTTGCTCATAGCTGGGGCCCTAACAGGTGCTACCACCCCGAGTCAGGGTGGAACTTGGAACAACACCAATTCAGATTTGTTTCCACGCTGTTCAAAACCTCCCGATCAGAGGACTTGCTGCCGGTTGTAGTTTATCATCATACCCAAGACGCGTAAAATGTTAAAGGGAAAATAATTTTATAGTAAAATTTATAAACTGCTATTGAAAGGAGTGTGACAAAATGTTTACAATAGTAAAATTAAATACTTCACTATACTTAATTACATCATGTGTCGTGACCCATCAGGACATAGACGATCATGGCTCTCCACAATTTCCTCTTCATTGTAGCGCTTAATAAATTTTGTCTTTTTGTTATTTCTCATAAACCTTGTTTCGTCATCCATTTACTCAAGCTCACTTAGAAAGTTATTTTATTGTTGACTCTCGAAGCCCTCCTATCTCATTATGTGCCCCAGAAATTTCAACTGTTTCATGTTTTATGTGATATTGAACTATATTTACTAATCATAAATTGAAAATCTTAGCACATTTCATCAAACATCAATATTTTAAAAATAGTTTTGTATGAGCATAAACGAGCAAATTTTTGTAGATACGGATGTTCATAAGAGTGATAACTATAGTAAATTTAAAGCTGAAGTATTTATAATTTAATAAAACATTAAATTACGGAGGAGATTTTCATAATTTTTTAATGTTACTGAGTACTAAAAAATTATAAAAATGTTTCCCGCGTTATATTCCATAGTTCATTTTTATAGATATAACCGCCGTAGAAAAACATTGAATAAACTGCCCGCTTTCATTCAAGCTGTAAACATGTCAACATCTTAAATAAATTGCTTAAAATGCGTTTTTTCTACATTTTCAACATAAAGTAAATATTTGTTTCAAATTAGTTTACTTGAATTTTAAGTCAGCTAATATACCTCAAATGCAGTTTCAGAAAAGTATATTTTATTTTTGGAATATTGTTTAATAAAGAGAATTACATTGCGATGAAAGACGGCTAAAATGTCAATAATCATCTATTTTAAAAAAGAAAATCTCCTTCCTGTCAAAACCAATTCGTTTTAAATTACTAGTGAAATACAGTAAATTATTTTGCTTATTGTAAATATTATATTTCTTCTCATATTAAAAGAAAAATAAAAGCATCAAGAAAGATTTTCATTTTAAAAATTTCATTTTAAATTATAGGTATCGCGTTTTCTGTGGAGGTACCTACAATTTATATGATTTCAATCTTATTGCAAATGTAATATATTCACTAATTTGTTTTGGCAAAAGTGTATTTGGAATCTCGTTTCCTTTAATCAGCGGTATAATCTGATTGAATAAAACTAAATATCTACATATTTGAAATCGTATGTATGTATGTATGTATCTATGTATGTATACATATATTCACATAGAAGCTCTTCTGCTTTTGGTCGAAATATGTGGAGGCTTGCAATTCATATAGGCGCTAAGGTGTTCCAGGAACATGCACTGTCTACAGAAAATGTCTATCGTGCAACAAGAAAAGGTGCAAATCATATATCCAGTAATCCATCCTCTATGTAATAAAATTATAGATAGAGTATGCTTGCTCAAGGCAGGCCTCGTTAGCGATGAGAGGAATCAAACTGACAGAACTTTGAGAAATTACGATCAATAATATGCTGAGATTAATTTCACAGGTGGTGTGTATCAGACGTCGTGCACAAACCGTTCCAGTTTCACACGTCGCTTGATAATCTACTAGGAATCTGGACAGAATATTAAAAACAGACCAAACCTTTAGGGAGATAGTTTGCGGCGACTGCCATAAGCATTGCACGTCACTTCACAATATATTGTCATTAACGCAAGTATTATAACCATTGAGTAAACTTAACTGCATTAAATATACCCTTAAGAGCATTAGTCATGATCTGACTATAATCATGTATGTATCTTTCTAATTACGTAGGTGTATACAACTTGCCTCATTGCGTAACCAATACTTTCGGCCTTGTGCCAGATCTAAGCTGCGCTTAGAAAATCACTTTACAACCTGCAGCATAGTGCGGTTATCGGCGACTAAACCGGATCCCCTACATGGCTTGCCTGTCGAGGAGGGTGGCTAGTCTCACAACATACCTGACAATGGGCAGATTAATTCACTCGTTGAATCCACAGCCACATAACATATGCAGTATGATGTAAAATATGTATGTGCATGTATGTGCATATATGTATGTAACATCTTATAAGGGGAAAAAACTTACGAAAACCTGCGGTTGAAGTGATCTAGTTATTTTGCCATAACTTCATACACGGTATTAACCATGGAGACGCAGAGGGTGAAACTGGTACTACACAAGCTTTTGTCAGTAAAATTTAACTATGTGCAGCATCTAATCCTATTGTTTCAGGATATTCTGTCATCTTATCCTGGCTTCTCACTGATGTTTACTATCTCCGTGCTCCGTATCCGATTTCACCCAAACGTCCTATAGCGATGGAGGAATGGCGACGTGTGGAGACTTAACTTTTGGAAGCACATAGTCATACATCTGCTCAGGGACGACTGGGGATCTGAAATCAAATGATGGTACCAAGATTAATCTTAGTGGCTAGGCAGCCGAAAAGAGACGGAAGTCATTCCAAGTGATGCAAAGAGTGAGGAGACGGCTCCATGAAAAAGGCTCCCATGAAAAATTTGCGTTAGATACTGGCAGAATAAGAGGGATTGATATATAGTTGTGATAAAACGAGCAAAGGTCTTGTAAATCGTGTCGAAGGGTTGATCAGGTGGACAGAAGACCTATTACGCCAAGGGGAAAGACGACATTTAAAAAGTATCTATGGTGAACACGTGCAAGAAAAACGTTCGACTGCATGTCACACAAGCCTATCAAAGACCGATTCCACGAAACGCATACGGAGGTCAACATAAATACCAGCGTTTGTAAAGATCATGCGTCGGAAATGTCCTCAGGGAAGACACTGCAAAAACTTTGCCTTAAAATGTTTTCTAAATAAATGAGTTAACAGAGACGACATCAACATCAAGAAAAGTAATAATAAATTAATGGAAGTGTTGTATTCGGATAAGAATTGATTTTACACGATGTGCCTTCCGCGTCTCGTATATACGAGTTTGTCGTTACTTTGAAATTATTTAAGAAGCAAGGGTGGACTATCATAGTGGTTTCGGCTGTGTGTTGTTTGATTTATTGAAATTTTCATATTTGATAATAGCTTATGCAAGCCGAAAGCTTAGATTAGATTTAAACATGGTGTTTTCCTTCGTCTTTCAACGATAATATGATTAAGTTTACCAGACAATATGAAAAGAACTTACTTAAAATAAATATACAAAACTTGTCTATATTATTTAATGAAACATGAATTAATATACATACACACACACACACACACACACATACATATATATATATATATATATATATATATATATATATATATATATATATATATATATATATATGAAGAAAGAACAGTAAGATATATAATCCGGTGTTATTGATATTATTTTTATTTTTACAAAATAGTGGTCAATGTAAATTTATAGAGCATTGATATTATAAATTAACTGATTTAAAATATGGCTTTTTCGCTACACCATATTTTAAATCAGTTAATTTATAATATATATATATATATATATATATATATATATATATATATATATATATATATATATATATATATATAATATGAAGAAATATAGTCTTAAGGTGTGCTATATTTAAGAGATAAAAAGTGGTCAATATCAGATATAGAGCGTGTGTAAATATGAAAGTGAATATTGAAGTCAACACTTAAAGGCAACAGGCTGTTTCATGATAGATGCAATCGTCAGGCCATACACACACACACACACACACACACACATATATATATATATATATATATATATATATATATATATATATATATATATATATATTAATTTAATTAAAGAATATCAAAAACTTAAAATCCTGTATGTAATCATTTTTATTTCATGAGATGCAAAAATAAAAATTATGACCTATTACCATAGGTAATAATTGTAAGTGTTTGATATTCTTGAATTAATAATAATTATGCCCCGTCTTTCGACATAAACCTCTCACTGGATCTATATCCTCCTGGAAATTCCATACGGATTACCATGTTGTATGATTATATATATATATATATATATATATATATATATATATATATATATATATATATATATATATATATATATATATATCCTATAAATTTTCCTAAAGAGCATTGGTCCACTGTCTAACCAGGCTAGCTGCGGTTGCAGTGTTTTCTGTAGCACAGAGAATTTCACATACTAGAACATCTGAAATCCTCACAATATTTAGTATTGTTGAAGATTTTTGTCGAGATTTTCAAACTCTACTGTTCGTTCAATTTCGCAAACAAATCGAAGAAAAATAAAAACTAAAAAAATATATTAAAAAATAATATTGCATTTTTATTTAATTGATTATAGTCTATCATTCTAAATTCGTTTTGTCTTCAATGATGTTTTTAATACATCTTTGTATTTATTCTTATCCTTCTTTAATATTCTAATAAAGATTAGAGTCTCATCCAGAAATCTTTGTTACGATTTTTGTTTTACCGTTAATGTGAACACCAACAACACGATGCAATAGAACAGCTACAGGTAATTATTAGTAATTTCCGTTTTAGGCAACCAGTTAAATTGATGAATGTATCGTCCTCACTAAATGTTTCTTTATATATTGTGACAGCTGATGAAATATGGGTTACATATGACAATGTTCAATGAAAACAGCAGTGGATTAACAATTGCCATAATTGCTCCCAAAGGCTAAGACTCCTAAGTTAATCTTTTACATGCTGGCGGATCATCGGTATATCATTCAGCCCTTCTTCTTAAAACGCAATTAATTGTGTCCCTCGCTTGTCAAATGTTCTACAGCATGAATAACACAGAAACATAACGTATATTGTAACTAGATTCATCTGTTTTACGCCACCATATTCACCTGACCGCGCATGAAAACAGTTTCGATTGTCGCTAAATGCTTCGATGAGGAAAACATTCTCTAATGAAAACTAGATTCAAGATTTTGTCGAAGTCATTTTTAACAATACAAATCTATGGAATTTCTCTCAAATGTATTGAAGCACTGTCTGATAAATAGCAGTAAGTTATGTTAAATGGCCAATGTATAATTGTACAAAAGGTCTTTGAACTTTATTTTATGAATAATGTTGATAAACAAATACGGAAATTATTTATGACACAGTATCCATAATATAGTAATTCAAGTGATAATAGCAATAGCAATATTAGTTATAATGAGAAGTGGAATGAGAATATCAGCCATTCCCTTAGAAGAAAAGATTCGACATTGATTACTCGAGCAGCCATAACTAGTATCGAGTGAAATTTTAAAAACATATTTCGCTTAAAATATTTTTTTTGCATGAAAATAGATTTATCAAGTCCACTAACTGTTAATATTGTTTCCAATATTGATGGGGGGATCATCTTGAACGTTTGTTTGAAATAGGATGGAATGATAATATCTAGATTATTTCATTGTTTTTCTCTTCAAATTCCATATGTTATCAATTTTCGCAGTTGCTTTTGTTAAAATTTCTCAACTGATGTGTTTTCGGTTATTTCGTACATATTTTGCTTTTGATTTTCTAGCGCCGGTCTGTTTAGTTCAAAGAAGGATCTTTCTCGTTAAAAGCTGTATCTGGTTGAAGCCATTTTACAAATTGGTCTGAGAAAGCTACTGTATACATGTGGCGGTTTAGATAGGTTTAACTAAGTTGTGGGCCATGCATGTCATCCATATGAAAGTCGCGATCTAAGATTCGATATTTTGTTATTGTTTTGTTTTTTAAGCAATTGGCGTAGACTATTCCATGTTCAATTTCTTTATCTCCGATACTACATTTGTTACAACTGATCCATACACCACACCTGACTTCAAGGTAGATGCCATTGTCAGAGTTAGTTCCTCTTTAATTACTCAATTGTTCACTAGAGGTCGCTCTCCCTACACTATAAATACTGGGCGACTTATTGTCTCGTTCTCTTTTTACTTTGCATTTCAGCGGACACATTTACAAAAATGTGATTTTTCGCAGAGATCTGCGTTTTGCCCACTTGTGGGAAAACGCCATGAAACACACATATACGTACGTACGAACTTTCACTAATATACAAACTCTTTAAGTTCACACACAAACAAAAATATTTGATGTCTTTGTCACTTGTAAATTTGTTGTTTAATAAATATAATTGTTCATATATATATATATATATATATATATATATATATATATATATATATATATATATATATATATATCGATCTTGTTTGTTTTCCTTACATCTTCTGTTGAACTCAACTTGAGTCCGCCATGTTCTTGTAGTTGGATCTTCTTCTAGCAGGAATAAACAGCGCGTGTTCCTAAATTAACTACACGCTAACCAACAGACCTCTATAGATTAGTGACTCCGATGTGATCTTTTGAACTCCTGTTAACAGAAACACAAGACTGTATATATGTGCAAACTCACATTTATACACACTTTCCAAACGAGAGCCAGTCAGGAAAAACATTGAAAAAATCCTACTAGCCACGCCGGACATTATTAATCCAAAAAAAGAAAAACATTTATACAGCAAAACAATTTGTGATTGAACCAGATGAAAGTGCAAAATCACAATTTTAATTCACTACAACATGTTCAACTTCAACATGCGTCAACAATTTTGGACACTTTCTCTATTCAGTTTATAACTTTTTACATATTAAAAGTTTTCGTTCCTGCAACTTTCAGTTTGAGGTGGGGGTACTCTCGGAGTTAGCGTCTCCTTAATTCCTTTCTTCACTAGGGATCGCTCTCCTTACACTATAAATACTGGTCAACTTCTTGTATCATTCTCTTTTTACTTTGCATTTCAGCAAACACATTTACAAAAATGTGATCTCTCGCAGCGATATACATTTTGTCCACTTGTGGGAAAACGCCATGAAACACACATACACGTACGTACGAACTTTCACCAATATGCAGACTCTTTACGTTCACACACACACACAGATGTTTGATGCCTTTGTCACTTGTAAATTTGTTGTTTAATACATACACACACACACACACACACACACACACACACACACACGCACACATATATATATATATATATATATATATATATATATATATATATATATATATATATGAATCGGTCTTGTTTGTTTTCTTTACATCTTCGGTTGGATTCAACTTGAGTCCGCCATGTTGGTGTAGTTGGACCTACTTCTAGCAGGAATAAACAGCAATGTTCCTAATTTAACTACACGCTAACCAACGTTCCTTTTACATCATCACTGCTTTCATTCAAATTCTAGTTAAAAGTTTCTGTTTTATGGAAGGTTTCAAATTTACTACTTACGGTGAGCTCTAATAAATATGTTAGATTTATAAATTAATTTAAACACTGCTTCATTTCCTACGCACTATATCTAAAGTTAATTTAATATGCATTTTTCTCAAAATTCTGTAATCAACGCAAATTTATTGCAAGTATATTTTAATTCATCAGGTAGCCAAGACACATACTGAAATAGATGTAAGTTTTAATCCAGATATAATACATCTTTGACAAAGCTTTCATACGTCCAACAGGAAAAAAATCTCATAGCTTTTGTTAAATTCTAACAATGCAATATCTCTTTTGCTTGCAGAATAAATACGAACATTTAGTTCTCATTTGTTTTCCTCTTCTAACCCACAAAATTAATTCTGAATGCTCTTTTCCTAATTTCGTATTTTTAATCGGTCAGACAATTCGTTAGATTCGAAAGAACGCACTTCCTTTGTTTCCTACAGAACGTGATATATTTGAAGTGGCAAAAATACCAAGCTGGATTTAGAAACAATTATCTTGCCATGATGTAGGCGATCAAAATAAATTTACACGATATAATGGGCAATTACATCTCAATCTGATGTTATGATAACGAGTGTTCATAATATTACTGCTTCGTAATTAAATTGATTTGCATTTTGATGTTTGTGATAAAGAAGGTATTTTTGGTAATATCTTCGGTGAAATATAGTTTGTGATGACTGATGATCGTTTAGTCTAGTTTTTAGGAATAGGAGTAAACAAATATAGAATACGATTCAGAATTTTAAAGTTGAGCGTCCTTGCCAAATTTTGAATATACAATGGAAAGAGAAAAAGTGTTTGAATATGACGAGCTTTTGTTATTTGAATTCATCTGATGCATCAAACAGAGACATTTCCTCATTTCAACTCATCTAAAAAATATTAAAATTGTGATTCTAGTGAATTATCTACCGCTCCTTTTCTTTTCCTCTTTTTAATCATTTCACGCAAGTAAAGTGATAATGTCACTAAGACAAAGAAGTCACTGAGAAAGAAAGAGAATGATAAGACTTTAGGAGAAGGGACCAGAAACACGTTCCTAACAGGAAACAAGGGCAAACCTCTACTCCTGTTCAAAAGACGGGGAAGGAGTCTGAAACAGGCGATAATTAAATCTATTTTCCTATTGAAATAAAGAGTAAATGAAATTTAGGATTTTAGGATAAGCCGTTAATAGTACAGACTTAAACTTTCGTTTCAAGTGTATGTATTCAGGTAGGGGCAGTAAATTATGTCGCTACCGTTCCTTAAAAAAATTTAAATCCTAATTTAGACTTTAAGATAGTTAAATTCCGTTGTCTCCTAAAAATGAAATAAAAAAGTAATACTTTCGGTAGGTTGGCACCTAATTAAGAAATAGAATTATCTACACTATTTATATTATTCGGACTATTGTCCTAATCTTTGTCGACATATTTATCCCAGCGTTTCGGCCGTTGTACGCTACAGCCTTCTTCAGGTGGTTGGAATGTCGAACTGAACCCTTTATTTCGCTCACAAAGATGAGGACAATAGTCCGAATAATGTAAATAGTGTACATAATACCTCATCTCAGAAATATAGACAGATAGAATTATATATCAGCTTCTATCTCTTTACCCGCCCAAGATCTTAAATAATTCGATGATCTAAAGGCATGAGCAAACTATTGTCTTGCCCTGAATTTGGACGAAGTTTTCCTTATTATTTTATAGACCCGTACCATTGCCAAAGGAGGTACGGGGAGGTAATGGATAGCATCACGTGGAATCGGAGAGCTGAGTTCGAATTCCAGTTGAATCTATTACATTCCCTTATGTGCTAATACCCTTGGGAAAGGTATGAATCCTCTACTTCTCACCCCAGCTATGCGTAAATAGCAGGGCAGACCGGGTTCTCTAGCCTTGGATGGCAACTGGTCAATCGCAGAAAGAAATGTCAACCTACTGCGGTAAAAAAAATCTTCCTCGTCATTCATGTAACGAAAGATAGATGATCGTCTAAGCATGTATCACGCATGACACATAACTGACTATTGCCAAAATCACATCTAAATATAACGAGTTTTTATCGAGCCATATGATTCTCTCCTACTTAGTCACAGCAGCCTTCTCTGGAGAAGAGGGTGACGTCCACACCGTGCTTATGTATTGATAGCTGTGGTATTGGGAAGCGGTTCATATAAAGTTCCAGCTTCAAAATATTCGATATTTTAATAAAATTACCCCTCCCTGTACATAGTTTAAGGCTTTACGAGGGAGCATTTGATGTTGTTCACAGATGTGTGATATTCTCATATTGACGTTTTCTTTTATTTGGAAGTCCCCTTGTTTCTTCTGTTAGTTATATATGTGTGATTGATAGATTGATTTGTGTTTTTTATGGCTTCTTAACCCTTTGTAAGATATTGAAAGCCGTAAAATATATTTAGATAGTGAGAAATGTTTTAAGATAACAATGGTTTTAATTATACAAGTTCTACTAATTTAATTTTGGAGAGAAGATGTGGTTTTATACATTTCCCATGAGTATTTATACGTAAGTGAATATAACGAACCCGACTGGAATTAGAAGCCGTATCTCTGATTTTCAATTTCTAGCCGTTGTCTATTAAACTAGCCGTATCTCCAAACTTACAAAACTTGATATTCTCAAGCCCTCACCCATCTAGTTACTGATCAAGCTTGGCGGTGCTTAACTTCAGTGATCGTACGAGTAATGCCTTGTATGTGTGTGGGAATGTGCGTGTGGTGTATTTATGTTTGTGTGTGTGCGTGTAATATCTAAATAGAAGCAGGAGTAACAATAGAGTAAGTATTAACAAAATCACAATTAAATGACTTCTAAATAGACACGTAAATATACAGCTTCCTGTCGGAGCATTTTATTGTCGTTCAGTATTTTGTTCCATGCTATAAAAAAAAACTAATATTCGAAAAGATTTTTAAAATAAAAAGCGTTTAACCTGCCAAGAAACTTGACTTAGCTACAAGCAAACTAGCACCAGTATTTTCCATATTTACACTAGAGCACTTAGAATGTTACTACTTAGCAGATAGGCGATGCACAAAGATTAGACGCTTACTACCCTTGAGGGATATCGTAAGAGTGAGATGCCAAAAACAGGTGATTTATCGATGTTTTCAATCACTGAAGGCGGCACTGTCCGTATCTATCACTGTACTGTCCGCTAATACAAAGAAGAGCGGACGTCAAATGCGATGAAAAGTCTCCTCTGTTCGCGTTTAACTCGCACAGTAAGAAGTTAGTTTCAGAAAGCCTTACTGAATATTATAGTTTCAATCGTGAAATAATCAAATATAATTTCAATTTAATTGGTAACTTTAATAACAACCATTTCACCGACGATTTTATCAAATCCAGAAAAGTTATAGCAAAAAAAGAAAATAATAATGCATTTTTATTATATAATTCTTCTTGTCCCTTTCGTTAGCACGACAGTATTCACTCTGTCAATAATTCATATAAAAAGGACTCTTCCGTTTTGATGGCGTGGAAAGACTCAAAAGACATACCAGAGACGCTATATGGTTTCGATGAGAAAATAAAAGAAAGAAAGAAAGGACGAAAAAAGAGAAGATAGCAGTGTTCAGAATCTCCTGTCAAGACTCATAAATAATGGGCTCTACCGTTTTGATCGCGTGGAAAGACAGAAAATACATATCAGAAACGCTATTTGGTTTCACAGGGAAAACAAAAGAAAGAAAAGGGAAGATAGCAGTGTTTAACGTCTCCTGTCAATACCTCCTAGTGGACTCTACAGTTCTGATCGCGAGGAAAGACGGAAAAGACATATAAGAGACACTACTTCTGAGAAATGAAAGAATGAATGAAGGAAAGATGGAAAGATGGAAAGAAAGAAAACGTGAAGATAGGAGTGTTTGAACTTTATTTCAGCGAAATGTAAAAGTTGTCAATTTCAAATCGTTTCATTTGTAGCCCCTTACATCTTAAAATAAAAAAAACAGCATTCAGATTTACGATTGTTATTGCAATATTTTGCTAAAATTGTCTATGCGATAGGGGAATTTTTACAGGTATTTCATTGTCGTAGAACTCTCCATGAGCTCAATCAATCATTGACTTAAAAATTAAGATTAACCAGACAATTAAAATAAGAAAATAGTGAAATTTTTACGGGCATTTCTAGTTTTTAATATTAGTGTTGATATCAATTTGAATCATCTTACGATAAATATTTTGCAAATTGTACTTTATAGGTTTTCGAAACTATTTTAATAAATTGCCAAGGGGAGTCGCAGTGCGTAGTCATAAAGATGGAAAAAAATTGTAGCTAATGGGAAGTACACAAGTCGATACCCGATCAATATCCCTTGGGTCACCATTGAGACGGGGTATGATATTGAAAGACCCAAAACCCCTAACTGGACCTCGGCTAGAAACGTCACAAATGTTGTGTACTAAATAATCCAATAGATATATTTCACGAAATGCAGAGAGTATTCACTTTTTTAATTTCCATGCAAATACGTATAGCTCTTTGTAAGACCAACGAGAAAAAAGCAATGGAATCAATTTTAAAATGAATACATAATACAAAGTAATTAATTGAAGTAAATGATGTTATTAATAATCGAGAGTGGTCTCCCTTTGGTTTGTTACTCTACTCTCCTCTTTGAGAGAACAATTTCTGCTTACTGGGACTATAAGAGGATATTATACTCGAATCTTGTATTTGAATAAAGCTTTCTTAAATCCAACACCTGCGTACTTTGTCATTACAAGGGATTAAAACAGATATTGCTGAACGTATTCGTGGGACCATAGAGTAATTATTTCTTGAGCGCGGGATCTGAAAAATTCACTAGATAAAGATACAAATTCTGTTTCGAATTATGGAACAAGTGGATATTTTTCGAAAGCAAATATGCATGAATATGATTCTGCAAGAGTAAGAATAAAATGTCTCATAAAAATAAGTCTTGATGCAAAGGAAAAATATTTACTCCTCGTAGAAACTTCAGATATGGATAATTAAATTGGAAAGGTTATAAGCCGCACCAAAAGAGACGTCGACGAAAAGCGTTGGATTAAGTCAGTATACTTACTCGGGTCGAATACAGGCGGTTTGCTGTCAGTATACGTCTGGATTAGTCTCACATCCTTTCCAAATACCGCACAAATATTAGAATTTCTCCGTATATTTACACCTGATTTCTTCGATATATAAATCAAAATCTGGGTTTTCTCTTTTGTTGACAAATTTGGATACCGGATTCTTGTGTTTTATTTCTTAATGATAGGAAAAAGAAATATATATTTTATGATTGGCTAAAAATATATCATAACTTATTCCACTTCGTAATATGAATTATAATGTTCACAACTCTTATTCCACTTCGTAAAAAACTATAACATCAGCATAACTTTCATGCAGTCATTGAAAGAAAGCTTTATGAATAAAATGTTAATATATTTTGGAAAACAACCAAAGGCCTTGTAAAATAAAGAAGAATATATTAGATTAAAATACATTATCTAAAGCACATTTACTCTTTTTCTAAGATTAAATGGTACTAAGCTAGGAGAAATGTATTACATGGAACAGCATCATAATCGGTAAATAATTACGGAAATATTCAAATGGCACTGTTGCCAATATTCTGCGTAATTTAGGAACTGTTGAGAGATTAATTTTCCATTGAAATTCCTGCTGCATCATTGTACGATACAATCTTCCAACAAAATACGTTGGCCTCTTCATTCTCACCGGAGCAGAGACACTGTCTGCATATAGAATCGGATTTCTCTATTACTGTCAATATAAATGTAATTTTACTTTAACTAATAGGATGTTAATAACGGATAAAATCAATTATATTCTATTATATTTTGCTGGTTATCTACACCATTTTCATTATATTTTAAGCGAGAAACGTTATATCCCATTTAATCACTACGAAATATATGTGAGGTTTTACTATTATACTCCTGAAAAGCAACCTCTCTATGTGTTATATAACATAGTAGACTGGTCTTTCTTGCTCTGAATGGCATCCAGCTTACGAGAATAATGATTAAATTAATTAATGATAAATTATGCACGTTTTTTCCCCGAGTAAATATGTGACTTCAGAGTTATTAAGAAAAAGGAAGCTACGAATAACCATAATCCCCTACGGCCTGAATGATCATTATTTCCTTAATTAATAATACGAGGCTCAAGAGCCAATCAGAATGTTACCGACTGAGATCGTTGTTTGAATGTCAGTGGATGAAGTAAGTGCAATTTTCTCAGCAATGTAGGACACATAACGGTTGACCCAAGATTAAAGAGGTTAAGATTGTAGTGATCGAAAAAGCATATTCTGTGGAGCCTGTTCCATAAACTAACTCTCCTAGGTAAGATGCTCAGGTTGAGCATTCGTTTTACCAATGGTGTACGAAGGGAATGAAGTAGATTCTAATCTGTTCTCGTATCATGGTGTCTCCTAACTGTGAATATCTTGACTTATTGAACTAACGAATGTAGCTTGTTTTAAAATATTTTATGAGAATAGCGATAGAGTAAATATAAGCTTGTGACTTTTCGCTTGCGGGAAAAGAAGATGGATGGTTGAAGACATTTAATCGCACACAAAGCTGCATAAAGGATTTGAACTTTGACAAGACTGGAAAGTGATTATTGGGCTACTCTAGCAGAGATGTGGCAGTAATATTACATTTTTAGTCTGATTTTACTCTTGTTAAGATAGAGGATGGCTGCTAGAGTCTGGTACTTTCTTGAGAGTCACACGGAACCGATCGCTTTTTCAGCATCTATAGAGATGTATTGTATATATAAGAGTTTCTGGGGTGACTTGGAGTCCCCAAAGACGTTCAAGGTAAGGAGCCTCATTGAGAGTACAGCTATGAAAACTGTCTAGAAAAATTCAGGATCTTTTCTTTTGTGAAGTAAAGTTTTTTTAGTTTTGAATTTATTGAATTTTACAAACCTGTTCTTCCATTTGAGCTGTTAGGGTGAGATCAAAGGAGACATCAACTGCCCGGCACTGAACATCTAGATATTTGGAGGTTCATTCATAAAATGTATTATCATCTTCAGGGATATTTCATAATCATATGTTGTATTACAAACAGTTAAAAGCAGAAAGAGGGTAGGACCGATGAGTGGACTGGGAAGGACACCCGCATTGATTACGCAGGCTTTATTTTAAGCTCGAATTTATTGGCCGTACGTGGTAGCGCAGTTAATATGGTAATGGAGATATTAACCAAGAAATGTTGCACATTCATTCACAGAGAATTCAGTGCTAATTTTCGATGTAATTTATAAAATCTTTCTCATAAAACAATTTCTCAGGAAAAGAGGTTTCTAAAGTCCACTAACTGTTAACTCTTTATCCCATATTGATAAGGTATTGATTTCTAACGTTTTCCTTCCAAAGTATTGCAGAACCTATACATTTGGATTATGTAATTATTTCTTAAAATTATATAAGGGATTAATTTTAGATTCTGCTGCTGCTATTGAATGTCAAAAAATGATGTAGTTTCTGTTATTGTTGTGGTAGGATCCACCTAATCTGCATAGGTGACTACCGACTATATAAATAATGGTTGGTACCGGAAGACAAGGGAGCGAATACAGAGATCCAGCTAGAGACTCTGCCCGACTGTGACTTAGTCAACACATTCTCCAGGAACGTCTTCCCAGAAATATACAGAAATACTATATGTAAATATTGTGTACATTTTCTTGTTATAATACATTCTTGTTCTAAGTACATTTTGTGTTGCATTATTATTCCATGCATTAGTCGAGATTCAACAATGAGTCAAGACTCAACAGTTATGTGGAAGTTCTTTGCGATAAAAGTATGGTCTTCTCTAAAACAAACATATTTTGATCGAAACAAATTTAACCACGGATCCAAACAATTTTAACCATTGATCTGAGAAATCAATTGTCGTGTCGATTGTTTACATATCTCTGAACGAGTTTGGCAACATTCGTGACATCCATGTGAAAGCCTCGATCAGACGAAGTTGATTAATAATGTGACTCGAGATTTTATGCTTTTTCGCAATTTCTGGTGTTATTTAGCCAATTCTGTGTCCAGTTGCTTTATCTCCCGTACTAAATATGTTCTAATTAATCAATGCGCTGAAGTATTTCAAGTATTCCAATTGTTTAGTATGTAATAATTTCACGAATATATGCATTATACTGTGCGCCACTCTTTTAATTCCAAATCACCGTTTCTGTTTTGAAAAGGCCTTTTGTTTTAGTCATATTTCTCGAAAGACTTGGTAGATAATATTGATATTTTTGTTCAGAATCATTTTTATCCCAACTGTGAATATCCTCGCCCTTGACATAGCACCACACATCGCTCATCATCGGTACATTGTCCCCGAGAGAGAAAGCAAGAACACTGTTTTCTATTATTAGGTTCGTTTGGAATTTGATCGTAGTTGGTAAATATATGTTAGTGTTATCTAGTGGACGTGGATTCAATCCATGGATGGGGTACTGAAACACTTGTTCAACACAAACGAACAATAACTGGCTTCGAAGGGAAACATAGTACAATAATATACAAATGTCGCATATTATTCAAGACAATGAACAAATGGTGGTGTTGGATAATTGGACAAAATACTGTGTCTATTATAAAAACAAATAACCCCAAAATGGTAGCAATAATTCCTCCAGCCGGCTTATGTTTCATTTTCAAATTGACTGGGACAATTATTTCATTATATTCTAACCATATCTTTTATTAAATATTTAACTGAAAATATATTTTTCTAAAATAAGGAGAGTATAAACGAGAGAGCTGTGAGCATAGTGTCTCTATAATCTGACCTAAATATCCTATTTTCGAATAACAGATGCGAGCATCTTTGTGATCTCAGAAAATTGAAATTTCAATGCTCTTTAGATTTCATGATCAAAACTGACTCCGATATAATTTAAGTTAGGTTTTTCTAAATTTAAAATTGCTTTTTTTTAAAACGTTCTTTTTCATTATGATTTCGTTTTCTATAGATATCATACGTGGGTTCATACCTAAGTACGCATCCAGACGTGTAATTAGTAATCGGATGTTGGTCCGTAATTCTACGTGAGTAATATTTGGTCTCATCAGCACCAAAGAGCAGGAGATAATGTGATAAACTGTGTGTTGCATGAAATAAAGATAATACCAGCATAATGACGCTAATTCATTGATGAAACTCAGTACAGACTGTCCTGAGGTTGTAGAGGGAAATTTTTCAGATTCAATCTAATGATAAATGTCTAGATTTGAAGACAAGATTGAAATATTAAAAATACTAACTTTAAAGCTGCTCTGTTGATTGAGTAATAATGGACATGTGCAATGCATCTTGTTCATTGGAAATTCCAATGCTATGATTTTGAACACAAATTTAATTTTTATATTCGTCGCCTTGCAAAAAGATAAAGGTTTTGCCCCCAAAAATGTGTCGTTATCATATCAAACCCCAAGTTTGTAACTGAGTGGAATACCGAAAATGGACCTGCTCTACTGTAGAGCACCAAAACCAAAGAAAGACTCGAAACAATAGAAGTTATTATTATTTAATTTAAACAAACCAAATTAAATATTATTCAACAGGTGAGAAATTATCTTGAAGTGCAGATCATATAATTAATATGATCGCATATTATCTTCATATTAAGAAAAAATGAAATGAGAAATTAAATCAATTAACAAATAAAACAAAAAAATAAATTGCATTATTTTGTGAGGCCTGATACCCAGTACCCGTTTCAAATAATTTCACACTAGACCAATTCAAATCAACCAACGCATAGAAGAATGCAGGCAAAGGAATTCTAACCCCCAATAAAAAACAAGACATCGGTTCTTGATAATGACTGCGAAAGTCGAAACTACATGAAGAATGATTACAAAATATGAATTTCGGTCAGATTATCCAAAATTTCAAGCACAATAACTCGACACATTATTCGAAATTTTGGAAAATATAATAAGCAATATAAACAGACAGACAAGATATAAATGAATGAATTTCAACAAGTCGCGCACCCAATATATATATATATATATATATATATATATATATATATATATATATATATATATATATATATATATATATATATATATATGTATATATATATAATTTGTGTGTGTAATTGATTGATATTCTTTCATTTTTATATTGAAATAAATATTTATTTTTTAACATAATATACTTCGATTTCGATGCATTTAATTCATATTAATATCGTAGAAACAACATTATATATAAAAAGCAGATCAAATTAAAATACCTCTTAACCAAAAGACATATTAAACTACTCTCATGTATATAGATATATTTAAAAAGGAAAAGCAATAAAAACACTGTCAGATAAATTTTTTAAAATTACATTAGTAGATAGAAATATAAATGTAGGCATGAGACAGAATCATATACTAAAGAAATAAAAATATGTTTATATTGATAAAAGATAGACAGGAATATATTAGATGAGAATAATGGCAAAGTGCAAATTGGGATCTATTTCTATTAAATCATGTTTTCCTGTTTACTATGCATATTTCTTTATTATGCATCAGTGTACAGTTAATTATATGAAAATATATTTTACATTTGGAGACACTGTATTGACTGAAAATCAGCATTTTTGTCTTTCGCTGATTTTAACCGATAAAATCCGACAAGCAAACACCATTCACGATTGCATTCCAGCGGCGAAATGAGACTGGGATCCGAGTTGATTTGAATCATCACATGTCCTTTCATTTATACTATAAACTTCTGCTCACTTTTTACCCGTGGGCGATCACATAGTTCACACAAGAAATCTTCGTAAACTATATTTACTTTTATCTGTTGATTTGGGCAATTAATGTTGCAAAATTTGCAATGGCTGATCAACTGTTTGAAAATTCAACTGTCTGGCGTTTAGCCAACTATTTACAGGGAACTTCTTAGATATTAATATCTACTTCTGCGACCATTTGGCCTCCAATCGATAAAACCATCTACAGAAGATAATAGGAATTCAAACATTCGAGAGTAAACTTTCTATGTGCTTTTTTTTTTCTTTTTAAAAAGTTACTAAGGTAACTGAAATAAGAGTGGATCCGCTGATGGTTTAATGGATAAAAGTTCCGAAAGAGAAATCGGAGAGCTCAGTTCGTATTCTTGCTGGATTCGTTATATTCATTTACTCCTGAATAAACCTATTAATTAATCTCCGCCACAGCTATTGTCATGTAGTGTGTTTTTCTTGATAAAGTGGGTTTTCAGGCAGGTGTGTCCGGGTTGTTCATCGACCTGTGACGAACAACCCAATAGAAAAACTTTCTTTTATAGTGTTGTCTATAACTTTCCTTTATAGTGTAGTATATCAATGTGAGCTATGCCGTATTCCCATAACACAAAAGCAGTGAAGGGTTGCTCGACGCCAGTCTTTGCTCATCTTCGCCAATATTATGAAAATAAAGAGATGTGCTAATACTATGGTCAAGATGATTCCGGATTCTTGGCAATGATTAATCTTCTCGGACGAATAATATTTTGTCTAATTCTAAACCAGTGTACATATCTGGATGTAGAGAAAATCAAATCAATATTTTTTCAAAAAACGACCAGCAATTTTTTTTTTCTTTTACGATGACCTGAAAATCTATTTGGAACACTATTTTCTTCTCCTTGGTAGAATGTACGGGCAACTTTAAAGTTGCAAAGTATAAGTTGCTTATTTAAGCAGGAATTCTATTGAACTTTTTCCGTAGTCAGCTAGCCAATCACACCTAATTTTCCATGCGATACGAATATTTTATTGCATTAAAACTGACATGCGTGTAGATGGAGGAGAAATGGGTTCGAGTTCTATCAGTCACGAGGCAGGAATGATTTGAAACTATTCTTAGATGGGTCACTGCGTACAAAACGAGTGTGACCTACATTTCCTGATGATTGCTTCAACTTCAGCAATTAACAATTTACAGACATTTCCTGGTGAACATTGCAGAACTTGTCATTTAAATTGGAAGTGTGAATACACGCAAAGACACTAAAGAAGAGTCGGTTAGATATTAATGGATGCATTCTTTAAATAATCTATGTTGCTCTAAACTCTTGTTTGTTGATTATCACTGGTTTGCAAACATGGCGCATGACAATTTACTTTTCGCATCTATTTCTATAGATATGTATGGATGAGAGTACAGAGCACTTCAGATGACCGCACTATGTCTCTCGAAATTTTCTGTCAAGTGGGGACGTGATGTTCCATGTCTAGGTTGTAAATTCCATAGACTGAATATGAAGGAACGATGCTAGATCAGTGAAACATTGCATGCATTAATTTCAATACTTTCTTTTCATAACTGCTTGTTTGTGTCCACGTAAACGGACATCTGACTGTTCAAAGAAGACGTTAAATATCATCAGTAACGACGTCTCTTGACATGGACAAGATTTGACATCGTGATCTTATCAATGCCTGCAGGAAAGAGGTTTAGCCCCAAGGATATTCATACAGACATGGTGGCTACATTGGAAAATGATTCTCCAGCTTTACCAACAGTGAAAAAGTGAGCATCGGAAGATGGTGCAAGGTCTGGACGTTCTGCAACTGATACCCCCGAAGAAAACATTGATTGTGTTCACCTTATGGCTATGGATGACAGGTGATCAACTATAAATCAAATAGACAATTCTATTATCATATCCTGTGAGAGAGTTTAGAATATTCTGCACTAATTAACTTGGAATGAAAACGTTTTCTGCTGGATGTGTTCCATCGTTTCCTCGAACGCTTTTTTAACCCAAGATGAGTGTTGAGTTCATCACTTTGGCCAGAGACAAAGAGAGAATCCATGCAGTGGAAACCCTCCTACTCACCGGCTGCAAAACGTACATTGTGGTTCCCTCTATAGGAAAGCTGACGGCCTCAGTTCTTTGGAACGCAAAAGGCATTCCGTTTATTGAATATCTTCAAAACCAAAAAAAAAAGACATCGTTAAAGAGTACTATGCCAATTGCTGAGGCAGTTACGGAAGCATATCAAGATTAAACGCCCAGAAAACTTATGAAAGAGGTCTTGTTTCATCCACACAATGCTTCAACAGGCATGTCCTGGGTTTTAATGGCTGCCTTGAGTAACGGTGGCTTTGAATTTTTTGATTACCCTCCCTATCCTCCTGATTTTACTATTATCTCTCCCCAAACAGGAAAAAACACTTGTCAGGAAACTAATATGTCATTTATGATGACGTCATATCTGCTGTTCAGGACGTTTTTGACCAACAGGATAAATAGTCAGATGCCAGATTACCTGAAATGAAACAATGCAGTTATTAATAAGAATTGAAATAAATGTGTACAATATTTCATAGGTATAGCATCATTCCTTTATAATCAGCCTATGAATTTTTCGGCCGGCCCTCGTATGTATCATTCTATACTGTAGCAAAGGTTGATAAATATACGGATATCAGTAAAGTTTTAAATGTCCATTTTAAACGTAATAGCTCACCTGAAACTTCACTAATGAGTTCAGAGAACTTTGTTCATTTTTAGAAAAATAGAAACGTACAATAAACTGATGTAAACATTTTCTGAAGATCTTTATTTTAAAGACTCTCTCCAATGAACAACAGCCATATTTCAGTAGTTTCTTTCAAAACTTTTCGAGCATTGCACAAATAAAGTGCTCTCTAGAAATGCGCCGTTTTGGTTGGCCCAGGCGAGAAACTCAATAATTCGAATCATACAGTGACAACATTATTGATTCATGTAGAACTAACACGCCTATTTATCACTTATACATTTTAGAAAAGTGTAAGCATCGTTGAATCTACTGCCATCAGATGTCGGATATTAATTATTTGTAAATTTATCGATGTTTGAGTAAATAAAAGAAAAATGAAAAAAATGTATTGATATTAAGTAAGAAATTATGCAGATGTGAGGACGAAAATGTGGTCAAAATGCTTGTCTGGATTAGGGAAGCTTTTTTTAAAAATAAAAACATTCTAAGAATCGGGTAAATATGTCCATATTTATGCGACAAAGAGCTTAATAAGGACAAATTTAAAATAGTATGGACCCGTACCCACTTCAATACACAACTTACTCCTCCTGAACAGGAAAGTAAAAAAACGTTTAAAACTGACAGAATACTTTTATAAAAATAAAAATGGAACCAACATGAGTTATGAACACGCTCATAATGTACTTATCGTATCAGGAAATATTAATTCCCTTCTTTTACGGTTTCCGTTTCCATTGCGATAACCCTTACTCTACCGGCATATCCATTTATCTGTGTACGCACGTATATATATATAAATATATACATATATATATATATATATATATATATATATATATATATATATATATATATATATATATATATATATATATACATATATATATATATATATACATATATATATATATATATATATATATATACATATATATATATATATATATATATATATATATATATATATATATATATATATATTCATACATACATACAGACATGTACAGGGTGCGAGGGCTAAATTGTCAGCCTTTTCTTTGTAATTTCCTGCATACGCGTTATTTGGTTTTGATTTTATCGGCTTTACATTATATTAGGTTCAGTTGGCAGAGTCTATGAGAAAAATAGCACCATGACGAAATTCTGTTCGCCATAAATTTGGAAACGGGACGCTGTACTGCTTGGCATTCGCACTGGAAGCTCAAAAGTGTTTGGGTGTAAATCTAAGAACAGTGCGGAGTATTCGGTAAGAGTTGAGTGAGTCTAATGGTGATTAAGAAGGTATGGCAGTTCGGAAAACTCACTCCGATCCTTCCGATATTAAATGAACTACTGAATTTGTTGTTGAAGGCCTCAGACTCAACACGAATGTCTACATAAAATTTATTGAGGAGGTAGAGCTCTGCCATGGATCAAGATGTTGGCTGCTGGAAGAATCCATGTCTGGCTACAGGAATGTGCCTCATGTCACATAAGCAGCAGAACGTAGTCATGGCTGTCAGAAGATTTCTGCGACCACATCACCCCTTATATCTGGCCAGTTAACTTCCCAGACTGAAAACTACGTTAATTATCTTGTGTTGGGCGCAGTTGAGCGAGAGACTAACAAAACTTGTAGCACCAAAGATAAAATGAAGTCAAAGATTCTGGCAGCATTAACCAACATAATCGATAAGACGGCACAAAAGAGGTGCAGGAGATTCCGAAGTAAGTGGTTGAAGCCATTGACGATTTTATTGAATGAATTTACCCATTAGTATTTCAAGATATTTTTGTGCAATTTTAGTAAATATATCTGTTAAAATGAGATATCAGTTTTATTTTCTTTTTTGCGCAATTTAGTTGACAATTTATCCATCGCACACGATATATATATATATATATATATATATATATATATATATATATATATATATATATATATATATATATATATATATATATATATATAAGGTAAAAGGTAGGACTAAACGTGTCGTCTAAGATAAGTTTTCCTTTTCTCTTTATTCAAATTGATCTCTATCTAAAAAATTACTGCAAGCGATATTATATAATGGAAACATTATATTGGAAATAGGCGTCCTATTTTTATGTTTTATACAGCGGGTATTACGTACATGGCCCAGCGCAGTTGAGAAATCCTAGTAAAGAAAATATGTTCACCAGTAGGGATATAAAATAAGGCTGTTGTCTTGGCGACGAAATTCCAGTATATATATATATATATATATATATATATATATATATATATATATATATATATATATATATATATATATATATATATATAGGTATGTAAGTGTGTGTGTGTGTGTGTGTTTGAGTGTGTGGATTTCAATACCTATGAAACGTTTTTTTTACAAAATTACGTACATGCATTTACAATGATGAGCATATTTAATACAATTTAATGTTGCAAGTAAATACCTATTTTCTTTTTCTTTCTTTGAGAACATATTTTGTCGAATTCTTATTTAGCCCACTATTAATCGGATTCCTTTTTTATTCCATTACAATTCTTTCGTGTGCTTCATTTTAGCTTACAGGGGAAAATTCCATAATATCACAAGAAAATATTTCTCATTCATAAAAAATAATATTTCTATTAGAGTTTTGCTCTTAACTGACAAATATTCAGAATAAAACATAAACAGATCCTTATTCAGGGATGTGTAAAAATAATTACTCGTACCCCACTGGCAGCCTAAATCATTTTTATGCAAGACTATTTCTCAGGAACTTGCTATATTTTCTATTTTGCTGAAATCTATAGCAATCGAGTTATACTTGTTTCGTTTAGTGGGATAGAATTTATTGCTGTCGTAATGGTTTGCGAGTCAAAACTTTAAAACATGTCTATATTTTTATCACTTGAAACATTATTTTTTCGGAAACCCATATTTGAAATATACACACCGTTTTAAAACTTTAAACAATATTTATTACATCTGTCGGCCTGCGCATTCGGGAAATCTTAATAAGCTTATTTAAATTAAAAAGGTTCGGAGTGTATATCTTCTTTGTTGAGATGTCGACACGTGCAGGCCGATAGCCGTAATAAACACAGTTTAAAATAATAAGGAGGCGTCTTTTCAAACGTCTGTATCTACTAAAACAACGTTTGGCGTAATAAAAAATGACAGATTAAAATAATTCTAATAATTATTTAGAAAGTACGTTCCTCCATTAAAGATTTGCTTAATGAAGAAATTGAGCAAAACCAAAATCCAGTGGTGGCAACATACCAGTTCGCGTGAACCGATTCTTAAAATTATAAAAGCTTAGCGAACCCCTTGTTGGATTATCCGAAAATAATCTTATATATTAATAGCCGATATATAATAGCTAAATAGTTAATACCATGGCTGTCACATCTACGGACACTGAAATGGCTTTTTTATGAATATAATTTATTCTGACAAAAGAAATTGTCTTGGAGTTTAATAAGTGGCAACTCTTCTAGTTATAAATTTGATATGACTTCTATTTGATCTTTGGGACTGCAGTAATTCAATTCGAATCTGGCTAAAAAACTATAACATGGCTGATGTCATTAGAGTAGAAAAAGCATCATACTTCTGAAAACAAATGTGATGAGAACGGAAACTCAAACTGGAAATATCTTAATAAATAAATGTTTTCTATTAAATTATCAAAATGCTTTAATTGATTTTGATTCTATATAAAATGATTTCATTCTCAGATAGAAAAGAAAATATATAGAATATATTCTTAAAGACTACCTACTCTTATAGAAACCGTTCCGGGAAATTTGGGATGCCATTATTGTCTATATCGTATTAGTAATTCTGTGTCGTATATTTAGTCTGACCTCTTCTATATTGATCTGAATATTTCGAAGTCGTCATATAAACAGCCCGATCCTACATACCATACTCTTTTCTCAAGGGTCAAATATATTGAATAACCCAACTAAAACATATGTAAATTTTCGAGAAGTTATCAGTAAGGTTTGTTACTGTAACCCGGCGCTATCTTGATTAATCTAAAATGGAAAGCGCGCGTAAAAGAAGGTACTCAGTTGAATGGGTTTTTGGCTTTAAGAAATTTAGATTATCTCAGGGGAGATATGTGAGTTTCACCTAATGAGGCGTTAGCGGAGAGCTTTGACTTTTCAGATAACAAACTGAAATCAGCCAGTTGCAATTAAGTTCCTGTATCTTGAGCTGGCAATTGAACCAGGATCGCTTTTCTTTCAAGAAAAATAATGGCTTCGTTATCGAGAACGATATAAATCAATTCAGATTGGGTATGTATATCAGATTTTCGTGTAAAAGTCGAAATTTAAGTTTTGAAAAGAATATGGATAAAGTATTTTATTGTTTCAATTTTTTAGACAGGGTTTTGTTACAGCAATATTTTTCGAAATCATTTTTTCATCTTTGTCCTCTTCCACTTCTTTTTAGCCTAAGAATTTCGCTTGTACGACGTAAGCCTTCTCCAGATTTATGGGGAGGAATCGTCTATTTACCTACCACGCTGGCTCAATCCGCGCTCGTAGGAGGCGAAAATGAGACGTTTGTGCCATCATATCTTTACTCGTCAAAGGAGATGTTAGGAAACCTGATTTCAATGTATCTGTATATTCTGCTTTTTTAGGCTAATCCTGATATTTTTAACATCTTTATTTTCAAGTCTCATGCTGTAGCCAATGTCATTTTAATGATAAGATTAGTCGTTTCCATACAGGAAGTATTCGGCATTTATTCACCGAACAGTTAGCATTGAAATATATTCAATTTTTCTCTTAAAATTGTTTTCATATTAAAAATATTTTTGTTGTAAATTCTCAAGAGCAAAAATGTATGAATTCACTTTTATCATATGTTTAAGTTTTATTATATTTCTCAACCTCGCTTTTTAAAATAATAAACATTGCCGAGAATTGTAGGTAGTTAAAATAATAATGGTGTCAATGGAAAAACCGTCCTTTTGACACTTTATTTTGCGGTCACAAAAATGCAAGTTTCTCTTTGTTATAAGTGATCCATAAAATAATTTATTTAAATGTTTATATTTATTACTTCCACATTGTAAGTTGTATGATGGATTTAGTCTGTGAAAGTCTCTCTTTATTCCAATTCAAGACCATGATGAAGAGAATTGGACCATTCGGCTTACGGCCAAATCACGTTGAAACACCGGTTCCTGTACGATCAACAATGTTAACAATCGTCCTGCCTTGTCATTAGATAAATGGGTAAACGCTCAGGGATATTAGGTGCGGTAAGCATGGGTGTGTGGATGGTGTAATGGATAATGATTTGAATCATTAACCGAATATTCGAATTTCCAATTCCCTTTGGGTTCGATATATTCACTTACGTTTATATTTATGCTTGGGAAAGATATGGTCCGAGCTCTTTGTCCTCAGTTATGGGTTAATTATCAAGTTATTTATCATTAAACCATTATTATCTCAAAAATCTTCTTACAATCTAAAACTATATTCTGGCTTTAAATATCATAAAAAAGATTATAAGCCGTATAAAAGAAATCAATCAATAAATAAGGAATTGATCCAGTGCATGTCTCCAGCTATGATTTTTTAAAAAGACGAAATCAGAATTGAGTTCTTCTTTAATGACTTGATTGATGACAATATGTGTCCAACTGCATCGGGGATAAGTTTCATAATTTCAAATTTTCATATTAAAGATATGAAGATTTCTTCATGTTTCGTCTTGTTTCTTTTTTTTTCTCCTGAGTTAGAGGAAATAGTCACATTCTTTTTCCCCTCATTTGGCGCTGTATAGAATATTGACTAGATTTAGCAAAGTGATGCTCACTTTTCAAGCGTTAAAATCCACTTTGGATCGCTATGAACTCTCAAGTCGATCTTAACTATTTAAGGAATTCATGGAGAGCGCTATTAATTTTACAGGACAGAAGAGTCAGCTCATTTAAAGTCAATTGCAACAGGTTAAGATATTCTTAAACCGCTTTGTGTATATATTTATGCTTATATATTGTACGGAATCCGTTGATGTTTGGACTAGCATAAAATCATATCTCATCGCGTCAAATCCATGTTCAAATAACGTCCAATCAGCATAGTTGGAATGCAAACCATAGTTTGGATCTGTGGATGTTGAAGACACACAACTTTGTCTGAGCAGGCGTTTGCAACAGGGATTAGACACACTAGTAGAATCTATATTTTGAATGAATATTTTTCTAAGCCTACATCTATATTTATATTTTAGTTGTATGGTTTTTCATTTGCAATACGTGTATAGAGCAGACTTTCTTGTAAGCAATGTGACACGTTGCCCATTCTCTGATGACATGAAGTTGAACGATTAAGAATTATTGAATCCATTGCTTGATAAACTGCTATGAAATTTGATTCACTGTGATGTGCTAGACAATTTTTCTCTCTAGAATCTATCTTACATATTTATAAGTCAACCATTCGTTAGGCCTTTGAATATTGCATATATATATATATATATATATATATATATATATATATATATATATATATATATATATATATATACCCAAGTATAGGATTGGTATATACGGAATAAATAACCAACAATTATTATTCTTAAAAGAGTGCTCAATACAGAGTAGAGCAGATTTAATTATTTATTTAAATATTATAACATAAATATGTTATAATATTTAAATAAATAATTATATATATATATATATATATATATATATATATATATATATATATATATATATATATATATATATATATATATATATATATATATATAGTCCGCTGCTCCTGTCCTGCTACATGTGTAGCGATTTCTTCATAGAATCCAGAGAGGAATGCGATTCTTGATAGAACCAGAGAAGAATCAGTGACATGATTGGTCTTGACTTGGCAGCTTCGTTGTGCCTTTTAAATATTTTATTGAGAAGAAATAAGATAAAATAAAATAATAACATTCAGTGAGACAAAAGCTGACGACTGACGTTTATTTTTGTTACAAAGTCCCGGGCTAGAATTATCAACGATTGCCCGAAGTATTTCTTCGGCCTGGTATGCTGACAGTGATGTATAGTCTTTGTCTAGGTTTTGGATATATATCCAAAACAAGACGATTTCCACGGAGTTCCGTAAGAATTTTGAAGCGTTGATAAGCTTCCTCCATCCTGGTGCGAAAGACGGGCTAAGACCACATGCGCTGAGACGCTAAGCCAACGTGCCACATGCGTACCCATGAAGTCTTCTTCCCGCCGCCTCAGAGAGTTCAAGCTGTCTAGGCAGTCCCACTTCTAATAAAAACCAATAAGCAAAAGAAATTGTCCTTTTGTTAATACTATTTTATGTAGTAGCGTGGCGAGACAGAGAGATGACACAGAACGCAACAATTTTTATTTTGAAGATCGTGATTGAGGAATCGGAGAGCCGAGTTCGAATTCTAGTCGAACCATTACATTCACTTACGTGCTAATACCCTTGGGGAAAGTATGAATTCTTTTCTTCTCCCCCAGCTATGGGTAAATAGCAGGAGAGACCGGCTTTTATAGCCTTGGATAGTAACTGGTCTACTGCAGAAAGAAATGGCAACCTACTGAGGAAAAAGTCTACCACGTCAGTTATGATGGAAATATACATGATCGTCTAAGCGTGTATTACCCATAGCACATAAATGAAAGTTGACAAGAGGTCAAGAAGCTAGAAGATTATTCCACAAGAGAGAAGTGCTAGAGACGAAAGTAATAAACTACCTTTTTGGGTCGCTGCAAAACGCTTTGGATTGGAAAACATTCTCAAATGAAAAACCGATTCCAAATTTCGTCGAAAAACTTTTCACATCTATTCTTCAAAATTTTTCTCAGAAGTTATCAAAGTCCTATGAGATAAGTTGCAAATATAATTGCAAATATTTTTGAATAAATAATTTATTTTTTTAGAATAATATTGATAAACGTAAAATTATGAATAAACCTAATACTTAAGTCACTGAAACTACGTTCTTTACTGAGTGAATCCTGTACTAGATCTGCTGCTTAACATGTTGGTTCATTGTATCGTTCTAGGTGATTTTTCACGGTAAAATACATGTACACGTTTATAAATTCAGCATTTCTTACTTCATTGAATCATATTGTAATATCTGCTCTGGTGCCCCAGCTATATATCTCAAAATTCTCGACACGACCGCAAAGAATTGATTGTAATTTTATTGGTCCTGACATTGTATCTCACCTTCAGTCATTTTTCCATCACCGTGATTTGGCTTCTCTTGGCTTTTTCTATAAATACTTTCATGACAAGTGGTCTAATATGCTCTCCTTCTTCGTACCTTGTTCGCATGAATTTAAGAGTCCCACTAGATTGGTAACTAAGTCTTATCATCGACCCTCTCACCAAAAAAAAAAGGAAGAAAAATCAAAAGGAAACAAAAATCACAATCAAACAGATATCATAAGACTGCCTAGATTCCAGAAACACGGGAATATATGACATAAGAAATGTTATCTGGCTAATACGCGTTTTTCTTCCTTGAATCGACACGGGGAGACGGCTGGATCAAAATATAAGTTCTATTCTAATAGTTGCTTTTCCCGCATTCCTAACCTGTAAAACATCAGTCGGCATCCTCTGCCTCCATGAAGCCTGTATTTTTTACTTTTCCCCTCACTGACGTCTTTTCATTTTTTTTCAGGAAGCCCTAGCTTCTTAGTGGCCTTATCGCCTTGCTTAAGGTATAATGATTTATAAATATAGACTTTGGAAGTTCTTTACAAGACTAAGACTTTTTCAGTAATATATTGTAATAATATTGTGTTGAGAAAATATGAAAAATATTTTACTCATTTCTTGCGATGATTAGAAATGTGTCATGAGACATGTTGGATACTTACAATACTACGTAAAGTGAAAATGAGACTGTACAGTGGAAGAGTATTTTATGTTTTTGATAAACTAAGCCGTAGCAACAATGTCCCTTCCATTTGAATAGTTTAAAACATGTTAGACTAATATAGTAAGACCGAACTTCCTTGAGTGTCACGTATTTGTGACCTGTTCTCGCATGAAGACAAGTTAATGAACTACGAATTGAAGCTTTAACAATGAGGAATATAGCTGGGTGCCTTTCTTTGACAAGAGCCTCATTAATCAAATCCTGGTACTTGGATGTCTTTATTTGGTGATAGGTGGACAGCCTATTTTACAGGAGCAACGTATATTCATACATTTGGAAGTTAAGATTGCTCAAACCAGACTACCACTTCTGCACCCGTTTTCATATTGTTCTTTCAAGGAAGTGTATATTCATTACTTGTTCGGACACTCAGGCATGGTGTAATGGTTAACAAGCTGATCTCGTTAGATGAATTAAACTGAGTAATGAAGTTCGATGCTCACTGAGTATGCCAGATATTCGGCCTTGTGCAACATCTACGCCATGCTTAGAAAATGAGATTTCAATTACGAATGAATAGTGAGTTCGATCTTCAACGTTGCCCCATAATTTCGGTCTGGTACTGCATCTAAGCTAGGCTTAAAAGCATTTAAGGAACGCCGACGTGAGGTAATGGTTAGCAAGGTTGTCTGATTAGATGAATTATAACGGAAGAGTGGGTGCGATCATCATTGGGTGCCTCACCCATTCGATCTCTTGCCACATCTAAGCAAAGCTTAGTAAATCATTCAGGCCATTTTAACGTGGTGTAATCGTTAGCAAGCTTGTCTCACTAAATCAATTAGACTGAGTAGTGAGCACGATCCTTGTTGGGTGCTCCACACATTCGATCTTGTGCCACATCTAAGCTAAGCTTAGTAAATCATTTCCCGCCAATTTAACATGGTGTAATCGTTAGCAAGCTTGTCTCGCTAGATCAATTAGACTGGATAGTGAGCACGATCCTCATTTGGTGCTCCACACATTCGATATTGTGCCACATCTAAGCTACGCTTTTTAAATGACCATATTCCTTAATTATATCAGACAAGGTTTCGTAGTATTTATTATTGACAAGTATTAATAATATTTTCTCATATTTCTTTAAGTAAAAATAATTCCATGTTATTTCTTTAAAACGATTGGTCTAAAGATATGACTATTAAGTATAATACCGTTGGTTATATTGCAAATTAGAGGGTAACTTGTGCTGGTCTTTATTACAAAGTCTTTCCCAAAACTAATTAAAATCCTAGATTAACAATTTTGTTGTCTGCCAAAAGTCAACTGTTATTAAGATATTCAATTTATTGCAGTATTTATTATTTTTCGTTGCCAATTATGTGTCGAGCCTATTCAAAAGAACTACAAGTTGTTCCACATACGATGACGCGTTTTTTTTACACACTTTTTTAGCTACTGTTCGGCATATCCACGTTTTCGTTATCCATTTCGCATGTCAGATTCTGTCAGTTTCTATCAATTAAAAGAGAATTAAGGTGGTATCATCATTTATTATTATTGAAATAATTATATTGTTCCAAATAATGAGAGGCCGTTGTATGTAATTAACTCCTGTCAGATCCGGAAGAAAAGAAAGATTAGGAAGAAAAGAAAGCAGGAAGGGTGAATGAAGAAAACGTTAACATGTGAAGCAAGTCGACATTGTACATGATGAAAATAAAAGAGTAAAAACTAATACAACAAAAAAAAGAACAGGATGAAGAGACCAACCAAATAGAATGAAGTATGAAGACGTGAAACTCTAGAATATCATAACAAATGAAAAATAAATAAATAAAAGACCCATTCTCTGTCTGTAAGGCTTTATAAACTCACATGGTTATCCTGATTATTTTACAGGTAAATGCTTTTAAATTTCAGAGATGAGGGATTACCGTTATTAACAATATTTACGCTAATGTCCTTAATTTCCTTTTTATTAATTCAGGAACCACCACTTTAAAAAGCTAGATTCTTATCCCCTGAGGCAATGTAGGATGGAATCCTATAGGATTAAGTTGTGGATTCGTGAATTAGGTTGCATTGTAATTGTGAATTCAATCTTTGATCCTGTACAAAATTCCGTCTCAGGCTCTGTGGAATCAGGTCTTGCAATAACTGATCAATACTAAATTAAAAGACGAGATATTACAATCCCTTCAAAACCGAACTCGCAGTTTAAACATTGAACACATAGTGCTTTTTATCTTCCCATGTTATTCTTTATTGGACTTAGGCTGTTTCTAGCTGATATGATGCTCTGAATATTAGAGTCTCCATGCCGTCTAATATTTAAGGCTGCGGCTACCTTAATATCTAACTGCTTCCCCAATATAATATGATTGTTTATACTGTTGACCTAAAGAGTAACATTCAAACATTATTTCGTTTTTGACTGCCAGCTGGTATTCAATCTTGATAGCGTGCTTGGTTATGTCAGCGTGGAGAGGCGAACTGTGCATCAGGAGAAAGTGAAACTCTCTGGTCAGGTTACTCAGTCAGCGTATAAAAGCCACTGGTTGATTATGAGTATTGCGTTACGTTTGTATACAGGGAAACTGAATAAACAGTGATTCTAGCAAAGCTCTACTCGCCAAGGTTAGACTTCGTAGAGTTCAGATGTTGATCGCCGACCTTTTCTGAAATCAAAACCACCGTTGAAAAATCACCATGGTGAAAAGTAAGAAGAATGCGATGAAAAATGTCATTAAAGGCGATTTTCAGGTTATTTAAAAATATGAATAAAATGGACGCTGGAATGTAGAGTAAATCGAAAGTAGCTAAGATGTTAATATCCGAAATTGGCCTTATTTTCGATAATATTATATGACAGGATATTTTCTGGACATGGCTCAGGTGGATTAAGTTACCAGAAGCATCGTAAATCCAAAATCATAATTAATGCATCAATTCTGTAATACTCTATCACTATTCTCTTTTTGTATAATCGTTTTACGCCAAGCAAGACGATAATATCATTAGAACGCAGAGGGTTACATGGAGTGAATGAAAATAAGAGACTTTAGTAGGGAGGATTGAATAAATAACAAAGAATGGAATATATTTCAATTAGACAGAAGATGGAGATTGACATTGCATTTAACTTTCTGAAGAATGTAGTTATCAGAAAAGCAATAAATCGGAAAGAAATTCTACAGGTAAGAAGTGCGAGAAAAGAAACTGTTAGATTAGGTTACTTGTATTTCAACAGTATAACGGTGATACCTAGTTGACAATCAGACGTATAGTCATGTAGACAGGGCAGCAAAACAAAAAAAGTTAATCTGATGTTTTATTCGTTTATAGTTAGAGCTACTTTCCA
This sequence comes from Acanthosepion esculentum, assembly GCA_964036315.1. NCBI lineage: Eukaryota > Metazoa > Mollusca > Cephalopoda > Sepiida > Sepiidae > Acanthosepion > Acanthosepion esculentum. The sequence goes on from OZ038475.1 coordinate 72,679,695, forward strand.
TATAAATATGTCTTCATTTTTCAAAACGTTTTAATATTTTTGCATATTTTAAAACTAAGTGAAAATCATTGTACCATGGAAAATGGAAACGATGTCCTGGGGGCTGTTCATTAAAATAATATAAAATTAGGCTTTTAGTATTTAAAATTGGTAAATTATCTTTGATAGGAAAACATTTCTGGCCACCGTTTTGCTCCAATAAGTATGAAAAATATAGGGAATGAAAGGAAAAACAAACAAAGCATAAAGGAAAAAAGAAAGAAAGGACAAAAACTAACCCGGCCGTTGGTCTCGAAAATGAAGTCCAATCGGTTGTTGACTGGGGGAGGAAATGTCTGGTTAACTTTAATGCCTCAAAAATAAAACTGCTTTCTATTACCCACCACAGAGAATCCTCCCTGCCTCCCATTAGAATGTCTGATGCTCAACTCCACGAAAGCACCTCTGTGTCTGATTGGTGTCACACTGTCCGTTGAGTTGAGATGGAAAAATTACATTGGATCAGAAGCTTCATCTACCGCAAAAAAGCTGGTTCTCTGTGTCCCGCCAGAAAGTTTTTCTCGTCCGAGTCCATCCTTCCAGTCTATAAATCAACCATTCGCCCTTGCATGGAATATTGCTATCATATATGGTCTGTAGCCCCCGCTGTTCGTCTTATGGCCGACGACATAATCTAGAGACGGCTATTCAATGTGGTTAGTCCTGATATGGCATCTCGTTTACAGTCACTCTCTCACGGACGTGTCATAGCTTCCCTCTGTCTTTTCTAAAAATGCTTTTACGGTAAGTGCTCCGACGAGCTACTTTCAATAGTTCCCAAACTGCATGAATTCAACCATGACATTATGTCGGCATCTCATACCCACCCTTTCACTGTCGCAACGGTTAAATGTAGCCGTCTCTTCTACTTCAATAGCTTCATGTGTCGCACTTCCCGTCTGTGGAACTCCTCTCCCCCTACTTGCTTCCCTGATAGCTATAATCTCCAAATATTCAAATGCAATGTCAATCGACATCTCCAGATTCCTTGATCTTTTCCCCGTCTTTCTCTTCATCCTTTCCTCTTTCACGTTTCTTTAGTCTTGCTCCTACTCTCTGTAACCCCTTGCGTGCTAGTGGCACTCCCGCCTTGCTTGGGGTAAAAAGCTTAAAAACGGAAACAGAAGGCAAGTAAACGGATATGGAAAAGAAAGAAAGAAAGAATGAATGAATTAATGAAAGAAAGCAAAAAGAAAGAAAAGAAATGGAAATGTAGAAAAAAAGAAGAAAGGCACAAATAAAAGTGAAGACAAGGAAAAAGAAAAGAAAAAGCAAGGAAAAAAGAAAGAAAGAAAGAAAGAAAGAAAAAAGAAAGAATGTAATGAGAAATGAGAAAGACAAAGAGAAAAAGAGGGAAATGAAAAAAAAATAAATGAAAAATTCGGGAAAAGAAACAGAAGAAATTAAAGGAATAAAAAGGAAAAGGCAAGAAAGGAAAATAAAAATGTAGGGAAATAAGAAAGAAAGAAAGAAAGAAAGAAACAGACAAACAAACAAAGAAGGAAGGAATAAAGGATAGAAGTTAAAGGCAAAGGAATAAGAGAAAATATGGAAAAAAAAGAAAAGGAAAGAAAGTAATGATGAGAAGAAAAGGAAAATAAAAACAAAGCAAGAAAGAAATGAATAAGGTAAGAGAAAGAAAGGGAAAAGGAATGGAGCAGAAGTAAAATAAAGGACGAGAATAAACAGAATTTAAGCGGATTGAAAAATGTCGAAACTTACTATGTGATCACGCATAATAAACTGAAGAAATCAATTTAAATGATTTAGTCGAGACAAAAACCAGGTAACTATATACCAATTTCACAATGCTGTAATGTATCTTACTCTAGAAATAACCTCATGGAAATTGTTCTCATAAACTTTCCCCGTTGGTACCCCGATTTCACGAACTTAATTGCTGTACAAAGGAGGTAGTGAGGTTCCACAATTTCACTGTTGAAATTATTAGCTCCCATCTTAATGTCGATGCTAATGGTTTCTTATCCACACTTCCCACCCGTGGAATTTTCTTCCATCTTCATTTCTTGTCAACTGAGATTTTCAGATGTTTAATTGCAACGTCAATTGTTTTTTTTATTGTCCTTGAATGTTATTCAGTTATTGTCCTCTCCGTTACTTTCAGACCCGGGAACTGCTTGCATCTTACTGTCTTCTATCGCCTTAATTATTAAAATCATTTTGTTGTACAAACGAAGATATAAAATATTCAAACACTATTTTAAATAAGGTATTAATATTATTTAAGTTAGAAAATACAGTGCTGTTCGATAAAAGTGACACACCTGTTTATTTTTACTAAATGTTCTCTTCTCCGATGAAACGAAAGTTTAGCTAAATTCAAAGGATAAGCGATCTAAAATCCGAAGAAGCTTTGAAAGCTCTTTGAATTTACCAGTAATTACTGTCAAGCATCCGTTCAGTATAATGTTCTGCGGATACTTTTCATTTCATGGAACTGTTTTCTTAAAACCTATTGAAAGGACCTTCAGGAGCGAGCAGTACAAGAGAATTTTAGAGTCTTGTCTGCTCCCTTCTGCTGAATGTGTGCAAATCGACCCAACCAAGTTCATTTTTATACAGGATAATTCTCCCTGCCACAAATCAAAATTGATGAAGGAATAATTTGATGAGAAGCAGGTAAGTGTTATGACATGGTCGCCCCAATCTCCTGACCTCAACTCCATAGAAAATTTATGGAGCATTATAAAGTACAGACTCTCGAAAAAGCAGTTGCGCAACAACGAGGATTTGATTGTGAATTTCATATCTGAATGGAATTCAATGCTTGGACATGAGATTTGCCAGAAGCTAATCAAGTCAATGCCAAAAGGGTCGAAAAGTTTATTCAAAATAAAGGAGGACCCATAGATTATTAAATATTTCGAACTATATTACCTATTATAAATAAATTATACCTCTATTATTCTTTATTTGAAGCTGTTCGGTTATGTTTCTATTGATTACTAGTTGCAGGAAATAAGTGAGTCATTTCTTTCTGCACAGAGTTTTTCCCTAAATCTCATTTATATCCAAAATTATAATTATCAATAGAATACCTTAGGGTGAGTAAAGTTTTTTACTAGGTGGTCGGGAAGGGGTCTTTATATTAGTAAGATTAAAAATTAGTTTGACCCCAAAAACAAAAGGCGAAAAAATGTTTAAGTAAAAAAAATCAGGCGAGTCACTTTTATTGAACGTCACTGTATATACTCTTAAATAGTTGTGTGTTAGCAGCTATAATATAAATGAAATTATCAGGTATAATTTTTAATTATAATTGTATTATATTAAATGTCATGTTATGTAAACGTTGTGGATTCCGGGGATGGAATCCTGCACAAATAAATAAATAACGCCAGTAATTGAAATAGGAAAATAAGTGTATTAAACGTAAGAATACAAACTTGAAAGGAAGATTAGTAGTCCGGGAATGCGGGTTAGTAGAATGTATTTGTACAAGTCTCTGTAAGTGAAGCCGTAATTCTCTCTCTCTCTCTCTCTCTCTCTCTCTCTCTCTCTCTCTCTCTCTCTCTCTCTCTCTCTCTCTCTCTCTCTGTGGACTCTACGTATCTCAACCTTCTCTCAACGTGTCTCCTTGGGAACACACTGTGTATGTATCTCCACTCTGTCAGAATAAGTATACTTTAGACGAGTCCATCTTGTGTAAAAGGGGGAGAGCCCCACAACAACCCCTCCCTAGCTTCTTTTTTGGGGGGAGTTTAATATTTTTCCGCTTATGGTCTATTAGCGGTTCTGTGAATTTTCTTTTCCGGTTTGTTCTTCCAATCTCCGTAGCTACTTGTGGTCTTTGAATTTCAAATGCTTCAAAAATCGCCTCCATTGAATTTTCATTTTCCGTTGGTCACGAACTTGACTCCTCTACCCGTCTTTTTTGTATCTGATTGATATGTCTCCTGTGAGTGAATTTTTCGCCTTGAATCGTGTACAGAACATTAAGCAGTCTGCTTATTATCGTAACTGGTTCCCAGTATGCCATGTTATTCTTAAACATTCTGAAATAGACCCGTTCGCCTGGTTTGAAGGATCTTATAGCGACTATCTGTGTATGCCGGTTTTTATTTTTGCTGGGTAATAGTTTATCAAAATAAGACCGTATTTTGCGGGCAAACATCACTTCAGTTGGCGAAAGTCCAGATGGTGTGTTTCCATTCGGGATGATTCTGTAGACTTGTAGGAATTGTTGTACGGCTCTTTCTGTTGGTACGTCCTCTGCTTTTTTCAAGGATCTCTTAAGCGTCTCCACACACTTTTCGGATTGCCCGTTAGATCGTGGATGGTATGATGCTATTTTAATATGTTTGATTTGATAAGTCGCACAGAATTCTTGAATGTTGCTCGAGGTGAATTGGGTACCATTATCCGTTACAAGGCAATCTACCACGATGAATCTTGCCAATAAATCGTCTAGACAATTAATAGTGTTTTCCGTCGTAGGGGTTTTGTATCTGAAAACTTTTGGCCACTTGCTAAAGCTATCTACCGTTATCAAGTAATAATATCCATCTATGGGTCTTGCATAGTCCGCATGGATTCTAGACCAAGGTCTGTCCACCTTAGGCCATGGTTTTTGTATAATAGGTGGTGCCTTTGCTGCCGCAGCACGGCCTCTACATTTTCCTACCATTTGAGTAATGTCGTTATCCATATTAGGCCAGTAGACGAAACTTCTCATTAAAGCTTTCATCCGATTTTTCCCTGGGTGTCCTTGATGAAAGTCCTTCATAATTCGTCTTTGTAAAGTTTTGGGTATGACCACTTTCTCATTATAAAGTACTACGTGATCACAAATTGAAAAAACATTCCGATAGATTTCTTTCTTTTTCTTCTATTTTTCTCTTTGTACTTTGTATGAATTCATCCATTTCAGCTTCTCTTCTGATTTCTAACAAGGTCACTGGCAATTCCCTTACTGTATTGTTTAGCACTTTCCTAATTTCGTCTTCGGCTTGCAAAGCCGCTATTACAGAGTCTTCCAGAGGTTCGCATTTCGCAGGTACCAATCCAAATAATCTATCCACATGACCAATTTTCTTTGACGGTAGGAACTCTAGTTTGAAATTATAATTCAATAATATAGTTCCCCATCTCAGAAGTATGTTAGCTGGGTAAATTGGTAATCCTGTTTTCAATCTGAAAATAGTGAGTAGAGGTTTATGGTCAGTTTGAAGAGTAAACTCTCTTCCATAGATGTGTCTCTGGAAGCGAATTACGGCGAACATTATGCCTAACGCTTCCTTCTCAATTTGCGAATAATGCCTCTCTGCTGATAACAACGATCTAGATACGTGAGCTATAGGTTTCTCTGTGCCATCCTGTAATTTGTGTAATATACAAGCTCCCACTCCGTGTGAGCTTGCGTCACTAGCAATGATAATTTCCAGTTTGGGATCAGTGCTAGATCAGACGTTAGTTCTTTATGATCTACTTAAAGGCTTTCTGACAATCTTCCGTCCAGTTCCATTTTTCTCCTCTTTTTTTTAAATAATTCATTGAGAGGAGCTCTCAATTTGTGCATGTTTTCAATGAATTCACCGTAATAGTTCGCTCGACCAAGGAAGCTTTGCAACTCTGCGTCATTTTTCGGCTCAGGCATATTTTTCTGGATCTGGTTTTCTGCCACTTTCATTGATTATATGGCCTAGATACTTGATTTATTTTAGAAAAAAATCGCATTTTTTCTCCTTCACTTTAAACTAAAATCTTGAATTCTTTTAAAACTTCTTTAATATGTGTTGCGTGTTCTTCTACATTATCGCTTTTGATCAAAATGTCGTCTAAGTAAGCAGTATCAAAGTTCTGTCCCATGAGCATGGTATCCATAGTCTATTGGAAGATTGACGGTGCTACTTTTATCTCAAATGGCAATCTGTTAAATTTGTAAAGTTCTTTGTCAGTAATGATACATAAAATCTTTGTATTTTCTTCTACTGGAATATGAAGATAAGCTTCACTTAGATCAATCTTAGAAAATACCTTACCACCGTTAAGCTTGATAAATATTTCCTTCGGCTTTGGCAATAGGTAGTGATAATCCTTGATAGCCTTGTTTAACCCAGTCGAGAAATCTGCGCAAACACGGGTTTCTCCTGATTTTTTCGTTACGTAGACCACTGGTGCCCGCCATTCACTGAATTAGATTTGTGAAAAGATTCCAGTTTGTACCAATCTATCTAACTCCTTGTCAATTTTTTCCCATGGTTGCGGAAGGCACGTTTCACTTTTTCTTGAATACTAACTGAACATTTTCCATTAGTTCACTTTTAGCAGCAGCCTTATTACATCGTCCCAAACCGCTCGAGAATACTTCGGGGAATTGACTGTGTAGTTCTTCTTTTAATTTTGTAGCTTCTGACGGCCCGCACTCTATTTTCTTACAAAATGAGCTAATAGGTAAATCCCATACTCAAATTTTTGCATCCAATCTGTGCCCACCAAATTTTCTGTCTCTTTCATTACAAATATCTTCATTTTTTTTTTGTTTTGTCATGGGATTTTACGTTTAGAATTACTTCACCTTCAAATTTGATACGCTTCCCTGTAACAGACTTAGCGATTTTCT
>OZ038475.1:72691316-72731316 GCA_964036315.1 Acanthosepion esculentum
TATGTAGTTTTATGAGACGCTATATTAATAAGTAAAATGTTCAATATCAGAGAATGTAAATATTAAAGTCAGTACTGAGACAACACCGAGCGGCAACAGTCTGTTTAAGGCTTCAACGCAGTCTTCACAGGCTTATTGTCCGATGGAGTTCACATTCCTTCAATACCTGGCTTTTTATGCAGTGCTATGAAAAGGGATCTTCTTAGGTCTTCCAGTATAACACCACTGTTGTATATTTTGTTTAATATATATTATCCAATAAACGGCTGGTGATCCACTCAAGGAAAATTACATTCGAAATGTTAATGAAGGGCGCGGTTTGTAATTTGACTGAAACGAAATATATTAGGAAATAAGAATTAAGAAGATAACGGGACAGATAATTAAATATTGGACTTCTGTTTTTAAGAGATAAAGATTAAAGTGTTCAGGGTGCGCCGTACATTTGATCTTTTCATGTTGTTATTTTGAGAGTAATGGCTTACAGAAGCCTTGATCTGGGCGCCCAAGATTCGTATTCTCGCCTTATTTACCCCAATTCTTTGTGGTTTTTTTTTATATATATTATTCTAATCATTTCAACCCCAGCACGTCGGGAATGTCTCTAAAGAGTGTCACAAAGAGAGAAAATTAGAGAAAAGAATGAGTATAGCTATGATAGAGGCAAGTATAAAAGTTGAACAAGAGTCAAGGAGATAGATGGTGATTGACGTCACATTTAAATTTTTGAAATATGTAGTTATCCTGAAAAGAAGCAAACTGATGGTAATTCCACAGGCGGTAAGTGCGAGAAAAGAAATTGTTGGAGTAAAAGAAGAGGTTGCATTTAGCTATTTCAATAGTAAATGCGTTGTATCTAGATGCCACTCTAGTAGCACGCTTAAATTCATGTAGTCGGAGCACCAGCAAAAATAGACTCATAAGAGCAGTTACCATAAATAATATTTTTAGAAAAGACAGAGGGAAGCCACGTCAAATTGGTAAGAAAGTGACTCAAGTCGAGATGCAAAGTTAGGATCGATTTCCTAACACATACTTCTTTGTTGATAGCAGTTTGGTGTTGGGTGGACCGGGTAGTTAATGTTGAATGTTGTGTGGACATTTTATCGTTGATAAACATCGGTCAAAGTTTAGGTACGTCAACTCACCTAAACTTAGGGCGCTTGTGAGTTGACGTACAACAACCACTATTGTTTCACTTAGTTACTTTATGTATATTTTGTATGTACATTTTTCTTCTCAAAAAATGGAAAATAGGAAGTGACGTTTTACATCCGGGCTTGCCTATAAAAAGGATCGTTCATAACCATTTTCGACCCTCACCCGTAGATGTGCAGTTAAAATACACTGAAACCAAGTTGCATCTTTGTTATCAGTAAAATGGTTTTATCTATATGATAAAATTATAATATATATATATATATATATATATATATATATATATATATATATATATATATATATATATATATATATATATACATATATATATATATAGAGAGAGAGAGAGAGAGACAGAGAGAGAGAGAGATTTCATATTTGAAATAGAGGCCACCTTTTTTTTTCTTTTATACTAGGTGCATTACACTTACCGGCATTCACACTCGAGAAAACATAATATAGGAAATTTGCTCTCCATCAGTGTCCCATATAGATTATAGATGTTTCTTCAATCATTCTTGTCGAGTGCCCCCATATGTGAATGAAACATTATGAAACTCTTGATTCGACCTATTGTAGGCACTGCACACGCTTATAAATACATGCACATACACGCGCACACATATGCACAAACACACACACACACATATACATACATACATACATACATATAAATACACATACACACACTTAAGTATATGGATGAAGAACTTCCTAAATTAGGAGAGACTTCTTCAGAGCAAAAATAGTCTTGTAATATTTTATATATTGTAGGTGAGGAAGATTTAAAGTTTTTACGTATATAGGGTGCGACAAAAATACATCGCGCATATAACTCCTTGATTGATTCTTTTTCTGTGGCTTATCAACATATTGTAGGTTATTTAAAGCCATAAAATATTTTTAGATTGTAAAATATTTTTGGGAAGATACTAATGATTCTGTGATACATGTTTTTAGTAAATAAGCCATAGCTTGAGTTGGGAGAAGAGCTTAATTCATACCTTTCCCAAACGGGTAAGTAAAATAAGAAACTAAATTGGAATACGAACTCAGCTCGTTGATTAGCAATTCCGAGTCATTATCTATTACGCCCCCCGTACAGCCAAGTTTATAGCATCTTGTATTCACAAGCACTCAGCCATCAAGATACTGAGCAGGCAGGATGTTGCTTAACTTCGGTGAACATACAGGAAATACTTGCCACATAATAGTAATACATTAGCTAAATGAATACACCATTACCACCAATTTCTTACCATTTTATGGAAGGTATTTTTGGGAGGTATATACAGGAGGAGGTATTTCAGCCGCACATTTTAAAGCGCCGAAGACGTCCCCTTATATATATATATATATATATATATATATATATATATATATATATGTGTGTGTGTGTGTGTGTGTGTGTGTGTGTGTGTGTGTGTGTGTGTGTGTGTATTCATGTTTTATTTATATATATGTATGTATGTATGAATGTATGTGTGCATAACTTTATATATGTCCGGTGTTTCAGAGAGGTTGTAAAACTGAAGCTCGCCTTAAGAATAACTTACTAGTCCATAGCAGACCGTTAGCCTTGATATAAATGATGGAATAATAAAATTCTGAATTAAAGAAACAAGCGATTGAGGTTCACGCATTCGCGGAAAAGTTTAGTTTTAAGTATAATGCAAATCCTGTATTCAAATGGTCCTTTCTGTCAACATTCTCTGTCTTAACAGTTCTAAAAAGAAAGAATACAAACCCGAAAGAAAGAAATAAGAAAAATAGGAAATACAAAACGTAAACAATAGTTAATGATAGGTACAAAATATAGTTGCTAATTACAAAAAATAACCAGGCGATTGCATTTTCTAGCAAGATATGGAATCTATAAAAACCAACGATGTATTTTAACCCTGGGAAAATTTGCACACACGTTATTAAAAGTATATTAAAATATCCAAGTGATTCCATTTTCAGCAAGATATGGAGTCTGTATAAAGCAACGATTTATTTAAACGCTGGGAAATTTTACACCAGCTTTATTAAAAGTAAGAAAAAGAGCAATATTTAATATGTTAATTGATTATATAACAAACCTTTTATAATTTACGTTTTTCCCGTAACAATGAAAACTCTAGTAGTCTTCCCCGCGCACTTCTTACTTGTGCAACTCTAGGTTTCTTACTTTCCTGTTAACTACAATCGTCGAAAATGTCAAATCTTCATGTTCGGCCTCCTTGAATCTTGTTTTATTAATGTCCTCAATCACCACAATGTTTTCTCAGTTTCTTTCGCTTTCAATAACACCTTGCGTCTTAGTGGCTTTACGACCTTTCTTGGTTTGAAAATATTTTTTCAATATTTAAGAAACAGGTTTGGATATTTTCAAGTTTATTATGATATCAAGTACCAGCCGATCATTTTAACAACGCTTGTTTAATACGACACGTCAGTATCAAGTCCAACTGACAGTACGATTAAATAAACTAATTCAGTTCCCAGCCCTACATAGTGATTTTTTTTTTGCCCAGTCATCTTATTATCTGTCCAATAGTTTTCCCGCTAGACAATTATACTCGAGTATGGTATAAGTTCTTATGATCTGTTTTTACGCAAAAAATAGTTTGTTGCATTATACAGAGTTTATATTTTTGAAGAAGTTAAAAACATATGAATTATCGGCAACCGTTTGCAGTATATTCACGTATTTTCTCCCTCGTGGTTTAAAATTGTTGCCTAAGATTTCAGGGGAAGCACTATGGTTGGCTTATACATGCGTATATACGGTATATAGTCCCAGGAGCGATACCAGGTCCGCAATCATGAACACACAATTTTATTCCAACTGGCATGTTTATTTCATGCTTGAATATTTCCTATCAGCATGTCTCTTCTAGACGGCACATGTATTTGCCGAAAAATATTATTCTAAGTTTATTTAACTTCTTACTGCTTATTTCTAAGCAAAATTTAGGCAAATTTATGGCAAGGTAAATTTTAATAAGAACCTAACAAAGCAAACTCGAGAAACGTCTAGTAAAATAGAACATGTGCTATCAAATGTGGTATTTTCCTATCGGTATATATATATATATATATATATATATATATATATATATATATATATATATATATATATATATAATTAAGCCTATATCCAGTGTCAAGATACAAACAATCCTTAATAAATATAATATACAATCAATACAAAGTAGATGTTTATGAAACATTATTAAGCTAATTCCAATTTTGCACTGAAAACGTTTTATTTATTGTAATGGGTAGTTACAAGTAATAGTGGAGCTGGAATATACTTATTTTATTACCACAATAAATGATACCTTTCCCAAAACCAAGAGCTGCCTTATTCATAATCTAGGAAATACACAAATTAAATTTTGGTTAAATTACCTAAACATTATTTTGGCATTACCTTTATATCATTGTAAAAATACTGTTAAATGAGTATGTGCTTATTTTTTTCGTATGTTGGCGAATTATTTCTAGATAAACCGATGAAACAAGGAAACACATTTGAATGCTGGGTGCGTGAACTTACGGTGGAAAAGGTAAAGACGAATGTCCTGAGGAAGTCTCTGAAGCTATGCAAACGAAGAAACTGTATAACAAGATATTGTAAAAGAAAATAAATTTAATTTTATGTATGTCGGTTAATGTTGGAAATAATCTCTTGAAGCAAATTGTAGCTTTGTGCAGAACAAAGTCTCATTTAAGAAGTCACATCTAAAATAGTAACATTTAAAAATACGTATTAAATGGTTACATTTCTAAAATAAATGTAACATTTGCTTGATCATGCTGAAAGTAGTTTGTGATCATTAAATTAAAAATACAAATAGTTTTTGCAAACAACACACATTCTCTCTCTCTCTCTCTCAACACCCAAGAAATACATGCACACATATATATGCATTACATGTAGATGAAATTCAATAAATACCCCATATGATATATGGCCATTTCACCCAGAACGGGCTTGTCAACACCAAGGTGTTAGATAAAGAAAAAAATGAATCATAATGATTTTGTAAGTAGGAAGAAAGAGGAGGAAAAACTAAAACTAAGGGGAAAATTTATTTAAAATGGGAGCGGGGAAAGAAAAAGATAAAGAGGTTAAAAGAGAAGAATAAATTTGGGAGGGGGATAGAGTAAATGATTATAAAGGAGTGAAATCAAAATGAAAAAGTTTCAAATTTATCTAGACATGGGCTGACCTTGACCTATATTTAAGATGCTAAAAATGAGAAATTACATAAAGAAATACAATCTTAAAAATTTAGAAAACGTTTTACAGATTATATTATGAAAATTTTAATATTTAAAACATATTTTAAAATTATAAAATATAAATTTTATAATAAACACTAATTAAAAAAGGTTTAATTAGAATATTTTAGTATTTAAAACACAGAATATTAATATTAATTAAACAGCAGATGATATTTTTAGAACATACATAAAGACACACGCACACACACACACACACACACACATATATATATATATATATATATATATATATATATATATATATATATATATATATATATATATATATATATATATATACATACATATATTGTTAAATATAACAGACAACGAATGTCTATTACGTTTGATCAAGAACCGTTCTAAGCTTCAATAGTTGCTTTAATTTCAGGAGAAAATGAAGACAAAAAACTGTCCAGCATTTGGATATTATTTTATTACGTAAAGTTTGAACAGTTTGTTTCTTTATTCGAACCTACATACAACGAATGTAGAGCCTCGCTTTACTGTAATTTATTTTCATGGCTCTATATTAACTGAGCTTTTTAAAAACTGCCCTCATGGAAAATGTTCCCCTGAATTCGAGAAAACATATCTTAGGATATAAGACCACAGAAGACACAGGAGGCAAGATGCGTCGAGGGAAAATAAATTAACTAGCTTAAGTAAAATGATGGCGGAAACAATTATTCAAATGGTTAGTAAGTGAATAAATTTAGCCTAGAGTTACAAAGGACAAGAAATGATGGAGAACCATGCCTGTTCATGTCCTGAACCGATATGACATATAAAAGGTCTATATACTCACGTCAATATGCGCTCTATCTCCTCGTTAGATGTCTTGAGTGAAATGTTTGGTCAATTTTATGTGACGATGTTTGGCGTTGAAAAGAGTAAATCAATGCCGACTTTGGCAAACCACTCTTGTATATATAAGTGGTTATAGTTCACTTAAGTGTAAAAGTAAAACCATTGTCTAGTTAGCGAAATGCAGTCAGAAATATAACAACGAGCCAATAAATTGCCAAACAGTTTGAAATTTATATTATCTTCACTGTATTTTGTTTATACATTGAATGTTGGACGGAATTTATGGTATACAGCTAAGTGGAATGAATATTTAGATTGGTGAGGTAAACAAAAGCTTGATTGAATAATAGATATTGTCTATCAATTCCATTATTTGGTTTAAACACAATCATTCGTTTCCTGTTAAACAAAAAGTTGAGATCTTTTTTGTATAATTTAACTGGGTGTTCAGAAGAGAAATAAAAAGTAATGACGGCGAAGAAGAGAATGTAAATGGACTAATAGCAAAAGTTTTAAAAAATTGATTTCAGTAAATAAAAATGCCGTTTTTGCATTAGGGAAGATGATTTTTGCACTGTGTGACCCTGAAGAATGAAATGGAAAGAAATTAGGACGACTTATAATTAGTATCCTAATAGATTTGTTTACTTGCCATGTTATCTTAAAGAAATGTCTGTTTTTAGCTTGTTACTAATTTAAACAACCGAAAAAATTATCTAGACAATAAATTAAGATTCTCCTCATTGATACATGTGCAAATCGAGCAACCATAATTGCATTCACATTTGGTACGTTTTAAATTTGGAAGCGATATCTGAATTTAAGCCTCCATTTAACTACAAGAAAATTAAAACTGTGGATCATAGATGCAATCCGATCTTAATTCTGACAAAAGAAAGCCATGTGTTAGGAATTATACTTACAATAATAACCGAAACATTTGAATATAATGAAATAGAAAGCAAATAAAAATCATTTGGGTAAAAGATCTGGACGAAGAATTTTTTTGGTGGCGGAAGGGGATAATTATATCAAAAATTATCTGATATACAATGAGGACATATTATTTAAAGGAATCCATATATATATATATATATATATATATATATATATATATATATATATATATATATATATATATATATATATATATATATATATATATATATATATATATAAGGAGGCACGGTGGAGTTTAACGGCTCGGATTGAGGAATCGTAGAGCCGAGTTCGAATTCCAGTCGAATCCGTTACATTCACTTACGTGCTAACACCCTTGGCTAACACCTCTTCTTCTCCCTCCAACTATGGGTGGCAACTGGTCTAGGAGAAGGTCAACTCTGAATTCAAAAACAATCGGCGTCTTCCTGCCTCTGCGTCTGTGGAAATTCTGCGGCAAGTAAGAGCATATTCCTCCCTCCACTGGGATAGCACGCGAGGTGTGGGGACCGCGTGTGAAGTTCAAACTCCCTTGTTACTTCGTTTCATGAATTCACCGCCGATTGGAATATATATATATATATATATATATATGTGTGTGTGTGTGTATGCTCGTTTCAGCATTGGCGACGTTCGGGACGCGGTGAATTCTTTGGAAGGAGCCGGCTTAACCGATCCAGGGTGAATGCCGCAACATAGATACATACATATATATATATATAAAATATAACTAAAAAATCCATCTCGGTTATAATTTATTTAATGCATATTTTAATAATCATCTCTTCATACCATAAGATTATAGAAATAGAAATCAATTCGTCCAGATAGATGTATCGAGGTAAAAAAAAAAGAAGTAAAAAATGTGAAAGGAAAAAGGAGGAAAGAAAAAAGAAGAAAACATATAATAAAAAGGAAGAAAGAAAAATAATACATTTTCAAATATAAAATCTTTCTAAAAATACACAAAGAAAGAGAGTGGGTAAGAGAGAGAAAGTAGCGAGAGAGTGGGGAATTGAGAGAAGGTGGGGAAGGAGCGAGAGAGAGAAAAAAGAAAGGAAAGAAAAATATGATGTGTTAATAGCAAAAATAAAATAAAATGACCTAGAAATTTTTTTCCCGTAAAGGGCTGGGCAATTTAATATATCAGGCAAGGTTCATCAGAATTAAAAGAGTTATAACAAATTGTTAAATAAAGTCATGTCATTTTAGAGAGCAATCAACATGATATAATAAGCATTACAAATTTAAACTAATTATAATAATAATAATATCCAAAAATAATATAAAAGAAAATAAATAATATTCATAAATAGATAATTACATAATTTAGAACATAATTTAGGATATAAAAATAGATAAGGAATACAATATTAAAGATAATACTATTAATAATAATGAAATATAAAAATATAATTTAATTAATAACTTAATATTATAAATGATCTAGGCATCAGCAAGACAATCACATAACTATATATATATATATATATATATATATATATATATATATATATATATATATATATATTACATTAAATATATAAAATGTGCGATAAGAAATATAACTACATATACACATACATACATATATTTATACCCATATAAAAAAGAATCAACACATTAAGTCTATATTCCCCAAAGTCAATGCTTTCTAGGGAATTTTAATTTTGGTTTTATGTCTACATTTGAAAATAAGTTCGTTGCTTTGGTTCAATAATTGATTCTTATTTTTATATTTAATTATTACAAGCTTCTCATGTATGCAAAGACTGCATCTATCCCGGAAGTTGATAGGAATTTTTGACTGACAGATAATATCCCAATTAATTTGTGGAGCGTCAATCATTAAATTTCCAGTAATGCTTAGATAGAGCAGTTTGGTGTCTGAAAGAAGTCTTTATAGAGAGCAAACTGCTGTGTGCATGTTTGTGTGTATGTATTCACGCAGCATAGCTTCATTCAAGCATAATTTTGTTGAATAATCTAGACATATCATGTCTATTTATTTTAATTTTCATCCACTGAAGTTCACATATCAATTTCTTAGTTTGGGTACAAAACTGAGAGGGGAAAAACGCTGTAATTATACATATGTTCTTGATTTTCCCAAGTACTTTCAATCACATCCAAGATCATCTTAAGGGGTGAATTGCTAACACAAAGAATTAAGTCATTTTTTAGAACCGGAATATCTAACGCACACACGTGAAGAAAAGCACAGGCTGGTCATTTCGTCCTTTTGGGGGCTCATCAACAGTACACATTCTCAACAGACCGATCTGATACGATGCAAGTGTCACACCATTAGATCAACAGGCTAAGATGGCGAGGAGGAAATACATATGAACATAGATAGATAGAGAGATAGATAGATAGATATGAACATGCCTCGATAGATAGATATGAACAGACCGATATATAAAGAGAGAAAGATATCAACATATTAAACATTACTAATAACATATTAAAGACATAATATATATATATATATATATATATATATATATATATATATATATATATATAGGTAGATAGATTGAAACAGGGAGAGACGCAGGCACGAACTCGAATAAATAATCAGGCCTAAATACATGGACACGCAAAGAAACACATAAATACACTTAAAGATACATATACAGCTATAAACACAGAGATACAGGTGTACATATGGCGATAAACACATGTAAATACACTCAAATAGATAGCTACCTAAATGTACACACCTACAGTGTTCAAACACAGATATATGCATACCTAGAGATGCAGGCATAGCGGTCTATGCACACACGCACACACACACACACACACACACACACACATATATATATATATATATATATGGAAACTTTAATATAATTCAAAAATGATATTTTCATGCCATTGCCTTTTTTTAAATCCGCCATTCATATGTATTTCTAAAATTTGCGTGCACTGCGAAAAGTGAAAAATGGAATTTATTCTAGAGAAGAAAAATATAGGTGAACAAGAGAAGTGAATGTTTTAAAATCAGTCGTAATGCGTATATATTTTACTTTTTTCCGGTACGTGTTTTCTCGAAGCTTGGGGCTTACGTTACATGTCGACAAATATAGAACAATATCTCGTTTACAATGTTTCTTTATGAGGAGGTTTCTTTTCTTTTGCTCTAAGAAAATTTTGAGTTATACTTTTCGCTTACTCAGTTGTAAGGGTTCGTTTTCATTGTTATTTTAATAAGTACGTATGAAAAGGAACATCTTTTTTTTGATAAGATAGAATTCCTCATTTTGTATTCATTTAAGCAGTTATTTAAAGAATATTATAAGAATATATACAAATGATAATGTATCATGATTTGTATTTTGCTTGCGGGTAAATAAATGATTTTATGTAAGAAAATTTAGGAAAACAAGTATCATATATATATATATATATATATATATATATATATATATATATATATATATATATATAGAGAGAGAGAGAGAGAGAGAGAGAGAGAGAGAGAGAAACATTAGACAGATGGGTGGATAGAAGTTACTGAAATCTTCATTGCACAACAAACGAACGCTTCAAATTTGTTGATAATTTGTTTACTCAGATTGAGGGGGAAAGTAACTGTCAACCCTAGACTTCAACAGTTGAAGCTGGTAGTGATCGTGGAAACAACTCTCTGAGAGTCGCCTCCACAGAGCAGTTTTTTCGCGGGAAGTGGCTGTTTTAGTAGAATTTAATTGTCACCGATGATATACGGATGGGTATTTTGCTGGTCTGTTATAGTGTAAATGGCAGGGCGTGTCCTAGCGGCGAATGTTAGAACTATCGGATTCATTTAATGATGTTCAAATTAACACTTTCTATGGAAGTAGCGATAGTGCAGTGAGAGGCTTGACATATCATTCCTCCGAGAGAGGGGTTCGATGGCGGAAATAATTCCTCACAACATATGGACTCTGAGACGATTTTGAACATTATCGATACTGAAAAGCTAAGCCCAAATATGACAATAATATTCGCTTGTCGACCAGATCTAGCTCTTGTAAAGGTAGAGAATAGTATGGAAGTCGACCAATTTAACCTGCCTCTTTAGCGATGGATCGTATATACGAGTTCCACTTCAGGCTCGATGTGAGTAAGGCCCAATATTATCTCGATGCACAGTACTTCACCGAGGGGATATCCTTTCATCGATATGTAGCAAGTTAAACAAATCAGTATTATATACCCAGTGTCTACGCCTTGACCGCATCGCATTAGAACCTGGGGATTAAAAAACACGCAGAACATCTAAGCAACTACTTTCACTATATTTGTGTTTAACGTTTGCTCTAGGGAAATTTCAAATCTTTTCCTTGTACACTCTTAATTATAAATAAATTTATTAATAAAAATGTTTGCAAGTAAAAATTTCGGCTAGTTATTATTATTACGTTGATTTGTATTCAAATTTCTCTCATCGGACTTGTATACCTACATCCTGTATGAAGCATACTTGGAAAGCATTTGTCTAATATCATATATATATATATATATATATATATATATATATATATATATATATATATATATATATATATATATATATAACAGAAAATGGAAAACCAAAGTGGGACATTATGGGCAACTTAATCGAGATCATTCCAAAGACAAGTAAACGAAGGTAAATAAAGATTGAAATAATTCTGATGAAAAACGAGACAAAAATTCTACCATGACATAGGATAAAATACAGGACACTACTCAAAGAAACAAATATCAATGTATAACAGAAAAATGTTCAGAAATAGAATCACTGAGTATCACAAAAAAAATCAGACATGCATAAAAATAAGATAACTAACAAGATAAATGGCATGCTGTCCAACAGGGTGTAAAGTCCAAAGAAGGAATGCTAATATTAGAGAAAGGAAAATACTCCAGTGATGAGACGGACATATCGTAGAACTCTTCCACAATGAAAGAGAACAACCGGCAATACACACGATCGGAAATACTAAAATCGGAAGTGGAATCTGCACAGATAGA
Source organism: Acanthosepion esculentum (assembly GCA_964036315.1). NCBI lineage: Eukaryota > Metazoa > Mollusca > Cephalopoda > Sepiida > Sepiidae > Acanthosepion > Acanthosepion esculentum. The sequence goes on from OZ038475.1 coordinate 72,703,512, forward strand.
TTGAACAGAAACAAAGCAACAGGGTTAGGCGGAATTCTAATAATTTCTGGGGGCTTTAGGCGATTTTGGCGAAGACACAGTCACAGTAGTAATAAATTAAATCTACCAGCCGTTTTGATATACCAGAATACCTAATTAGATCTGTTTTCATAACTCCGCCTAAGGAGCCAGATTCAAACTAATGAGAACTCCATCGGACAATCAGCTTAATGGGCCATATAGCGAAACTGTCCAAATTATGACGAATAGAGTGCTCAGTAGAATCAGACTGATAATAAAACAGGTACAGTGCGGTTTCGTCTAAGACACTGGAACAAGGAACGGGATATTTATAATCAGAATATTATCAGAAAGAGAAATACATATTCGGAAGGACGTGAAGTTGTGTTTCATATATTACCCGAAGGCGTTCTAGAAAGTACAGCACAAAGATCCGTTGAAAATTCTCAGCGTTCTTGTTATATTTGGGAAGGATATTAGAATAATCAAGTACATATAATCACAGCAAACTGTTTGCATACCGATAGAAAATGAGCTCAGCAGATATACAAGAATAGAAAGAGGTGTAAGACAATGAAGCTTCTTATAAAACCTATATAACGAGGTGATGCTAAACTGGATGTCCTACCAAGATTTAATATTGGCGGCCACAATCGTAACATAAGGTATGCAGATGACACAGTGTTGATAGCATACACAGAAGGAAAGCTAGAAAAGAACCTACAGTACTTAGTGAAGGAAGATTTATAATGCTGGTGGTAGGATTTGTTTGAAAGTCAGGTATATTATCCATGATGGTAATGTAACATTCTTTTGTGGTAAAGCTGCCAAATGTATCGCTAATTTTTAGTTTATCTGCGATCGTTTTACTAGTTATATTTATACTATCTACAATATCAATATTCTTATTTGCTCTTTTATAATATTTTGTTAGTTTTTTTTTAACTAGGGTATTATAATCCTTGCTGTAATTTGAAAAAAATCGCTGTTTTATCAAACTTTACAAATAATTTTTCGTTTTTATATATATCCTTTATTGTTTTTTAGACATTGTGGTCATCACGTTAAAATATTATTAGAGGATGTTTATTTTTTAAAAGTCTATACTTTAAAAATAATATATCTATTATTTAATTAAATATAATGGAACAAAATATGTGTAATTTAATCCCGAAATTTTAATTTCAACATTCCCATGTCTAACGTACCATTAAATATAATAAGAATTGCATTTTAGATCATTTTAATTAATTGTGTATATATATATATATATATATATATATATATATATCAACATGATTAAATCATATAAAATGACTCATTAAGACAGCTCTAAAGTATAAACATTAAATTAAGAAATCCCAAAATTAACCCATGGCACGATAAATACATCTCTGTATTTCAATCAATCTTCTAAAAAACGAAAGTGAGGACGACATGTCTATTACAGGAGAGACAATTCTAGACAACTATGAATTACATATTCACACCTGAGTTCTAACCTACATTTTTCACTTTCCAATTTAACTTAAATCTCTATTTAGATTCGTCAAAAAAAATGCAACAACCATAATAAAATCTCGACATCTCATTGCGCCTCCTATTTGATATTTTCAATATAATACTACTTCCCTTGCAAAAGTAAATAATTTTTTTTGAAGTTATTCAAAATCGCTTGAAAAGGGAACACTAATTTTAACCTTCCGTTCCAAAGAGAAATTTCCATGTCACGATGTTAAATATTTAAAAACATTTTAAGTAATAATATTATAATATTATGCTTTAACATATATCGAGCACTTTTAAAAATAATAAATGCTAAAGAAATGTGCATTGTTAACCTGACTGTTCTTTCTCTTTATTTGTTTACATATACATATATATATATATATATATATACATATATATATATATATATATATAACATTTATTTTAGGATATTACATGTATCTGAATATAAACAAAACAAACCCTGCTATTATACCCTCCCCTCACTTTCTTACTCTTTTCTTTTCTTCATTTTCTCATGTAATATGAGCGTATGTTGGTTTTAAATCTCAATAAATTTTCTACTCACCAGTCGTTTACTTGCGCCTGATGAGAAACATGATTGCATTTGTGTTCTGTTTTTAAGTTTTGGATGTAATATCCTAAAATGAAAATATTGCTCTAATTTTTTTATTGAGCCCTATTTTAAACAACTGAATGTTACGAACATCGGAATTTAATTCTATTCGTTCTCATTTTGCATGTACATACACACATACATACACACACACACACACACACTCATATATATATATATATATATATATATATATATATATATATATATATGTTGTATTTGTGCATTGTGGTTCCCATGTATTTGTGTAGATACGTGTATGTTTGGATGTGTCCTCGCACGAGGTCTGCTATTTTGTTTTCTTTGACCTCCCCGTAATATTATTCAGTCAAAGAAAGTCGGCAGCTGTCCTTGAAATTATTGCATTAAATTTTATTGTTTATTAAATCAGGCGGCAGTAATTATTTGTAATTTATTTTAGAATATCTGGTTATATCGAAATTAGTCTGGGGAATAGAAAAAAAAGTTCGAAATTATCAAAATAATCTGATAATACAAAAAAATCTTCACTATGCACTGGGCACGAAAATAACAAATTTTATATCTCTATATTACGATTTATCAGTTTTCCGTCTGGCAATATTTAAATACTCTTATCTCAAAAACAACGCAATTTGACAGTAGCAGAAATAAATGGATTGTTCGAAACCACTTTCTTAATGATTTTACCAAAATCTATATATTTAATAAAAGTAATTTGTAAATATGTTGATTCTATAAATGTACACCTTCTATATCATCATTTCTCCAATAGACGGATATGGCATTAGGTTTGCTGGGTATCTGAATGTAAGATCTTGATAGATACTTTATTTATGAGTAACACTGGTAATGTAGACCTGAGAGAACCCATGCTTCTCCGGGTCAAAGGAAAGTCCAGGCATTCCGTCTTGGTCACGCACAGGGGACATTGATTTCAGTCTAAGAATCACTCCACCCAACGATGCTGTGTCATATATACACTTAAACATAAAACAAATTAAAAATCGGGAATACGTTCAAGATTATCTATCTCCACAATTTGATTACTATAGACTTGACTTTATATCGTTTCAATAACTTTCCTATGTTCTTGATGATTTTAGGGTTACATATAAAATAGCTTAATGCAAAAATGTTATGTCAATATTATACCAGACCTCCTAATGAAGGGGCCCTACCTGTCGAGACTTTTAGAATTCCAAATTCTGGATTTTAACTGCGTTTTCTTACTAATTACGAGCGATGATATGAATATATTTAATTACTTCAGTTAGAAGGCAGGCATATATTAACTATATTAAGATAATTTAAACACAGTTTACAATCTTTCAATGAGTGTTCAGTGCCGGAAATTCTTACTTCCAGTTCAAATAAGAAAACTAAAGTAGGAATATGAAACCATTGACTGCGACCATAGTCTTATCGAGTATCTGTTCAGAGTTTTGAATCGGCGGACCGATTTCTAACAAAAAATGAGAAAAAAACTACTAAGACATATCACTCTGTTAATTGAACTATCTACTTAGTTCATGTCATGTTATACGAAAAACCATTATAATAAACAATTCGTCGATTTACACAATTACAAAATTTAAAAAATTCTCACTTGTAATATTTGAACTTTAGCTTTGCGATTTGCACGCTCCAACACTACACAGCCGTTAATAAATAGCTCATTCTTAAAATCATCATTCGGTCGGAATACAAACATTTATTTCGTCTTCCAGTTTTGATTCTAAAGGAAAAAATACAGCCTGAAGATGAATGCGTGAAGCATTTGAAAGTACTAGCTGAATTAAAAAATACACCATATCCATTTTATACATAAGGATCTCATCATTCAGTGGATTATTAGTAGTATAATGTTTATAATTATGTCTACTAGCGAAGGGATTTCGCCAATAATTGCATTAATATTGCTAATTGATTCAAGGTATGATTAACACTTTGTAATATATATATATATATATATATATATATATATATATATATATATATATATATATATATATATATATATATATACGTATATGCATATATGAACACTCATTTTTTAATCAATTAATGTCATAATGCCACGAATACGCAGGCGTTTACTGGGAGTGAATGTGAATGAGAAAATATTTCTTTAGAAGGAGCCGGAAGACCAATTCTAAAAAAAGTTTGATTTATTTTGATTTTTTTATGGATTCCCAAATATTTCCAAGTTATTTAAAACCAGAAAATCTTTTTAGATTTTGGTAATTTTTTGGATATCATAACACTTTATTTATTACTCCATAGCTGGAGCAAAAGTGGTGGCTTCATACATTGCCCAAGTCTATTTGGGTATGGGAATATAATGTTCCCAAATGGAATTAAAACTGGGATAACCGATTTCCAGTTCCGCGCCGTCATGCCCAGCCCCATCCTTGTATCTAAGCTTACAACACCTGGTATCCACATACACTTACCCATCTTGGTATTGAAACGTTTCGACGTTGCTTAACTTCGGTGATCATACGAAAACCGCAGGAAACAAGGGATAAACCTCTAATCCTTAAAAAAAATAGATATTCTCCTAAATTTATGGCCATGCCTTTTCACACCTTCTCTGTTTTGATATTTTCAGCAATATATATTTCTTTATGAAATATACTTCGCTTTGTGATACCTGTTCCTCAATTCGTTTACTAAAATATTCCTGTATATCATCCACATTTTGCCGCTGCATCGTTTTATATTAATGTGCATGTGGGTGTTAAACTTTACCAACATTTTTTTCAATATTTTTTCACAAGAAGTTTGAAGCAGTTCGCATTCTCCTTACTACCATTTTGTTTTCCATATCTGCACATCATGTTCGTGCACAAATCCACATTTCGTCTTTTTTTAATGAAAATGTTTCACTGTCACATGGAAGGTTTTAAGTTCTCGCGTCTTCGTTTCAATGCTATTCTTGTCTACATAAATATTCAGTTCAATTTAAAAGCATTTCCTATGATTCCTCTGCGAAATCCGCTTTCTGTGCCAAATTATGCTTCGTATATGAATGCAAGACTGACTTGGAAAAGACAATTTATTTGGCATAAATGTAAGAAATAAACATTTTAAAGCCTATGCTGAATCCGGAATAAGCCACCCTCAAATCCAATCCCTATCCAAATCCACAACCGTCTCAGTCCTGTTGGATGAACTTCTCTTTGGTCGACCTTCACCACTTCCTATATCAGGCCATACTAAGGCATGTCATACCGAGTTACCGGGTTAGATCGTCACACGATCTTGACTTTGGCCATCCTCTAGTTATTATCCACTGTCTCGGTTTTCACACTACCGCTCCAATACACACTTGTTGTCTCTGAGACGACAGATGTAGCCAGCGCATTTGTGTCTATCCTTCATGATTGTCTCGACTATGTCTTTCTAGACGCTGATCTGCCTGTCACGTTATGTTACACTGACCATGATCTGCCCCATTTTATGCTGGTCCATTTTACTCTACTTCAAATAAAAAGGAAGGAAACATCCATACTGGAAATAGGTATAACAGCTACTGAACATGGAAAAACCGTTTTCCTGAAAAATTCATTTAGCAGAAAGTTTTATAAAAGTCTTTCAAAAGCTGCCCGGAAAGCTACTGGCTGCTCGGTCAATGAATGCCGACATTTTCCCTTTAGGGAAACAGTTAATATTACGATTACCATTACTAGAGGAGTATCTGAAGTTCTGGTGTTGAGTGTTCATGCCTTACTTCACACGCATCTTACCAACCTGACCTGGGGTGGTTAGAGTCCCAGTCAGGGGAAAATAGTTATACCCCAAGCTAGGGTCAAAGCGTGATGAAAGTATAGTCATTATTGTAGTAACAATACCAGTTTTACTTTCTCATAGCAAAAATACCTGCAATATATTTTCAAAATTGCCAGCAATACATATTTGTAAGGTAAAAGAATATTAGCTGCAATACATTTTTCTAAAAGAAATTACTAATGCTCCCAAGAAACTTAAATTTCGGCATTAAATTACCCATAATGACTTGATATATCTCTAAACAAACAATGCCTGCTGAATCCTACCTACTCTCATGTGTTTTCTCATTCTGTAATTTGCGCAGAAGAATCCTCATTTATTAACCACATACAATGCTCTTTACTTTCATGGTCTTGCCAATGGAATTCTCTAGTCTTAATTTCTCCCTTTTGCGCCAATGTCTCCTTCATTTTGCTTTCATTACATCACCTTGTCTTCGAGAATGTTCGTTATGCATGTCTCCTTGGAATAGACAAGAGAAAGTCGCATGCAAAAAAAAAAAAAAAAAAGAAAATGAAAAACGTAAAAGAACTTTCGGGAAACAAAGATTACTGAGAATGATTTTTTCTTATCTTAGTCTGTTGACGCAAAACGTGTGTCTCATAGGAAATCAATGGCAAGTTCCGGGGTCAGTTTATACGCAGTTGGCAAGGTGCACTACTTAGAATATTAAAAGCACACAAAAATAGAGAAGAGGTTTGTGCACGTAAATGACACAACGACGGTGGAATGGACAAAGAAAGAACAACAACAGAGAATAAGAAAGGAAAAAATAGATAGGAAAGAAAGTCTCGGAACCAAGAAAGGAAAGATTGGAAAGAGGCTGAGTAGGAAGAAGAAAGGAAACTGCGTATGTGAAAACGTGATTTGTGCAAAGGAAAATAGAGAAGAAAAACGAAAGAAATCCAAGATTAAGATGAGAGTAAAATTATAAACCTTAGCGAAAGGAAGCGTGAGAAGTGTAAGGCAAACGTAGAAACCTAACAAAATAATGCGTGTGGTTATCAGAAAAAAAATTGTGATTAAAGCGAAGAAACGTTTTAAAGATTGCGCGTAAAAAGTGCGAAAGGAAGCGGGCAATGAAAAAGAGAAAATTATTTGGATGGATTAAATAAAAGAGCGGGAAAATATTGGAATAATTTTTACATACAAAACAAAAAACAGGAAAAAGATATGAAAGTAAATGTAAATATAATGCGGAAAAAAAGCTAGAAGAAAGCCCATCCTAATCGGATATATGATATAGAGAAAGTGGTTTATGCTTGTGCTGTTCGTTTGGATCTGATCAGTAATTGCAGGCAGTAACACTTTGCACTCAAGTTTAAATTTTGCCTCTCATTTTCAGAAAGAATTACCTAGCAATTGTGGGAATATTTATAAAATAAACAATTCACTTTCTACAAAAAATATATATACAATATACGTTTTCGGGTTTAGGGATATTGGCCATATACGATCCAGTAGGTAATAATAAAAACGTGAAAAATCTAAATATATTGGCACATTTTGTAAAAATATTTTTTATTTAGAAGAAAGGAATGCAAATAAGGTTTTGTTTGGAGGCAAACAATGCAATAGTGTTTATTGCTTAGGAGAAAAGAATGCAAATATGTTTTGTTTAGAGGGACTCGATGTAAAAGTTATTTTTGCTTAGAAGAAAAGAATGCAAGTAAAGTTTTGTTTGAAGGGAAACAATTTAAACGTGTTTTTCCTTAGAACAGAGGAATGTAAACAGGGTTTAGTTTGGCGGGAAACAATATAGAACTGTTTCTTTCTGTTTTTTTTTTTGTTAGAAGAAAAGAATGTAAAAAACAATGTAAAAATTATTTTGCTTAGAAAAAAAGAATGTAAATATGTTATTTTGGCGGGAAAAGTGTTTTGTTTAGAAGAATAGAATATAAATAAGGTCTTATTTGGATACAGAAAATTTAAAAATGCATTTGGCCCAAGGGAAATGGAGGTAAATTGTTTTTAGTTTGGGTGAAACCGATTTATATGTGATTTTGTCTTGTAGAATATGAATGATTATGGAAGTGGCCGTAGAGGGAAAGAAGTTATTCTTATATTTAGCTTGGTTGAAGGGAATGTAAATGGTTTCGTCTTGGAGGCAAACAAATTAGAATTGATTTTGGTTTGAAGTAAAGGAATTTAAACCCATTTTATATCTTGTAATAAAATAATTGTTATGGTCCAATAACCTCGTCGCCACTGTTATCGTCCAAGGTTAGGACCAAGGAAGAACAACACGAACACAAGAGTAGAAATAACAAAGATATATTATACAGAATAATAATACAAGATGTGGAAGGTGTTAGTATGACTGTCAGTCTGGTTTGGAGTGAACTACTATTGGCTCGACTCGATTCTGTCTCGATATTTAACAACCTTCACACGTGTGTAGCATGTAGGACAAGGCCGGCTTAATGTGGGTTCTCCGAGCCCGTAGGCTCGGCCAAAAATATGCCCATTTCGAACTGGTATAAACGGGTTCAGGGACTGTCTACCTCCCCGGATGAAACTTTGCCCTTCGGCAAAGCCTGGTCCGGTTCCTCTCTGCCAAATCAGAGAGTTCGACAGAAGTCGGAAACAGTCAGAGACTGCTCACGACTCGATTCCGTCTCGATATTTAACAACCCTACCAAATGGGTCGAATGTGGCACAAGGCCGGTTTAATGTGGGCTCCCCGAGCCCGTAGGCTCGGCCAAAAATATGCCCATTTAGAACCCGTATAAACGGGTTCAGGGACTGTCTACCTCCCCGGACGAAACTTTGCCCTTCGGCAAAGCCTCGTCAAAGTTCCTCTCTGCCAAAGCAGAGAGTTTGACAGTAGTCGGAAACAGTCATAGACTGCTCATGATTCGATTCCGTCTCGTCTCTCTCTATTGAGAGGGGCAGTATTCAGTGTCAGGAAGAGTTCACTCTGTCGTTATAGGTAAGGTTCCATAACAATAATGAAGAATTGTTTTTGGTTAGAACTAAATAAATGTTTCTGATTTGGAAGACGGATTATAAGACATTTTTATCGTGGAGGAAGGGATTGTAAATCTGCTTATGCAAGGACAAAAGGATTGTAAATGCGTTTTCGTATTGGTAGAAAAGAACATAAATATATTTTTGACTGAAGGAAAAGAAGTCAACAATATTTTGTTGCTTGGTTTAATGAATGTCATTTTTTTTTGTTTTGGAGGCAATGCCAGAGACATGAATTTGTCTCTCGTCGCTCATGTTCGTAGAACTAAACACTCAACTTTCTTCTAAAAACTCCTTGAATACCTTATAAATACACGGGGTTTTCTATATTTTTATGCATTTCTTCCCTTCAACCCGTTTGCAAACATGACTCTATACAACTTCAGTTCCTTTTATTTAATTTCTATACCTCACAATACTTGTTCCGATATCGATCTATGCAAAGTCGTTAATCGTTACACAAAATCAGTAATTTATTCGATCTTTCGCTTTGACTTCTGTGTTTTATGCGAATGTCAATTTCCCGAAGATCATTTTCCTGATTATGTGTGCCAGAAATTTCAACAGCCTCTTTCTGAATTTATCTGTACCAAATAAATGAAACCGCATTACTTGACGTCCGCCAAAAGCAATAACAGATAAAATTAATAATACATGTAACACGAAGAGAAATTAGTGGCATAATGATGATGCTGACATTCCACACTACATCAAATAAAAGGTTAGGAAGAAAACCCAAATAAATACTGCAAAGGGCGATAACAACTACCGGAATTGAAAAATTATTTTAAGAGAAATTATTTATAAATTAAAACCGAAAGCACTACCTACGGATTTGTCATTGAATGCCAAAAGTTTCCTTGTAGGGAAACAACTAATATTACTATAACCGTTACCATTTTTGGTCCAATTCTTCTTAAATAGTTCTCGTTTCTCTTCTGCTCGTTCTACGTTATTTCACGCATTCTTCTGTAGAACCACATATCTCTTGCCTCAGCTTTCCTATTCATCTGCGACGGAATAGTCCAGCATTCACTGCTTTATAGATGAATTGGTATTTCACAGAAATTTTACTATTGTTTCTTTGATTCCAAGATAAGGATCCTGTTTCTTAAGAGTTTGCTTAGTTTTTGGAATGCATGTTTAGCTATTACATTTTGTGAGAATGCCTAGGGCTAATTCGGTAAGATTTAGTGAATATAGAATATGCGGCAGCATTTTCCAACCTAGGATTTATATCTTTTTATGTGGTTCCTTTCATGGCAATTCAATACTTCTAGCATTATTTCATATTGATTTGAGCATCTAAATCACTACCCACTAGTAAATATCAACTAGAATAAACTGCTTAATATCTATCTTTGTACTTTTGTCATATAATATGTCACATATGTATTACAATTTAAATCCACGCTTTTTATACGGCAAGCCTCTTTTCCATGACAAAAGGTATTTTACCCGTCTCATAATCGATTCTTTTTTACTTATCCATAATTTTATCCATATTTTACCCGTTTCATAATCGATTCTTTTTTAATTCTTTTACTTATATAAAACTATATCTTTATCCGTGTTACTTTGTATTCTTGTAAAATATCTATTCTTCGTCAGAAGACATGAATCTGTCTTGAAATCACGGGATGAGTTCACCGGAGAGCAGAAAAATTGCAAATGTCTACTCTTGCTTCAGGTATAGCCTCCGTCAAATCAGGCAGAAGCCATTTCTTAATTTTAATCAGCACTCCGAGTTGTTGAACGGCTTCACTTCGGTCTCTGAGCAATTTTTCCAACCCTAACGAAACTTATTCTATCGAGTTTTAAAAGATTTCACATTATCACTAGATTCACATTGACGATGCATTCGTGAGGCATTAGAGTTATTTTGCTTAAGCTCTATTTCAAATTAGCTGCAAACTAAAAAAATATTCAAACATATTGAAGTGAGACTTGCACTTTCTAAATTTATAGTTTATAGTTCTAGTTTAAATATATAAGAAAAAGAAAGGTGTTAGTTGAATATGGCGCCATTAGTTATATCCGGTAAAAGAATGTAAAGACACTTATACTTAACATCAGAAGATACAATTGAAATTTCTAGGGAACATAACGTGGAAAGAAAGCATAAAAACGTCGATACTTACTGAACAAGTTGAAGGTTAGCCATACGTGGAAAAACAACGCATAACCTACCAAGTGAGATTGACTAAACGGATGGGAGAGCAAGGCTTAAGATAGATAACAAAAAATACAAATTTATTAAAAACTACAAAGGACAGGAAACTGTAGGGAAACATGATCACCAACATCTTTAAGGAAGATGGCACATAAAAGTCGAGCAAGTAGTAAAAATAACAACAATCGGCAGTAATCATAATTTGACTGGTAAGATCTCACAATGGACTACAATGCAATCTGATCAACCTTTTACCAAAAAACAACCTCCGATGTATGTTCTTTTTTATTGAGTCTTCCCATTTAGCTTTGACTATATCTTTATCCGTGTTACGTTGCATTCTTGTAAAATATCTATTCTTCGTCGCAAGACATGAATCTGTCTTGAAATCACGGGATGAGTTCACCGGAGAGCAGAAAAATTGCAAATGTCTACTCCTGCTTCAGGTATAGCCTACGTCAAATCAGGCAGAAGCCATTTCTTAATTTTAATCAGCACTCCGAGTTGTTGAACGGCTTCACTTCGGTCTCTGAGCTATTTTCCCAATCCTAACGAAACTTATTCTATCGAGTTTTAAAAAATTTGCACACTATCACTAGATTCCCTTTGACGATGTATTCGTGAGGCATTATCTAAAGTGCGGTCAATGTTTGAAACTTTTCAATATATGTTTAGCATCTTCGATTAATCAAATTGTCTGTCATGAACATATACCATTTTAGTCTTTACTAATCTTTAATATGACCAGTCAAACTGTATGTTAGTATTAGTTTGTAGTTACCGACGTTGATGTCTACATGTAATTATGGCTTGTTTGGATTTGGATATTCCAAAGTACATGCTAACCATTGTTCTTATAGAATCGCAGTAAAAACTCAGTAAGAGCATTTTATCACATTTCCATCATGTAATTATTTTTTTTACTAGTGTTCAACATAGACAAAACCCAAGAAGCACTTGAGGAAGAAGGTTACGGAAGGAGTTTGTTATGCGACCGGTAAGAGTAAGGATATGTTGTAAAGAAATGTTCACCCTAGACTTGAACAGATTATGATTGTTGTGGTCGGGAATTCATTTTCTTGGGGGTCTGTCCCACAAGGTAGTGTTCAAATGGAACTTAATTCACACGAATGAGATAGGAAGAGAATAAGAATTGTTCACTTAGCCGTACGCGGCGATGTACGTCATAGCTGAGAATGGATTGGAAAAACTAAAGTACATAGCTCATTTGAACATTCTCCATCGAAATAGCGATAGAGTAATGAGAGTTTTAAAAGTTATGTCTATGGAAAAGGGATTACGGCGTGGCAAATTGGATCATCCACAAGGTTTTATCAAAACTGTAAATCGAAGACTGGGCGGCTGCAACCCAGATATAGCGGAAGTACACAGTCTCCGACCAGATCTGACTCTTTTAAAGGTAAATAAAAGAAGGAATCAGTTACTAGAATCTATATAGGGAAGCGATCATTTCTCCAGTATCTTTAGCGATGGCTTGTATATATGAGTTCCACGTATGGGGTGAGCGTAAGTCCCACTCGGCGTTCAAGGCAAGGGGTCTCATTGAGAGAACACCCGTTCATTGCGATAGATTAAAATTAAGCGTCTGCTCGTTGATGAATAAATATTACCTGTTTGGCATTGAATGTGACCAGTCAGTTGTACCCCAACTCTTTTGTTACAGAGGAGATATCAATTGGCAGGCTCAGGTGATCTTGTGAGAACGATTTATTTTAATAAGTAATAGAACATTATAAGTATTTTTATGACCAACACATTTTAGGATGGAATAGAACATTATATGTATTATTTTACTGACCCATTTTTAGAATAGAATAGAGCATCATATGAATTATATGAATGATTCATCTTATAATGGAATAGTAAATTATAGGTATTGTGTGACTTATCCATTTTATGATAGAATAGAACATGACTGATCATTTTTTTATCTGAAATAAAACACTAATTATGTTTGTAGAGTCATACCTTAATGACATGGATTTTTATAACAGCGCAGACAATTATTAGAGTATATGGTTGTAATTTAGGCAGTTTTAGAACAGTGAGACAATTTTTCTAAGAAATTGCTATCAATTTCTGGGCATTATTTGTAATACATTTCTAAAGACTATCTTATAATAAAGGCGACCCATTTAACAGTAAAGTCAAATGTAGATACTCTCAATATTTTAATTTACTTTTTACCATATTCCTTAAAAATTAACTCGCCTGTTTTCCAGCAAGCAAATTTAATATCGGAATATTTGTATTCACCTTTTAATGTGTTCAAAATATCAAGTTCCAGCGTAAAATACTATCGAGAATCCTACCAGTTTTTTCAACATTATTTACATTATTCGGACTATTGTCCTCATCTTTGTCGGCATATTTATTACAACGTTTCGGCCGTTGTAGGCTCCGGCCTTCTTCAGGTGGTTGGCACAGTGGATAAAGGCGTTAGTTAGATCCAGTGACAGAACCCAAAAAGTGTAAGTTCAGTACCCGGTTAAGGTAGTGGAGAACTTGGAGAGTGGAATTAACGGGATATAACTGATAACTGACATCCACTAAACATGGTACGTGGAACTAGAACAGTCTACCCCAGTGAGCGAAATAAAGGGTTTAGTTCAACATTCCAAACACCTGAAGAATGCCTGAGCGTACAACGGCCAAAACGTTGAGATAAATATGGCAACAAAGATGAGGACAATAGTCCGCATAATGTAAATGGTGTACATAATACCTCATCTCAGAAATATAGACAGATACAGCTTTTTCAAACAAGTCTAAAAGTAAACCGTTCACAGCGGCTGTAATGTGCTTGATAGGACTAATGACTTTTGGGTGAACAGGTCTCTTTTGATTCATGACTGACTATGTATTATCGTTCCTGTTTAATTAAGTGGTAAGCTGGTTGCACACCAAGGCTATAGAAGGCAGGTTGTTCTATTATTCAGTTCATAGTTCATAACGGGGCAGACGAGACGGATGCAAAGAGTTACCAAAAGTATTTGCGCGTAAGTGAATGTAACGAATTCGAACTCGACTCCCCGATTTTTCATGCCAAAGCGTTAGACATTACATCACATTGCACATCGATTCTTTTTACTAGATGACCTAATCGTATTAAAACAAATCAGTAACACTCATCAGAATATGAAAGAAATTGGGAAAATTTAACATATTTCAAGATGAATAGAATGTTCTTTTTATCCGAGCGCTTTTGGCTATACATTTAGCCATTTTTAAGGATTAAATATTTTAATTGTTAAATAAGAAATAGTTTGTTGTATGTTTTATAAAAGTTTTCATTTTACAAAACAAGGTCAAGGTAGTATGTCCATGTTCAAAGTTAATATTATTAAATGTTGGGTTATTTTTATCAGTAAGGCTTCCATTATTTTAAGCATATTTTGCATGTAAATGATGCTACTATATTATTGTTGCCAACAACAAGTATGTTACGAATAGTGTTCGGTAGGTCTCCATGAATATGTAAATGAGATTTAATTGAGCTATGGCGTAGGTTTCGTGTGAGTCTGCGTGTCAAACATGTTGTAGTGTGGCCTATATGATTATTTAAGAATTTTGAGTGATCAGGAATACAATTTCTTAATGGGCATTTAATTTCGTAAATAATATTTGTCGTATTTTAATTGTTCTAGGATGTGAATTATTATTTTAACTATAAGGTTAGGGGTTTTAAATTTTTGTAATAAATAATTAATATATATATAATTACAAAAATTTCGCACAGCGAGAATTCAAACAGGGAACGGATTTTTTCTAACAATTCCCCGCACAAGTGGACCCTACACAGCCAATTAATGTTGGATAGTCTCCAGCATTCCTCTGTTTATTTCTTGCATCCAGTGATGAAGAACACAAGCGCGTTCAAAATTTGCGACCATCGGACATCATTCTCCGTGCTTCATTTTTGTCACCGGGTTAATACTAATAAATGTTTTTCGTATTGATTACATCAGTACCCTTTCGTATTATATATATATATATATATATATATATATATATATATATATATATATATATATATATCAAGGAAAACAACGCATCATCGAAAACATGGTTATAAATCATGATGTATATCAAAGGTTAAGTTTGTAACACCCTTCTTATCGGACCGAATTTACAAATGGTTTTAATTTTTAAAATGGTTCAAATTTACATTTAACAAAAAAAAAACAAGATAGCAGTAAGTCTAGACGCTTGACATAGAAAATCTATTTTCTATTGATTTATAATATTGAAGACATATGAAGGGGAGGAGGTCTTGTTAGCTTTCAACCTGATTTTCATATGTGGTGGTTCGGAGAACATAGGAACAGCTAGAGAAAACACATACGCACTCACATACATATGGATATATAAATACATTCATATACATATACACATATAAGAGGCTGAAGAGAAAATAATAAATTAACAGATAGAAAATAATTTAAGTAAAATGAATTAATATATATTACAAAACACACAAACACACACACACACACAGATGTATGTATATATATATATATATATATATATATATATATATATATATATATATATATATATATATATATATATACAAACATACATAAATAAACATATATATATATATATATAAATACATTTTGGAGAAGGAAAAATAATATGCTACAAAAACAACGGCTTAAATTCTATATGGAATTCATCTTCAAATTTATAGCATCTAACACATACACACAAACCCATACACACATATATGCACATATGCACACATATACATGCACATATACATATATATATATTTATATATACACACATATTACATATATATATATATATATGTATATATATATATATACACACACACACACACACACACACACATATATATATATATATATATATATATATATATATATACCCCTGCATATATATATATATATATATATATATATATATATATATATATATATATATATATATACACCCAAATACATAAATATTAAAACAGAAATCAAGGTGTATGTATATATATGCCTGTATATGTGTGTGCATGGAAATGTTTCTATGTGTTGGAATCTATAAATATGAAGATGAATTAGATACAGTCATACTGCAAATTGATGACTGAAATCGTTGCCTTTCAGAAAATCTTTTCAGACAGGCTTTCAAAAATTGGCGCCCTAATAACGCAATTACGATGAATTAATTCTAGATTATCTAATCTGGTATAAGTTCTTTGTAGTTAAGCATCAATTTTCAAATGGGGTCATCCTTTTGGGATATTCACTTTGATACATTATATCGACTCGGACAGAGAATGTGCCGTCCAAGATGTGAGTAATAAAATGGAATCGTTAAAATTAGACAAGTATATACATTTCAGTATCGAGGTAATATATTACTAGATGACAGAAAATGTGACACAGTAATCTGAAGTTGCATCGGAATTACGAATGCTGCCTTTCATAAGATATACATAGTAACAAAAAACAAGACATTTTTGTTAGAAAGAAAGCGTAATAAATATTTAAGGCAAATGAGAAAAAAATGTGCATTTTTGAAATGGAATCAGAAAAAATCTGTCCAAATATCTGAGTCACATAATAAAGATAATTGGCATGGAGAATCTTACATTCACAGGACGTACTAAATTGAAGGATGGACAAGTGAAAACCTAAATCGCTTGTGTAAATGTATGTCGGAACAGTTACTGGGAAGTATAGTAAAGGGGAAATCTGTGCTTACCGCAACAATGTGTAGGAATGACGAGATCCCAGACACCCACGTTCTCAACGGACCCTGCGTATGAAAATATATGAGGCACCTAGTTTACGATAATATTATCATGGTGGCAGATATATCGAGCCTAACTAGCGCGTCGTCCTGGGTATGTCAATATAATAAATCTGGTAGCAAGGGTTCTGATCAGGGGGTTATGAGGAGCGTGGAAACACCTCTTAATTGCTGTTATTCCCAGGCCCAATTGACCTGGGGTTGTAGCACCTGTTATGGTCCCAATTATAGGCAAATACTGATCCCCCAAACTGGCGTCAAAATTTAAAAAAAAATTAAACAGCTGTCCACTCGTATCCGAGGATACCCCTCTGCTAGTGCGGTTAACCAATTCCTATTGCAGACACCTGATAAATCATATTTGTATTTGTTCAACACCCACAGAAGCCATATTATGAAAATTTACAAATACATTTCCATAGTAAAAAAATTCCTTTTTGAAAAAAGGAATTATAAAGCACTCAAGATAATTAATTTTTGGTATTAAATGGACCATAAGAATTTGATATGGCGTTAAACAAACAAAACAAATTCCACCTACATAAAGCACTAAATTACCGGCTTGTTTTTTCTGGAGCGGTACCGGGAATTGATAATTTTCCTAGCGATATTTAGTGTTGGAACGTCTGTACGAGTTCCTCTTGAGGCCTGGATTGAATTTAAGTCACAACAGGCGCTCAAGACACGATGCCTTCCTAAAGGAACATCACTAGACTTGAACAGGCTAAGAGTCAGTTCTACAAAGTAGTTTTTCGTGGGAAGAAGCTGCTTAAGTAGAATTTAATGGAAATAGAAGGGAATAACGGTGATTCCCTTCAATGGGCGGGGCATATCGGGCCTCGCCGTGAAGGCTAGAATTTGTGGACTAAGGAAATCATTTCGTCTGAGTATTTTCCATGGCAATGGCAAGAGTGAGTCAGGTACTTACTGGAGCAACACAGGGAACCGACTATTTTGCTGCATCTTTAGCGACGAATCGTATGTACGAATTCCACTTGAGTTCTTGGTTATGTTTGAGTCCCAATAGTCGTTCATGAGGGAGAATCCCGTGACTTGAGCGCTTATTGGGACTCAGTCTAAAGCCCAACCTCAAGAGGAACATTTACGTACGATCCATCGCTAAAGATGTAGGAAAAAATTGTAGGTTGTCTGTACCGTCTATTTATAAAGTGAAGCTTCCGCTGACAAAAGTGGTAGCAGGGTAAATATTCCTATATTACCGAAATGTTAGGTATCATGAGCATGTTCAATACATCACGAAAATGTACATCGCTCATAGGTTTAGAAAATTATTTTCCTTATGTACGTTTTCTTACCATTTAAACAACATACACTTTACTAATATTTCATTAAACAAAGAAAAAAAAATTAAATTACTTTTCGAACATAGACATTAATCATTTTATCCGTCACATTCACGCTTTCCAAAAATGCCCCAAAACGACGACATACAATTAGAAAAACCGACACACTATTCGCATTCAACGTGTGCATGTGTCTGTCTGTGCACGTGTACACAAATGACGGTCATGTCATTTTATCGTGAATTTATCATGTTCTTTTTCCTAACAATTTTATTTTAATCAAAGCCAAGAGAAGAATACACTTAATAAATCCTTTATTCCAAGTGATTATTCCGAAGGTGTGACTATAATTTTATTATTATTATTATTATTATTATTATTATTATTATTATTATTATTATTATTATTATTATAGTTGTTGCTGTTGTTGTTGTTGTTACTGCTGTCTTCTTAGATTAGAGTTGAAATATCAATAAATTCTTGCATCGAATCAAGACCCACTCCTTCTGTCTGTATCACGTGACCGGCGTAATCTTCATTTGAAATTCAATTTGCTGATAAATTCTCCATACTTGGGCACGGCCCACACGACCGTTAAGAAAGTAGGTTCATTAAGTTGAAGATCTGTCATATAACGAAGAAAATAAATTTTCATTGGGCGATCGAATTAAACTACGGAAAAAACAATCTGAAACTGTTCTCCACATGAACGAGGGTAAAATAGAAATTAAATCAGTTTTACAACTACCGGACATGAAATGCAAAATAATTATCACTTTTACATTGATTAAAATTAAAGAAGTATTCTGAAAAAAAAAAACGACATACTTAATCTGCATACCATAACCAGTAATTTATTAAACAAGTCCGAGTTTTCCACGAAAATATATAGAAAGAAAACAACGCAAGAAGTATATGCAAGAAGCTTGAGAGCGAATTTATTTAATTAGTCATTCCAAGGCACCAGTATATTCTTGATATATTTTTAACTATATATATATATATATATATATATATATATATATATATATATATATATATATATATATATATATATATATATATATATATGAGCATCCATAAAAATAACGTTTAAACAAAATAAATTAAAAATAACAATGTGGTCGGATTTAGTACATTTCCTAAAAATAAATTGACTTTATTTACGTGAGAATACGATACAGAACAGAAATGGATGTTTTGAGCATCATCATGGAAGTGTGTGTTTCTGACAAGATATCTCAAATATTCAGTCCGGTAGATGTACTTGATTAAAAAAATTTCAAAAACAGAGCTTCTACTCTAATATGAGTATCCATCAAAAATAACATTTAATCTAAATAAATTAAAAATAGCAATATATCGGATTTAATCCATTTCCCATATATATATATATATATATATATATATATATATATATATATATATATATATATATATATATGGGTCTGTGTCTGTGTAATTATAAATGAAGACTTTGAGGTCAACAGCCAGCGGCAACAGCCTATTTTATGCGTAAACTCAATATTCATAATTCATAAATAAATAGTCTATCTAAAACACGAGACATGGCCTGAAAATTGCTTTGAAGCATGAAACAGACTGTCGCCGCTGGATATTAACCTCATCTATATTTACATACGCTCTATTCCTGATACTGAGCATTTAACTGATGAATTAAATACTTTAATTTCATACCATAAAATTATATTTTTATAATATATATATATATATATATATATATATATATATATATATATATATATATATGTGTGTGTGTGTGGGTGTGTGTGGGTGTGTGTGTCTGTCTGTGTGTCTGTGTGTCTGTGTGTATCACTATGGCCATCACTAAAATAGTAAATATGATTCAAAACAGAACATGCGAAGTGATGATGATGTTCTCAGCCACTCTATCTTCTTTCAAGTAAAGGTCAATTATTTTGGCCCCAAAATAAAATACGGAAAACTCCCTATATTTCAATACTGCAATAGTTATAATATAAGAAAAAGGAAGTCTATGGTAAGACAAAAAATAAAAATATAGTTTGCTCACTTCTTAAAAGTAAAATCTTTATTTTTTGTTTATCTTTTGGAAGAACGAATGAGCAGATTGGCGTTTCATTTGAAAATTACTGTTTTTCATTTCTTTCCTTGCATTTGTCTTCAGAAATTGAAGTCCTATAAAATAGCAAGAAGAATGCAAATTAATACTCTACATGTTCTTTTCTTCGTTCGTTCTAACTAAGCCATTGAAGCCCATCATTTTCAATTGGAAACGAGACATTCGTCTTGTTTCGTTAATACTGTATTCATCGATCGTTCCGGTAAAGATTGCAGGGAAGCCATTGAAATGTTTCACTGTTAGAATGATAGATTCAATAGAAAATGTTATGTATGGATAGAGTGAACTGGAAAACCTCAACTATCTAAATCATTTTGTTTTCAATAAAATTAAAGTTGCCGAGAAAATTATTTTCTTTTCGTCTCAGCATACATTTAAAAACTTCAGTTTATTTTTATCAACTATATGAAAAATAATATCCAAGATATTTGGAAAATATTAGGGAGCTCGGAAAATAAATACGTATATCAACGCAGTGAAATCTGATTCAAACGACCAAGGCAGAGAAAATGGTGAATGACAGGAAACTGCGTCTAGAGGTATTTTATCATTTTTCTGTTAAGCTGTTTTGTAAAATAATTTCGCATTTCTCCGGTAAGGAACTTTATTGAGTATATGGAGTGGTATGTCAAATGTTTCCTGTTTGTTGTCATCTGAAAAGTGTCTAGAAACGGCTCGCCAACCCCACAAACGTAGAGTGACTGGACAGGACAAGGAAAAATAGCACCTAACTTAATTTACGAAATAGATTGCCAGTTTCCGCGACTGATAACTTGGTAACATGGAAGGTAATTTAAAAACCTAAACGAGAAATATATTTCCTCTCCTTTTATTAAACTTTAGGGATCACGTCGTAACCCTATCACGTGACGAGTTTAATTAAATTTTAGTAAAGATAATATCAAGACTTTTGTTTAGTAAAGATTTCAAAAAAACAAAGTAAGCACACTGCTCGTTTCCCTCCTGACCAACACTCAGTTTCTTCACAAAAGATTTTATTCTTCAGTATGGCAATATCAGGATACGCTCTGAAAAAATA
Source organism: Acanthosepion esculentum (assembly GCA_964036315.1). NCBI lineage: Eukaryota > Metazoa > Mollusca > Cephalopoda > Sepiida > Sepiidae > Acanthosepion > Acanthosepion esculentum. The sequence goes on from OZ038475.1 coordinate 72,724,809, forward strand.
GAATAAAATAAATAAATAAAAATATTATAATAATAAAATTTATTCCACATGATTCTTGACCAAAACACCGTATTGAGCACAGAGATTAGCATTTCTTTTAATCATTAGAACATTTATTAAGCTGCAAGGAATTTAGAAACAAAAAATCTTTAAATTAATTCTTTCAAATATATTTGCGGAGAAAAAACCCAGATTTCATTAAACGGGAAAACTGAAAATTTAACTTCGGGTTGCGCTGAAATTATTGAAAATCTAGATGATTATATATTCATAAATAATATTTAAGTCATTTTAACTTATATTGTTTTTTGTATTAATATAAAATAACATATAGCAATACACATATATACATAAATACATATGATAAGATAAAGAAGAAAGATGAAACGTTTATCAGCATATTTCAATTTCTTAAATCTTCGTTATAAATGGTTTTGATCGATTCTCATTTGTCAGTCATGTGTCACGTACATTTAGACTGTAGATAATTCTATACGTATGTAAGTCTGTAAAGGTTCTGATGTCTCTAAGCGGACATCAGATGGTAGTGTGTATTCGATTCGGCCCAAACAACATTGAAAATATCAAAGTTCGGTTTTTTGTGTTTCCACTCAATCTCTGACGAAGATTTAATAAAAGTGAAACATGTTAGATTGATAAAGGTTTGCTATTTGTTCTTTATCTTATCCTGACACGGATACTGATCCACATTTGACCTGCATTTGATTTTTAACTCATATATATATATATATATATATATATATATATATATATATATATATATATATATATATATATATATAAAAGAGGGAGAAACCGGAAATTTATTTAAAAATATCATGCTTTATTTTCCATAATTTCACTAATCGCGTTTCCGGTCCCGCGATCTTCATCAGGCAAAGCGTAGAGATTTCCACATTAAAAATAATTAATGTTTTCTTGTTTTTCGAAGTTAAATATTCTTGATATGAGACATTCTCTTCTTTGAGACTTAGTGACCCAAATGTCTTCCTGAATTGGCAGTGAAAGGTTCTGCGTGAAGGGTTATAAAACAATTAAGATTGGTCCAAGAAATGGTGAAGGAGTTATCAGCATTCTTATCTTTTAATGTCCCCTGTTTATTCTTAGATCTATTTCCATTTTCTTGTATTTTTGTCAGCATGCGTATGTATATGTATATTTCCTATCCATCCATACACCACTGTCTTATTACGAGGAATTGTAAACACATTTGTACACACACACACACACACACACACACACACACACACACACACATACACACACACACACACACACACATGTGTTGTGTTCGCGTGTGTCCGTTAAACCATAGGCAGGAATTAACGGCTTTTTGCCGACATCAACATATTTTCTCAATAAATAATTAACATAAAAAAACTGATAAACAAATAAATCCCATAGTTAAATAAATGTCTTAAAAGCTTAGCCCAATCATTAAATAGAAAAAACCCTTTGTGAAGTCGTCAAAAAAACAGATTGTAATCAAGTCCAACACGTTTGTATAAGAAAAAGCCATTTGAATAAACAAATAAATAAAGAGATTAATAGATAGGTAATAATAAAACAGAATCCTCCCGACACTTAACGACCTGCCGTAACGCCATAAAATACATTTCGCTTTCGTTTTTGCTGTACGGTGGGTTGAACGATATGCTATTTCTTTTCCCGTTGGCCTATTTTGTGTTCTGTGATGAGTATGCGAATGTTGCTGAGAATCTTTAGGGCTGTTTCGTAGTCTTTCTTAGCTTTATTAAATATAAATATAAAGCAAAAACGTAAAAACAAACGTAGGAAAAATATTCTTCAAACTTTTACACAAACACTTCCCGGAATCAAGCACCATACATAAAATATTCAACAAAAACACAGTAAAAATCAACTACAGTTTCACAGAGAACATGGCACAAATAATAAAAAAGCACAATAGGAAAATTATCAACAAACCACAAGAACAAATTAAACACACGTGCAACTGCAGAATAAAAAACGAATGGTCCCTTAAACGGTAATTGTTTACAAAACAACGTAATCTACCACGCCACGATAAAATCACCAGATAATGAAGAAAAAGTATACATTGGAATAACTGAAGGACCTTGGAAACAAAGTAATTATGTACACAAAACATCTTTCACAAATAGTAAATATGCGAACAGCACAATACTTTCTAAGTATATCTGGGAAATAAAAAACAAAACGCACACCACATCTAAAATATCTCGGAAAATAGGGAAAAAAACATCAGCCTACAACAACCAATCAAAAACTTGCAAAATTTGCTTGGAGGAAAAAATAGCTGTCATTACCTTCCCAGAATAAAATAAATTATTAAATAAAAGATCCGAGCTAATCTCAAAATGCAGACATGAAAACAAATTTTTACTACGTAACTTAAAAATCGAAAACGAAAAAAATATATAAATACATAAACAAACAAAATGACAATAAAAAAACAAAATAAATTAATCCAAACAAATTACCAAATCACACCTGTTAGAATAGACAAAATAGAATAAAAAATAAGAAACAAAATCAATGAATATAGTAAATAATAAACAAATTAGCAAACTATTATGACCAAAATATTAGACTATAAAAATCAAAACAAAAATTGGACGAAAAATAGCTATAACTGTTATATAACGATAAAATAAATGAATAAAAAATAAGAAATAATATACTTCGTTACTTAAAAATCGAAAACCAAAAAGAGAAATTATATAGTGTAACAAATAAATAACAAATAAAATAAATTCATCAAAATACATCCAAATATATAAATAAACTAACAACCGATACCGATAAACTAGCCGTTTATAAAAAACACATAACGATAATCAATCCAAATAAATAAATTAAAAACTATTCCCGCCAAAATAATAGAGCAAACCACAACAATCAACCCCAGAACTGAACAAATAGCTTTAATTATCGTCCCAAACAAAAACAAAACTATTAAATAAGCTATATAAACAATATTTATTAGGTTAATAGAACACCGATCAAAATAAAAATAAAAAATAAATAAATATATGAGATAAAAAATAAAAATAATATAAAAACAAGAAAAATAATTTGACCCAAATAAATAAATAAACAAATAAACGACTTCCGGAAAAATAACCGCCACAATGTACTATCCACAGTAAGCTACATCAACAAACTTTTACTACGTTAATAAAAACACCGATCAAAATAAAAAAAAATATATATAAGATAAAAAATAAAATTAAAATAAATAAAAACAAGCAAAATAATTTGACACAAATAAATAAATAAACAAATAAATCACTTCCGGTAAAATAACCGCCAAATTAGACTACCAACACTGCACCACTGACCCGTATATATAAATAGCTGAGAAAAATAACAGAAACTAGTAGCCTGGCGATAGCATCTAGCATGAAACAGATTGTCACCTCTAAGTGTTGACTTCTATGTTCACTTTTATATATATATATATATATATATATATATATATATATATATATATACATATATATATATATATATATATATATATATATATATATATATATATATGTGTGTGTGTGTGTAAAGGAAGCATGGTGGAGTAACGCCTAGCGGCTCGGATTGAGGAATTCCAGTCGAATTCATTACATTCATGCTAATACCTTTGGGATAGGTATGAATCCTCTCATTGTCCCTCCATCTATGAGTAAATAGCAGGACAGACTATGTCCGATACCCTTGGATGGCAACTGGTCAAGGAGAAGAACAACTGCGGTTGGGTCGTTTGGGGACCATGATGGTTGTGCACAAAGTTTTCACGACCATATTCAAATCACATGTGCTGGTCTCTGAGCAGCTTGACCCTCATACGTCTTATACGACGGGAGACTCTAATATATATATATATATATATATATATATATATATATATATATATATATATATATATATATATGGTGTAAAGTGTCGACTGAATCCTGTAAACGACTGTAAACTCTAAATTGTCATCTCCTTACAGACTGGCTTAATTTCTTCTTTTTCCTTCTGCTTTTATTGGTTTACCACGATTGTTTACCTTCTTGCAATTGCAAATGCTATATTACTATAGATATTAATAGGATAATATCGAAAGTTAAAGAAAGAATCATTCATATGCCACGGGTGTCATGGTGCTTGATTTAGCGTTGCCTTATTTTTGATGATGTCATTTGTTGAAATGGAAGGAAAGGTAGTGCAATATAATGACTTTAATACATGTTCCACGAAATATTGTATTATATTACTTGAACTTGCTTTTTGCTTAAGGCCATATCACGTTTAAACACAGGTTCTAGTCTGATCACCGAAGTTAAGCAAATTACAGCCTAGTCAGTACCTAGATAGGAATACTAAGTCTTGTAAGCTTGGATGTGTTAGTGTTGTAATTGATAATGATTCAATATGAACAAACGTAGAGCCGTGTTCAAATTCCACTTTTCCTCATTCACTTTTAAGAAAAGACGATTTAGATAAGTATGAATATGTATTGTATCGCTCCAGTTATGGGTTAAATTTTAGGACTTATATCGAAAAATCATTACTATCTGCAAAGAAGACTTAAAATATGAAAGATGAAGAGGGAGAGCGAAAGTGAGAATGGAAGTGTAAGTGTCCCGTAGCTTGTTAAGGAAGACAGGTGAATATGTAAAGGAATTTAATTTGAGTCGTGCATCGTGTCCTGTTGACTTCTGTTGCATGTTATATCTCTTAAGGTTTTGTCTATCTGGAAACTTAGCTAAATACTCTTCAAAGGGATCACAAAGCATGTTTTTATTATTGTTGCAAAGGCTACACGTTCCTTGAAAAATGTTATTTATTTTTGAATCATTGATGTATTTTTTACCAGAAAAATACACATTCTTCCGGCTCAGAAACACTTTTTGGTGTTTGACTTTCCTGGTGTTTATGTCCGTCTACTTTCCACAATTCGTTTATCATTAATACTGAATTCTACTGAACCTCGCTGATTATAGATACTAAACATTTGTCACAAAATACACTGATTGAGCGCCTGAAAGAGAAGTTCGAATATAACCGTCCCGACCATAAGACCCGAAGTGTTCTATTTGTCAAGGAAATAATTTCTTTAAAATGGTGTGAGTAGACAATCGTTTGGAAATTCCTGAAAATAATATGTAGATTTGTTCCATGTCTGTGAGTGAAATTTCGTAACTGAAACTATTCAGAATCAGTCAATGGCTGGTCTAACAAAAACCCACAGGTTATTGCCACCAAGGATTTGAGCGTATTGTTCAAATACTGATCCCGCCAGATTACATGCTCTCTGCCAAAATATCTCAGAAAAATTTGCTAAAAAAAGTTGCAGTATAAACAAAAAAGGATGCCGTTCTTGGTTTAAAAGAAACATTATTATATCTGTGCAATTAATTTTAAAATGGGATTTCCTAGCCACTCTAACAACAATCTGTTATAATTTTTTGTTTTCTTCTTCATTGAGGTGGAAATAAACAAATATATATTTTATGTTACTTATACACACACACAAATACACACAAACACACATATATATATATATATATATATAAATAAATTAATCATATATCGATTTCTTATTCTTTTATTTCCTTCATTTTATTAATATTTCTTTGATTTCTTTTAAAGATATGATTTATTTATTTTTATGTTTTTACATAAATCTTGAAGTAGAAATTGTCATGACTTATTTCGAATTCAACAAAAAGGTAAAATGTTTATTATTATTCATTTAAAAAAAGATTAATGCATCATTTTGTATTGCTATTCTATATGAGGTGTCAAATTCTCGATGATTCATGAAGTAGTGCTATTAGGAGGGAATGGAAATTGTGTGCTTCCTGTTTCCTCAGACAGCGTTTTAACTATTAAATAGACAAATGTATTACACATTTCAGGCGTCCTGCTCATCGTAAAATGATGATATTTTATTAAATATTCGGCATTTGTAGAGCATGCAAATATTTGGGGAATTCAAATAACTATTAAAAAACAGGAGAATTTCGTCATAAACAAAGAAAAGAGTATTGAAATGTTATGTAATATTGTCATTCCTGTATGATAATGAATGCTGGGCAATCTCTTCACAGATGAAGGAAAGGATTGACACAACAAAAAGTACGTCTAGAAAAGGATGCTGAGAATACGGTGGATTGATCATGAGAGCATCAACGAACCTTTAGACGAAATAGAAATTAAAACGACACATACGTAGGATAGAAAAAGAGACAGTTGACATTTCTAGGGCATATAATGAAGAAATAGTATTTGAAAAAATTGACACTAACAGGACATGGAGAATGCAAATAGGAAAGATGAAAAGAGGGCATAGCGAGCATGTGCAAATTGATGACAGAACATGGTTTGGGAGAGACAACAAAAAGAAAACAATACTAGTTACAATGGACTGGAAATTGTGGAGAGCCATGATTGATAACATCCTGAAGGGATACGAAACATAGAAGAAGGTGGAGTGGTA
>OZ038475.1:72738816-72781316 GCA_964036315.1 Acanthosepion esculentum
AATCATTGTTTTACCCCATCTCCCTTGATATTTGTCCTCCATAACTTTTATATCGTGATGAAAACGATCTCCTTGTTCATCATATATGTCATCACGTTTTTCTGGAAACTTGTCCAAATGACTATGCAGGAAATGCACTTTCATAGTTAGCACCAGTCTCTCGGTAGTTTGCTAATATCCCGAGGATTAGTTCCCTATAATGGTTTGTCTTGCGATTATCAAGAAAATCTTTACTGTAGCCAGAATCAGTAACATTCATAGAGTTTGTAAAGTTACCATCCTTGATGAGTTTTTGCACGGCAAGTCCATCAAATTACCTCGTTTCAGGTTTTCTGTGCGGAGATCAGGGCAATGCACTGGAAATCTACTAAAAACATTAGCAATACTTGTCGAACGTTTTCACAAACTGCGTCATAAATCCTAATTTGATAAGTGAAGAGGGAAGATGATTTTGTTTCGCGGACTAGCGAACAAGTTATTTTACTCTCCGATTATCATTTCCAAGCAGCCATTCCCTTCTATCCAAGAGGTGATCTCTGCCTCTACTGACCCATGAAGGAAGGAAGCATTTGGATTTTGTGTTAACTGAATACTACACAAGTAAATAGTTAACCATTTCCAGATCAACGTAAATAATCCATTTATGATAAAAGTAATTTGTTCTTTCCATTACCTCCCTGACGGGTTCATGTTTTTCTTTCAACGTTTTGGAGTGTCCAGTTAATATCGGTGTTGTGCAGCAAAACAAATTTCAGACTATACTTTGAACGACCGAGGAACAGTTTGCATGAATTTGTATCATAATCTTGAATACCAAGATGAAGTAAAACGTCTTTTACATCGTAAAATATATGATCGAAATAGATGACAAATTAAGAACCTCTATTGCGATAAAATGTAATTTTTGTTCTTTCCTTAAGGATTAGATTTGTATATTTCAGTCTTGATTATTTTCATAAACTCACTGATTAGGTCGTTCAACACTTCCTGATCAATCGGTATCGGTTCAGATGATAATCCTTCAAAATCAAGTTCATTGCCATTGTTATTCTCACCGATGTCAACGAAATCATTCGATTCACGATGGTCCGATTCTTCAACGTTACTGGACGTAAAAACTACGAAGACGGAAATCAGGGGTGCATCTTACTATGGCACAGGTCCGATAGCCGAATTGAGAGAAGTATTCTTCGCAGATTTTCGTTTCGTCTTGTTGAGGCCATCAATGTAATTTAAGCAGAAGTAAAAGTCGTCAATGTGATTTTGGGGCTGGTGCCAAATGATAAGAATGCTAAAGTGAATTTCGAGTACCCTTATTCCGCTGTTGTAAGTACTCCGGATATGTTATGCAGACAATATATCGTATCCACGATTTGTGCTGATCGCTCAGATTCACTTCAATGTACGCATGATAAGATTTTCTGAAAAAATTATTGATCAGTTTTCTGTTATTCGTTGTCGTAAACTCGCCACATATATATCAGAAGAAGTAGGATTGTTTTTTGCATTCTCTGCTTGGAGTCATTACCGTCTGGAAATGAAACAAAGTGTGATATTAACATGGTATTCAGATAAGAAATAAAAGAATACTTTACTTTTGTTCGCAATTTATACTTAACAGTACACAGTACATATGAATAAACTCATATAAAACACAAAAAATTCAATAAACTTAAATTAATACACGAAACCTATCTTATATAAATCATGTTTATAATTATGCGGAATGTGCAAATAATAAATGCGTGTGCATACTACTGTTATGACTATGAATAATTTGATTATGAATAACCTTTAATAGTTTGAATACTGATGTGCACTGAGATATCTATACACATTGTTAGTCTCTATATATAAAAGGCAGGATGTGTGTGTGTGTGTGTGTGTGTGTGTGTGTGTGTGTGTGTGTGTGTGTGTGTGTGTGCGCGCGTGTCTGTCTAACGAATGCACGGCCGCAAATTTCGACGGATTTGCACCAAAATTTAAAAGCACATGCTCCAAGTTAGTGAAATGGCCAAGACCGGCTTTGCATTTCCCAACTCCCATCGATAGCGGAAACAATCGATTTTTCATGCTTCTACTGCAGTTTTTATATAGTTTGCGGCCATTTTCTACTGGCCAGAGTGAGAGCCTATAGCTGGCTGCCACGAATACACAGGAAGGTTCTAATGGCCAGCGTGAGAGCCAACAGCTGACTGACACAAATGTTAACTAGAATGCTAGCATGCAAAAAAATCGATAGCTGCATTCATCACAAGTGGGAAAAATTTAAATCTGCATGGCACTTTACTCCAATTGGCTCATTCGCTTGCTTAAACTCAACGTTGATTCTGATTCCGCAGAACTAGGTTGGGTGTTAAAATGTATTTGTTGTTAACATTCTATTTTCATTCGGTTTTTCCAGTTACGAGTCCTTTTTTAAAGCTGATAGTTTTGTGTTCATTTTGTTTAATTCTTTTTCGTAACAGATTTAATGTTTAGTATAGAGCTTAGAAAAAATCGCAGTGTGAGACAGGCAATAAGTAAGGCATGTAGCAACATCAGCATGGCAAAGGGCACTCCTTTAAAGGCAAGGAAGGGCAAAATATTTTAAGTCAAATGATAGCGATTGCTGTATGAGTCGTACGTTTTTTTAATCAAGCACGGGCAACGCCAGGCCATGCTGCTAGTTACGTATAAAAATGGCCAGATTATGCAAAAATCCAATATATGTTTTTCATTTTTTACAAAGCCGTTTGTCCTCATTGAGATATCAGATTAATTTGAGTTATCATTTTAGATTTTCGTTTTCAAATTTTTCACTCGATAAAAAAAAGAGGTAAAATGATTTTTTCCAAAATGAGACATTTTTAATATAGAGAAAAAGGTTACTAATACGAGACATATTGCTTCTACTATTCTTCTTCATCCAATTCTTTTTTAAATTATTAACTTCGTATTTAATTTAATATATTTGTGTTTTGAGGAAACGTTTTTTTTTATTTGCATTTCATAACTGATCATTTAAGCTTTTCATACAACTTTCTGGATTGGCAGACCTCACATTAGTTAAGAAAGGTTGTTTCCATCCTTACATCAACATATGTTTTGACCAGTGTTATGCCTTATAACAACGTTTGAAGTAATTTAAACGTCGGATTAAAGAAAATAAATCCATTAATTTATTGGAAATTGCCTTGTTTAATCTTCGGATATAAAACGAAAACCGTAAGTTCTAATCTAATAGATTCTTTTCTCGCACTACTCAAGTGTTGAATTCCCTTCCAGTTTCTTTCTTACGAGACACCGACAGGCTTCAAAAATTTAAATGTAACTTCAATCGCCATCTTATATCTTCCTGAATCCTGTTCTTTTATTATCCTTTCTCTTCAGTAATGTCTTCTGATTCTCCCCAACTTCTAATAATCACATGAGTCTTAGTGGCATTATCGCCAAATTTGAGGTGAATTAATTAAAACAAATCAATGATTAAACTGTTTTCGATCGAATGATGCATGTAAGTTTTCGTGTGGGCTACCTTCTTCAAACGACGTGAACTACAAAAAGGCAAACAAAGAACACTACAAAGTAGCAAAAAGTACATCACTTGAGAACTTTCAAAAATAGGAAGAACTAAAATGGATAGCACATGTAACTCAGAGATATGCTTATGGTTTAATCAAGATGTTGACATTCTATATTATTTTGGGATGAAACACGCTAGAAAAGGAAAACCTATACATACTGGCAAGAACGATAACAGTTAAGGAACTTGACAAACTAATTTTCCGGAAAAATTGTATGAAAGCGCTTTCTCCGATCAATCAGTAAAATGTATTCGAGGGAATGAAGCCTGTAAGTTTCAGCAAGGACCATCCTTCATTGAACCTTGTGGACGTGCGCTAAATGTCATAAAATATGAACTGTTACAATTAAAAGAAACCACACCTCTTGAGGACTTCAAAAGCAGCGAAACCTAAAATGAATAGCACAGGTAACTCGACGATAAAATAAAAGCATACTTTTAAAAAAATTATGAAAAAAATCCTCCATCAATATTTGAAAGTCCCCATCAGTACTGGAAATAACGATAATGTTTTAACCTAAAAAGGGTTACTGAATGAGGAATAACCAAAACGGATGTTGGAAATAAAATTGTAATCTTTATAACATCAACAAATTACAATACTCGCCAGGGGCATGAAGTAGGTAAACCATTGCTAGTGGTGGACTAATTAGCATATTACTCCCGCTTACAATAGTGCCCAACCTATTTATTAGGATGGTCGCATACCATATTAGTGTTCATTGGTACAATATATAACAGATAACGATTAATAGAATATGAGAAACCAATTTTCCAGAATAATATCTTTTAAAAGAAAGATTTGATAAATTTCAAACGACGGTAGAACTGGTTATTTGAATGAATGAATGCCGAATGTTGCCCTAAATTGCTAATATTGACAATGCCATTAACATTAGAAAATCTATTAGGATGAACAAGAATAGTAGAAGCAATACGTATTTATAGATTATATTAGCTTAGTCCGAGAAAAGAATACTATAATTGGTCTCTCAGGGATGATGGTTAGCCTATCAAATCGATCATCCCAATAATCGAGCTACTGGTATCAACCAATAATGCATGTACTATTAGTGACTTAATTTAGCACAATTATATATGTAGCGCTATCTAGAGAAGATGGATTACACTGATAAAATTTACCGGAAAAATCATCTTAATTAGCGACCTATTTATAGAGCCATTAATAATGGATTTTTTAAAGTAATGTCAATAATGTTTAAAAAAAGAAAGCAATATTTAAAGTACTTGGTCTATTTCGCTTCTATTGTACAATTAATTTGCTCTTAACGTATATAAATCAATTTTTTATGTATTACGTTGATTGACTGTTTTGTGTACTATATTTTAATGACAAATGAAACATCCTAACGAACCTTTACTTGAATATATCACAGCAGAGGGGGGGAAATGACAATATTCAATGCAAAAGGCAGTATAAATGACAAATAAATATTTCGACACCCAAAAATCAGATTTGCATAGAAGAAGGTTAACTTTGTGCGTCTGATTGTATTTTCGGTGTAATGTTAATTTGCAGTTCACAAAATGCACTAAATGTCTAAATGCACATTTATACATCCGGAAGCTGACGCGTTTCCATAAAAGATTGGTCGAAAAATCTCTTGCGATCGTCTGTAGGAAAACATGTTGTTTCCACTCCCGAAAACACAACTATAACACAGGAAAAAATTGAATCTTCAAGCCACTGTTTTTACCTGAGCTTGCATCGACCGGTGATTACAGTTTTTGAACACTGCAAAACTACTTGCTGTGGAAAAATTTTGATGATAAAAATAACTTTCAATGGGTTCGTAAAGACTTTTCACATTGATACCTGTGAAATCTTACTAAAATTATGAAAGAACTCGGGTACCTCAGCGAGAAGTCATTGCTATCAATTACTACTGAGTAGTGGTCTGATTCTCGCTAGATTCTCCATAATTTCGGCCTTGTGCCATATCTAACTTACGCTTTGAAAAATCACCATTATGGAATAGCTGCATCATACGTGTTAAATAAGTTTTTGTAAATGATTGTGGATATATAAGTGAATAAAATGTAATTGCACCTCTATTTTGAAGAATAATGTTGATAAACAAAACCGGAAATAATCTATGACTCAACCTCTTAGTAAAGCAAGGGACACTAAGCTAACCAAACATAAGAAAATATTTTAAGCAAATGCAACTTCATTTGCTAAATACACCTTCTTTGCTATATAAGTATTTAATGCAAGTTAAACAAAAAATGCCCCCCCCCCACAAAAAAAATTGCTAGCCATCTCAATTCTCAGTGCTTTTTCTTAACGTATATTTTCCGACATTTATAACATACATCATCAAAGAATTTTTGTTATCTGTCGTCAATTTAATGAGCTGAGACTTATTTGAACATAGATGCGCTGACGGGAGGAGACTGTAGTGAAATAAAAACTGTCTGTTTGAGATAACGCATGAAGTTGTTGAGGTGAAAAGAGCTAAGAACCATGCAAGAAATTAACAAAAAAATAAATCTGTGCAAGGTAGATGAAAACTTTTAATTGAAAAAAATAACAACAACGGTAACTCGTATTCTATTACATTTATAGATAATATGACGTCGGTTACAAAATATAGATAAGAGCTATGTCTTGTCTACTTTATGCGTAATTGTTAAACAATTACTTACTGCTAACTTTTGAAAATATTTCCAGAGACCGATATACATAGTCAATCCAAAGTTTTTTTAATATTAAGTAACTCCTACTGACATTATAATACAATTAACAATACTTGCAACTTCATATTAATCCCCGCATTCTTGTACAGAGAAGACAAAACTAGTGTTTTCCTTACTGTTTTCATTTTATTACAAGTTGTGCAAACTTTCTGACTATTTATTCAAGAGTTCCTAAACTTTAGAGGTTTATATAATTACGTTTTACAAGCCTAACTTATACAAACAATCTTTTCATTGTGTTTCATGTTCAATACGGTAAAGGTATTTGGAAACTTTACAAAAATATTATTATTATTACTCCAAAGTGAGATAGACAAGAAAAGCAATTTACAAATTCACTTTCAGCCTTTAACAAGGCCTGAGGGCCACTCACGGTAGAGGGCTAAGTTCATGGGTAGTTTATATGGATAGGAGGACAAGATAACGATTAATTCTAGACTTGAACAGATTAAGATTGTAGTGATCGGGGTAAACATTCTCTTGGGGGTCAACTGGGCAGAGTTTCGCGGGAAGAAGCTATTTGAATGGAAACTATTACTTGCCGATGGAATACAGGGGGAATGTGGGTGGTTTGCTACTATGTAAGTGGCATGTCGTATCCCGTGAAGGTTAAATCTGTCGGAACCAAGGAATGTATTTCTTCTGAGCACTTTCCATGGAAGAGCGATAGGTCCCGCCTGTGAGAGAGGTTGGAGTGTGGAAAATAATTCTACAACAAGGACTCTGTGACGCTTTTGAAATCTATCAAGACTGGAAAGCGAGTACTGAGCAGCTTCTGCCCCCAAATGGCACTGGTACTCCTTTTTCGGCCTGATGTGGCTCTTATAAAGGTAGATGATAGCATGATGAGTCAGATTCTGACTGGAGTAGTATAGGCAACCGATCATTTAACCTGCATCTTTAGCGATGGGTCGTATATAAGAGTTCCACTTGAGGTAGCAGAATATGTTTCTAATAAAACAATATAAATTAATATTATTGCATACGCATTATGCAGAATGTATTACTCTTTCGAATTATATATATATATATATATATATATATATATATATATATATATATATATATATATATATATATATATATATATATTAGATTTCACAAATATTCAGGGCGGAAGATGAAAATATATAAATATACTGTTTCATAAATAAACGGAGCGTCTACTCATATATAAATATCCACTAGATAAAAGCTGTCAGATTCATAAATAAATATCCATTATTTATTTAGAAATTGCTTTATTTACGTTTGGATACGAATCTTACCAGATATAAATATTTCGAGAAGTCTATAACAAGACGAATTTCGTTTGAATGCACTCTTCAACCTTGTCTAATCGTTTAAGTTCTCTGCAACGCAGGCGGTCTGCAGGACGTCGGATCAAACGATGATTCCCTCTGCTCAGGGGAATACACGTTCGAATCCTGCCGAAGAGGGCCGATTTCTTTTTAATTCTCAAATAATCCGCTAGACGAACATAAATATAGCAATAGTCTTATTTACAATATTTACGTGCGCTTTATTGCTCTCATCTTCGTTACTGCTAGCAGAGCTTTCCCCTTTGTAGCTCCTGGACTTCTTTAGGTTGATTTCCATCCTGGTAACCTACAGGGAATAGTAATCCGGTTATACATACAATGGATGAGGGATAAAATCGCAACTGCCGAAATGTTGTGAAAACAACAACAAAGTTGAGGTCAATTAACTGCATGTAAATAGTGATAAATCCTAATCTAAGAAATCCAAAGAGAAAATATCAATATATATATATCCATTTCTCTTGCTACCAACGTGTTTGTGTGCGTAGAGTCTATCCTAATTCTTTGGTTATGAAATATGTTTCGTAAACAAGTTCGCTATTATCTAGATCTGTTCCGTTAGCCCAACACCGATACAGATCATGTTATTTTTGTTTGTTTTTATTTTTGGAATACTTATTCTCTATATGGTATACACCATTTCTGTCTCTCAATAGATTACTTTTGTTTAGTTTTTATCTGTAAATTTCCATGAGATATACAGGGAGATATGTTTTCCATTGCCTTGTTCTGGGTTTTGAATTCCAAAGTGTCTTTTCTTAGACTGGCTATCTTCTCAGGCAATGTGGAACATAGCTTAAAGAAGAGAGGGGTCAGCAACTTTCCGAAGCGTTTATCGCACAAAAGAAAACCGTCTATATTGAAATTTGAAGTCGGTTCTTTGTTTAACCTTTTGGTTACAATAACCCTTACACTACACCCATCACAGTCAATCATCAGAAAACGCAACCTAAACTTAATAAATACCTACATATTACAGCTTATTTAATCAATAGATATTAAGGAACTTTCATGTGGTCTTGACTACCTGGTATATACTAAAATGAAGAACTAAGAATTAAAGACATATTTAACAATCTGTAACTCCTATATTCTTCTAAATGATGACTAGGAAACATCGTCAAAATCTCTGTTATCTTGAATCCCTTATGTAAGTATATATATCCAAGAACGTTCACTACCTCTTTACAATTGAGTTGACACTTTTAGTATTTGTTTAATCATTTCACCCCAAGAAGGTGATAATTTCACTAGGTCTCAAGTGGTTATGTGTAATGAAGGAGAAAGAGTGAGTAGGTGTGTGGAAAAGACAAGAAAGGAAGAGATTTTAGGAATACAGAAGATGACTACGTTTCTTTCAAATTTGTTAAGATTGTAGTTAAGAGGGAAGCTAGAAATCGGAAAGGAGTTCCACACGAGAGAAGTGCGCGAAAATAAACTGTTAGAGTAGATGTAGCTGTTGCATTTAGCTAGATCAACAGTGAAAACGTGAGACCTATTTGCCAATCAAGTGACAAGCTTAAATTCATGTAGTTGTGGCACCAGAGAAAAAAAGGATCATCAGAAAAGTTGCCATGAGAATATTTTTAGCAAAGGTAGAAGGAAGCCGCGGCACGTTGGTGAGAAATTGGCTTAAGCTTAGATGCCTGGCCAGGATCGATTACAATACAGACTCTTTGAATTTTATCAAGAATATCGAGCATGAATACCAGACCCTACATGGTAAGATTATTCACTGCACGGCTGAATGTTAAATGTATGTATATATATATATATATATATATATATATATATATATATATATATATATATATATATATATAAGATGGATTCTGACGAGAAAAAATTTCTGGCATTATATATTATTGCAGAGACTTTATCGAATTCTACATGTCCAGTGGCGTACATTAATCTTTGAGTCTAGGGAGCGCGGTGACCAAATGTGTGCCTTGAAATCCGCCAATATTGACTGAAAGCATTTTCTTTTATCCGTGAAAATTCTTCCCGTTTCCCATTGTTCAATAGTGATTGTACCTGTAATCGTAACGGTATTGATCAACGCCAAATAGTCCCAATGCAACGTCTATTGAAGAAACGCGCTGAGTGCTATGGCGGACACTAGCAGTGTAGTAGTTTGATGGTATTTCATGCAATTTTATTCGTGGTTTTAATACTTCCGAGGTGCCGACGGCCCCCTTCTTGCATTAGGATGACGAATGCATTATTCACGTTTCACTAGTATATGTCTGAAATGTATATATTCAGTAGATAATAAAGTGGAAAATTTTTGCGTGTGACGCTTCTCATACTTCACCGGACTCAGTTTATCTTTAGATTGATGCAACAACGCATGCGCATGAACCAGTGGCGCTGGGAAATTTAAATTTAAAGATGATTTTTATGTTTTCTGTATATAATCTAGGCTATTTTAATTAAACAGTTATTTTGTTTGTGTTACAATCACTTTTGTTGTTAAATATTCCATTTTGTGATAATAGATGATCTGCCAAGAAGTTTGAAAGAATTATTTAAATAAAGAAATAGTTTATATGAACACAAAATAGATATTTACGAAACACCACATTAATTGCATTAATTGCTCAACGTAACGAGACAGGCAACAATGTTTAATTTAGAAATTCTTCTCTAATTAAAAGAGAAAACAATTCACTGAGACGACAATGTTTAAAAGGTGTTTAATCGCTAGATACCAACAATAAGTGTTTATCCAGGTTCTTGCACCATTTCACTGTGCAGAGAAGGAAGCTAAAGTATCCCTATCACTGTTTATTTTATCGAAAGTGTTGCAAGCTTTTCATCGTTTTTACCGCGAGTTCGTATCTTTTACTTTAGAGTTTTATATATTTTTGTTTTAAGATTCTTTCTTATAGAAACATTTCTTTATTATGCTTTGTGTTAAGTACGCCAAATCTATCGGTAAACTTAAAACAAGATATTATTTCTACTTAAATATTTCAATGAGTTGTACAGCCAAAGGGAAATTGAAACACTCTTCATCTGAATATTAATTTATTTATAAACATTTTTACTATTAAACTTTAATTCATACTTGTCCTCCTACATAAACACGTCATTTTTGTTTATACCACTGAGTCCAAGTATACACATCCCGATCTAGGTATTGAACTAACAAAACAACGTCACCAAATTCACGAAAAACGCTTTAAATCAACAGGCCATCGTCCCGGAGAAAATGGGTGAGTAATAACTGAACAATCAAATTCACTCGATGCAAGGCAGTAATACAACTAAGACACAAGAGTTCACTGAGTGTGAAAGAATTAGAAAACAGAATCATTATTGAGGAGCGAGGACAACAGAAGACTAATCTAGGAGACAGTAGATAACGATTGACATTTCATTTAAATTTTTGAAGATCAAACGACTGGAAAGCAAGAAGCTGGAGGCGAGGTCCACATGCGAGAAGCATGAGTAAGGAAATTGTTAGAATAAATATTATGGTTACATCCAGCAACGAACTAGAAGATATTATTAATCATGGCCACTGGAACGAGAACTGTCTAACCTCGTAGAACATTCAGTTCAGAATTCCCTGTAGGCTACCCAAATCTATATACACCTAATGAATGCCGGAAGCCATGACGGTGTAAACGTTGTGATAACTTGTTTGGTTTGTTTTGTTTTACGGCTTATCAACCTCAATGGGTTATTTAATGCCAACAAGATTTTTATTACTCGTAATAATTTTTTCAAAGAAGTAATATATATTTTTTCCTAATATATATTGCTAGCAATATTTTTTTCTTAAGAAATATACTGCTAGTAATATTTTTCTTCAAAAATTTTATAAATGTATAGTGTATTAACCCCAGCTTCGGTGGGCGTCAACTATTTGCCCATATATGAGACCCTAACAGGTGCTACCACTCCGGGTCTGGGTGGTCCTGGGAACACCATCAATTAAGTGGTTGTTCCACGTTCCTCAAAACATCCTGATCAGAGGCCTTGCTTTTGGATGTAGTTTATCGTCATACCCAGGAGGCCGATGCAGTTTATCGTCATACCCAGGAGGCCGATGCAGTTTATCGTCTTACCCAGGACGCGCATGTAGTTCATCGTCATAACCAGGACGGGTTGTGATAACAACCACAAAGATGATGACAATGGTTCAAATATAAATAGTGCAAATATTGACAACTTCCCATCCTAGAAATTCAGACAATTTATTTTGCTCATTAAGTGGATTCAGAATAAACTGGGCTCTGATTCTGTCAAAAATCTCATTTACATAAAATAAGGGAGCAATTAAATGAACATTTACATGATTTGCGTATTTATTTTATGTATATATTTATAACTTTCTCTGCCAGCACTATTCTTCGCTGCATTTTTGAGTCGTAATAATTTAAAATAGTTTTAATATTTTAACATTTGTTGGACGTAAAAGAAAATATCTTAAATCATTCATTTTCCAGTAGAGATATCGTAACATAATCGTAACTGTTTTATTTTTTATTATCTTGCTTATACTGAAAGCGTTTTAGCAATATTAATTTTTCTAACAGATTACAAATTAGCGTCTTTTTTAAAAATAATTTAAAAATATTATCTGTTTAATATTATGAATATTACTCCAATCTTACTGAATTATTTGAAAATATATCCGTATATATCCTCCCTGCCTATCTATCTGCATTCTGTCTCCACGTAAAAACCGGCACCGTTTTTCGTACTTTTGTATTATATATACTTATATATACTTATACTTATGTTTTTCATACTTATGCATTTTATTTTCATTACCCTATCAATGTACACATACGAGCAATATTTGTGTAGACGTAACACTTTGTATTCAAAAGTAAAATCGTATCAGACTATTAATTTACAGAATTTGTCCAATATAAAACACATGTGTGTGTGTTTGTGTGTGTGTGCTCGCGCGTCTGTAAGGGCAAAATAATAAATAAGTGTACACATAGGAATCGACACAACATGTTTTTTTTTAATGTTCACACTACCTCTCTATAGTGTCTTCATCTCCAATACGCTTTTCCGCAATAAATGCAACAAATTAAAAAAAAAACTAAAACATAAAATTCGTAGAAGATACCCGTCTACTAGGGCGGGTAGCCAATCCCTACTGCAGACGCTCGCTCAGGCATAATCGTGTTTATACTCCAACTATGCTGAGCAGGCCTTAGTTACAGTTTCTTTTATCTAGCGTGATCAAGAATTTGGACAAGACCAGCACGCTCAAGCCCTCGGTCACGATGACTTGTGGCTTTTGCTAGCACGGCTATCGATTGCCCTCAACAGATTCGTCTATCCAATTTCACTTACAAGGCTTTGGTCAACACGTGACATGGTTTTCAGGCATTTTCCAAAGGCACCGCACGTTGGCATTGACACACACACACACACACACACACACACACACATATATATATATATATATATATATATATATATATATGTGTGTTTTCGTGTGTGTGTATATATATGTATATATGTATGTATATATATATATACACATACATACATACATATATACAGATATGTATATATATATATATATATATATATATATATATATATATATATATATATATATATATATATATATATATATTTAAAATATATCCATATATATATATATATATATTTATTTATATATATGGATATATTTTTATTATTTGTTTAAACGTTATTTTTTACGGTTACACATATTTGAATATATTCTCTATTTTTATTTATTTATTAAACAGTATATTTATTTATTTCCATCGACCAGCCTGAAAAATTGAGAAATCTTGTTCTTGTTATTATGCCACAGCGAGATCTCAGTAATATTTTGAACTAGCGCTTTTTTTCTTGTTAATTTCCAGTGTTTCCGTCATACTTAGGCCTTAATATACCTAACATATCTTCGAATGATACCAAAGAAGATAGGCTTCGTGAGATGAACATGGACTCCATTGGCTGACACTTCGTACTCTCACCCTATGACTGAGAATTAACAAACATTCATGGTAACATAAAGTAATCCATTAGTTACATGGTTGAATACACACGATGTCATGCCCTCGAACTCTGCTTGAACTCATAATCATTGCTTGGTGATGTTTTATTTGTGTTATCGATTTTGATATCCCTGCAATAGTCATTGTAAGATTTTATATGAATTCTTCATTTTGAATAGAAATAAACACTAACAATTAAAGTATGGATCTAGAGATACCTATTGTTGGATAATTACCTTATTTACAAGAGAATCTTTTCTAGATAGCATATATTCCATACTTTGTGAAAATATCTGAAGATCATATTTTAAATCCAAATATCATTTTCGTTGCTATTTTAAGTGATTTCTTTGATTTGAATGATTTTAAGTATTTTTTCAAATTTATATTCAAATCTGAGTCATACAACAAATGTCCTTGAAAAATTGTAAGTGAACAAACGAAATACCTGCAAAATAATAAATATAATTGCACTAAAAACTTAAATTTTCTAATCTTGCACAGCTGCATGACATGTGTCAACAGTAATTTCCATAACGAAAGGCATTGTATGGATCTTATTTAACCTCTTCCTTTTTTCCCTTTCATTGTCAATCTACATTTTCTCTAACCTTTTTTTTATTTTTTACATATTAGACTATTTCCTTTTTTATTGTTCGTCTTCGTCATCTTCTGTCATCTTGTGCTGTACTTGTTTTATTTTTCTTCTTCTATAATACTTGCTTTTACCTTCGGTCTTTTTTCTTTTTCTTCCATTTGTGTTTTATTTTTCGTTCTAGTCTTCTTTCAATCTTATTCTTCTTGTACTTACTTCATTTTATTTCTTCTTTTCAAACTTTTTTTTTTTTGTTTCATCGTTTATTCTTCTCTAAATTATTGCGATATTTTAGTCTTTTCTGTCTGTTAGGTCTTATCGTTCACATTCGTTTTTTCTGCCTTTTTGTCACCATTTTCTTTTGTGATACCGTCAATATTCTAGCAACGGGGGTAACAAGATTAGTTGGGTAAATATTTCTCTAGTTCGGATCAAGAATTATTCATTTACTGCTTTCATTTCTGTCTTGTTTTTTTCTCCTCTATTTCTTTGTTTCTATTTTCTTAAATTTTTTTTTCTGCTACTTTCTTCAACTTCGAGTTTACGCCTATTTTCTTTTACTTCGTATGACGCAAAAGGTTCGGATGTTACTATTGTAAATAATTAACCTCCATCGTTTTCGCTATGGTTGGAATTGTATTTGTTTTTTATGTATCTATGGGGATTTTATATTTCTCCACATCTAATCATCTTCTTGACATTTTCTATATTACAAATCTTGATTCATTCTTATATTTTCTTCGAATTTTATTTCGCTTTCCTCTCATGGATTCGGAATGAATAAAAAGCTGAGGAAGTTTCAATCATCATTCTTTACTTGAATGATTTAAAAAAAAGGTTCAATCGAGCGTAAAGATAATTTCTTGAAGCTTGATTAAATATACGAAGAAAGAAAAGGCTGACGTCACTCCTTACAAATTTCATTTTTCCATTATAATCTATACAGAGATAATAACGACAGAATAGTGAGTTCGATGCTCATTGCGTATCCCATAATTTCGTTCTTGTGCTACATCTTATCTACGCTTATATAATCACCATAATCTATACAGAGATCTGTCGGGATGAAACATATATTTAAATGTTTATTCTTAATAATCACCGCGTCAATAATTGTAAATTATTTAGATTTGTATATTATGCGTAAGGTGTAGAGTAATTGGTAACGGTTCTGAAGGAAAAGTTGAACAGCTGTGTTTGTATTCCAGTCAGGTTCATTATATCCCTCTTTATTTCTTTTTATGTACCGTGTCCTTTCAGGACGTAGGCGATCATGTCTCTCCATTTCCTCTGCCACCTTTCCAAGACCACGTTCTTTCATCCACTTGCTTGTATGTCACGCGTTGTTATCCCTTGTCTATCTTTCCCTCTATTCGATCCGTAAGTATCAAATTCTCCTGGCCCTCCTTCCTCATTATGTCTCCCAGAAACTCCAGCTACCTGATATTAAGCATAAGCCTCCTCCTTGTTTGCAACCATATCGTTGCTCACACGCTCAGTCCATATCCTTATCATGATTCTGTAAAACAACATCTCTGTAGCCTAGAGTTTCTTCTTCATCTTTGAGGAAATCTTCCAACATTCGCTGCCGTAAAGAAGAACAAATGTCACGCAAATGTTCAGTATTTTTTTCTTTGTTACCAAAGAAATCCTCCTGTCTCACAATACTTTTGGAATGTGTCCTTGGCCATCTACGGATCTCAGTGTCGCACTTACCGTCCTCTGTCAAGACGCTTCCCATATATTTAAACTTCTGCGTTTGCTTGATTCTAGTGTTCCCGACCTGCAAATCGTATTTCAGACTCATCTTCTTACTGATGACCATGCATTCTTTCTTTTTGTAGTTTATACTTAGGCCCTTCCTCTCATTCTCCGTCCGTACCTTCTGTAGGAGATTTTGTAATTTTATCTGTCTCGGCTATATTCACTTACGCGAAAATAGCCTTAGAAATGGTATGAGTTAATCTCTTCTCCCCGCCAGCTATGGGTTGAATAGAAGGCCAGCCTGATTTCTATGGCCTTGGTTGTCAACCAGTCTACAACAGAAAGAAATGGAAGCCGAATGCTGAAATCTCCTTCCTGGTCAGTCGCGAATCGATTGAAACATGATCGGTCAAAAGTATAACATGTATGGCAACTGACTGACGTATATGCATATAATTATTTCATGCGTATAGCATTTTCCCTTGCGTTTTGCAATATCGTTTAGATCATGTATTTGTCTAAGTTCGTTTAGCAAGTTAAATCCGCAAAATAACTGAATGTAAGTAAATCTATTTACTGCATAAATATCGTAGGCCATCAAAACTTTTGATAACATTCTCGAGAAAACTTAATACCAACTATTTCTATTATTTAATGTTAGACAGTTTTAAGGCAAGAGATCAAAACTGAATAACATGTGATTTTGGAGCTGTATATATTCAGTGAATTAAAGACTGGATGCTCTTGAAATGAAAACAAACGTGGATTTAAAAGTGATATTGATATCACTTATAATAGAACAAGGATAAAATCGGTTTCAGATAATTTTATTCACATTTCCAGTGAATAATGCCTGGTATAGGCTGCAACAAACATATTGTAGTAAACTTATCACAATATCATTAGAATTATATTCACGTTGCAACGATATTTAACATTGTTTATGCATTCAAACGCGCGAGAAAGTTATTCTTTTTCTTTCATTGTCATTACACTTAACGAAAAATCTTTAAACAAAATTAACTGCATCATGCTTCATATTTCTATCCTATAATGTTAGTAACAGTTGAATTGAAGAGAGCGTTACCATTATCGGCACCAAAAATGGAATTGGCGAGATGATTAAAATTGCTGCCTCTCTTTCGTTCATTTCCGATTAATACCATTGAAAAGGGCCTGTATCCATCTTCTTGCTCTGGGTTACATAGAATGGCATACATGTCTTTTTGGAACAGGATAGAGAGGAAAAGAACATATCTTAATTAAAACTGATGCTGCCAGTCTCGATAAGGACATTCACTACACTGATAATCCAGCAGTTAAGGTTTTTAGATGTTCCTCCTGTCATAATCTTATGAGACGGCTTGTTTGACTTTCATATTATTTATCACAAGGAATGGTGTACACAGGGTTCTTGGTTATATCCTTCCCCCTGCTAATTTTTAAACGCCTGATATTTCTCTGCAGTGTTGAGCTATTGCTGGATATTGTATGAACCGTGGGTCTTCAGAATCTTTTCTGATGAGCCTTTACAGACTCCAGCTTTGAATGCAAATGAAACCTCTCTGCCACAATACATGTTAGTGCGTGCGCGCAATGACACCCATAACTGTCCCCGCTTTTATATTGTCAGTTAAATAGAGAGACATTGATCTGTAAGCATCAGTTACATTTTATCTCACCTTCCTGTATAAAGATTCTTATGCATAAATGAACGTATGCCTGCAAGGGTGTATAAAAATTTGTACACAAAGACCCCCCCACACACACACACACATACACACACACACACACACACTGAGTGTGCCTATGTGTGAGTGTGTGTGTGTACACACACTCACATAGAGGCACACTCATGTCTGTGGTGAGGATAGTATCACCGATCGTTGTTGAAAATTAGACACTGAATACGAAGTTGAAATCTGTTTATGTTATTCAATGTAAAAATGGTAGGAACTTATATCAAAATCTAGATGGCCCTACTTGAAGTGTAGTTATTCTTCTGAATGTTACGTTTAATGCTGATAATTTCTAGTTGGTATATGTCTGGGTGAATAATTGAATTTTATCCTATGTTGTAGACTATCTTTTTCTTCATACATTCATTCTTTTATTATACGGATGTCTTGAAACCATTCACTGTGCGAATATTAGTATATCCAGGAAGACTAGATGATAATTATTATTATTGTTTTCTTTCATTGTCAATTTGATCGAAGGTCTTCTTGAGTCCACTTTTTTTTAAGCATTTCACCCCAAGCAGGGCGGGAAGCCACTAGCACGCAAGGGCTTACAGAAGATTTGGAGCGAGAGCAGATAGGAGTGATAGAGGAAAGGATGAGAAGGATAGTGGATAGATCAAGGCAACTGGAGATGTCGATTGACATTACATTTGAATAGTTGGCGATTATGGCTGTCAGGGAAACAGGAATAGGGAAGGGAGTTCCACAAGCGAGAGATGCAAGATATGAAGGTATTGGAGTAAAAGAGACGGCTACATTTAACAGTTTCAACAGTGAAAGGGTGACAGCGGGCTGCCACCCTCGTAGGACGTTTGAATTCATGAAGTCTGGGAACCAGCGCAAGTAGCTCATCGGAGCAATTACCATGAAAGTATTTGTAAAAAAGACAGAGAGAGGCGACGGCGCGTCTGTGAGAGAGCGACTGCAGACGAGGTGCCAGATCAAGGCGAATTACATTGCATATCTTTCTCTGGATCTTATCAAGGACCCCGATGCAAACAGAAGGGGCTCAACACCATATATGGCAGCAATACACCATGCAAGGGCGAATGGTTGATTTGTAGATTTGCAGGATCGATTCCGGGGAGAAAAATTTCCTGGCGCGGCAAAGGGAGCCAACTTTCTATGCGGTGGACGAATCAATTGACTCAATGTATTTGTCCCATCTAGGTCAGCAGTCAACATGAGACCGAGCAGCCGCAGAGACGTGCTCTCGAGAAGTTGAGCATCAGACATTCTAATGGGGGGGAGCAAGGAAGGATCTCTGTGGTGATTAATAGAGAGCAGTTTTGATTTTGAGGCGTTAAAGTTAGCCAGCCAATTCCTTCCCCAGTTCACATCCGATTAGAGATCCTTTTCGAGACGAAAGGCCAGGTTAGTTTTGTCAGTGTTTTTGAGGCAGGAGTAAATCGTAGTGTCGTCCGCGTAGATGCTAACTTGGGAATCTAAGGCATCAGAAAGATCGTTGATGAAGATAAGGAACAGAGTAGGGCCTAGGATGGAACCTTGAGGAACATCTGCGTTCGTGGGATAGGAGCTGGAGGAGAATCCGTTGAGAACGACATTCACAGTTTGACAGTAATGATTGTATTACGTCAAACAATCGACCTGTAATACCATAACCCTGGACATTGCAAAGAAGGCCAGCATGCCAAGCCCTATCAAACGGTTTGGAGATGTCTAGGGCCAAGGCACGAGCTTCTCCGTTATTCTGAAGAGCTTGGTAGACAATTTCAGTGATGGCCGTAAGCACATCAGCAGTAGTTCGGGCTAAGCGGAAACCATATTGCTTGTCTGAGAGCAGATTATGGGATGTAATGTGGTTAACCACTTTGGCGTTAATTAGGGCTTCGAAGACTTTGCCGAAGAGTGGTAAGATACTGATAGGACGGTAATTAGATGGGTCAGAGGGGTCGCCAGAGTTCCTAAAGAAATGAACAATCGATGAGGACTTCAAGCAGTTTGGAAAACAAGATTGCTTGAGGCAGTAGTTATATAATTTGGAGAGTGCATTTCTTCATGACAATGGCTGGTATCCCATCTCCACCATTAGCCGCGTGATGGGTCTAAATTACAGATAATGCCCAATACCAATAACGGGGCTATGTGTAACCCGCTCAATAGGGCCTGAGTTCTAAGAGGGAAATCGGGTATGGGTACACCTGAAGAGTCGAGCTTTGAATTGAATGAAAATTTCCGAGCAAAGCATTTAGCCTTGTCGGCAGAGGAGGTCAGGACCTCAAACTGGTTGAACAAAGGAGGTATAGAGGGTTTGCTATTGTTCAGTACGCACTTGCAGAGACGCCAATAATCCTTGAAGCCGAATTTGCGAGATGTAATACGTTCCTTCATCCGAGAAGCAAATAGTGATTTAGCTTCGTTGAGGACACGCTTACACTCGTTACGGGCGGAGGCAAAGAGACGTCTATTGCAGTCAGACATGTCGCTACGAAATATGTGGAAGAAGTGGTTCCTATGGGCAATGGCGGCTGAGCAAGCAGCTGAGAACCATGGAGAGGAGCGCGATTTGACTTCAAATTTCATTGAGGGGATGAAAGAGTCGATTCCAGATTTACGCCCAGGATGAGACCTCAGAAGAAACATTCTTGAGCGGGGAGAGTAAAGACAACATCCAAGGGGACATCGCGGAGGAAATCACGGAACGAGTCCCAGTTAGCTGATTGATAGCAGAACGAGGTTCTAGTGGTGGGAGATTCTTTGCAGAGGGTGGAGTTGAAGGAGATGTTAACAGACACTACAGCATGATCGGAGTTACCGAGAGGTCAGAGCTGCGTGACGCTAAAAGACTCGGCGATGGAGGTAAAACACAGATCGAGAACAGAGGCCTTACCGTCTCGGTTGTAGGCAAAACGCGTGGGGAAGTCAGCTATCTGCGTGAGGAACTGAGAAACTGAAAAATTAAGTGTTTAAATGCCTGCCGGGTCAGTAGTAGTATCCTTAAGCCACTTGGTATGGTGGGCGTTAAAATATGTGAACAAACGGATGGAGAGAGAGAGCATTGTCTATGCTGTCAGAAATGCTATCGAGTATTCCACAGTCTTGAGAGGATGGAGAGCGATAAAGGAAGAAGAGATAGCTTACAGCATTGAGAAGAGGTAGCCGGAGACACAGGTACGAATGGTCTGGCGATTCGACAACTCTGTAGCCAAAGGGAGATGGTCCTTGACGTAGACACCAAGGCCATGCATGTGGGTTTCAGAGTATTTTCTGAGGAGAGGAAGGTAGCCGGGGATCGAGATATCTGAGGAGAGGGTATACGAGTCAAGGTTGGTCTCAAACAGAGCCAGTATATCCGGGCAGTTTGCAGTGAGGAAAGATTCCATACTGCAAAAATTGGTTCTAATGCTACGGATGTTGGAGAACGAAATTTTGAGGGGTTTAGGTGATTTTTGAAGGCCTGGTTTAGGTTTATTTTTTCGATTTTTGTAAATCCGCATGTGGAATTATAGTTGGAAGATGAGAAGGCCTGAAGTAAAAGAAACAGACGGTTATCGACCGTGATGTAGCACAGCCTGCATCATAATCTGGCCTCAGGTTTGCCCACCAGAGATGACTGCAGGGACACCTTTCCATGCGCTACATGGCACTACAGACGCCCCGGTATTATACAACTGTTGATCAGAGCGGCAGCTCAAGACGCTACGCAAGAGTTAGAGCTCCTAACTACCAGTTGAAAACAGCAACTAGGGAACTGTCAACCGTCTACCCTCAGAATGAAGAGGTAATGCCACAGACTGCACACATCACGGGAGAAACACAGCAGCACTAGTACAGAGGCCAGAGAGAGAGAGAGAGAGAGAGAGAGAGAGAGAGAGAAAGAGCGTTCCGTGAACCCCTTCCTAAACAAGAAATAATGTGTGAGCCACTACTCATGTCCAAGAGAAGTGGGGAGTGTTGCCCAGGCGGTACACATAAAACATACAAGAACAACAAAAACAGCAAAAAGATAAGAGGGGGAGGTAGTTGGCAAAGTGTCCACGCTGACACGAGATGTATGTTCTGGGGGATAGGAATGGCATTTTATTTGTATTTTGCCCTTTCACAACACTAAGTTTTAACTTAGTATAAGTCGCATTGTCCTATTCTAAAAAAGAAATAAAGAAAAAAATAGGGTTATCCAGCTTTGTGGATATGGCATAAACGCCAACTCACTCATGGCTGTTCATGTTCGTCCGCTTTCATTCTCATGGTCACTAGTGAATGTTCAGGTTACCTTTATCACCAAGTTTCTTGTTTCAATGAACGCAGATCTGGGGGGTAAGTCCACAGTTGTTGGGGGGAGGCATTCCTCCCCCCAACAACAGTGGGCTTGCGGTACTTGCTTAAAAACAACGGGGAGATAGAATCGGCTAAACAATTCCACGTTGGGACATTTTATCTAGCAAGATATTCGGCCAACTAGAACATAAGTATACTGACGACGCACTTTCGCCTGCTTGTGAAAGACATTTTCTTTTCTTATTTTTTCTTTTTTTTGCGAAGAGGGATTTCCAACTAAACGAACGTACAGGGTTACAAGTTAGGTTAGAATATGTCTAACCAAGATCTGTACAGCTTCCTGGTGAGGTCAGAGTATGAAGTTGTCATCAACGCATTTCTGCCATACCCTTAAGCTCTTTACTCAAAATATTCTATGTGTATGTTCGCTGTAACTGCTGACAACAGGGAACACATAGTCAAAACTTCCTCATGTAGGTTACGCTGATCGGCATACTCCTGATGAATGTCGGAGGGCATAACGGCCGAAACTTTGTGATAAGAACAATGATGATGAGGACAATAGTCCGCATTTAAATAGTGTAAGTATGGCATCATATATTCGGAAGTAATTGGAAATCTGCACAGATATGCACAAAAAGATCGAAGAAGTAAAATAATGATAAGAGGAATTAGGTTGATTCGAAACTCGATAAATATTTTTAAAATACAGGTTACGGCAAAATTAGCTCCCATATTTTAAACTGCGTGGTGCTAGTGAACTTAGGCAAGTGGCAATGCTGTCTTCATCTCGGTAACCTTTTATCGTTTTTTTTCCAGATAACATCAGTTACCATCATGGCTTGAACTAGTGCACACCGTAAGTTTGCTGTCGAAATAGTTTTTAAGACAGGTGATTCTGTAATTGCAACACGTAGAGCTTTTCTTGCTCATGTCGTGTTATGTGGGAATGATGCTGTTCCTGGTGGAAAATCGATACAGTGACTGGTTGAAAATTTCGGGACCACAGGTTCAGCGCTTAAAATAAAGCAACATTAAAGACCTCGAACCTCTCCAACTCCAAGGCATTATCAATTGTCTACAACAGTGTGTGGTAAAAAAAGATAACATCTAGAGAATATTATTTTTGAAACGAAATGAATAGAATCTATAGCTCATGACTTAAATAGCAGTGAAATATTGTTTTTAATGGCGGTTATATTGATCGTTCTGTCGAATTTTAAAATGCGAGAAATATTTCTGTATAAGAAAAGAAAATAAAGGAACAATTCAAGAAGTAGAAATGAAAAATATGATAAACATAAGTTAAAACGCAGTCGGTGTATTTGTTGAATAATTTTGTACTGTTATGATTCTAAATCAAATACAGTACATGTAGAGTAAAACATTTTCCTGAGTCCAGGTTAAAAGAGAAGGTACATTGTAACTTCAAATACAATGTTATTTATTATAACACTAGCAGCATGGCCCGGCGTTACCCGTGCTTGATTAAAAAATCGTACGACTCATACAGCAATCGGTATCACTTGACTTAAAATAGTTTTGCCCTTCCTTGCCTGTTACGAAAAAAAGAACTAAACAAAATGAACACGAAACGATCAGATTTAAAAAAAGGATTCGTAACTGGAAAAACCGAATGAAAAAAGAATGTTAACAACAAATACTTTTTAGCACCCAACACAGTTCTGCAGAATCAGAATCAACGTTGAGTTTAAGCAAGCGAATGAGCCAACTGAAGTAAAGTGCTATGCCGATTTAAATTTTTCCCACTTGTGACGAATGCAGCTATCAAATTTTTTGCATGCTAGCACGCTAGTTAATATTCGTGTCAGTCAGCTGTTGGCTCTCAGGGTGACCAATAGAATCTTCCTGCCTATTCGTCGCAACAAGCTAGAGGCTCTCACTCTGGCCAGTAGAAAATGGCCGCAAATTACATGAAAACTGCCGTAGAAGCATGAAAAAATCGATTATTTCCACTATCGACGGTAGGTGGGAAATGCAATGTTGGTCGTAGCCTTTCCGCTAACTTAGAGCATGTGCATGTAGATTTTGGTGCAAATCCGTTGAAAATAGGGGCCGTGCATTCGTTACACAGACAAACACATCCTGCCTTTTATAGATATTGAAAAAAGAGATATAAGGGATATACAATTTTAACTTTATGTCTAGTGAGGTGTCAGCTGATGCTCTAAGATAACGGTGTCGGTTTAATGAGGGCTCACGTAATGATTACGAAATAAATATCTTTTACAGACATTACCTGAACATTAATGTCGAAGACACGATTTGGCAGTACTCGGAAAACGCAACTGAAATATTTCTTTTACATTTGATTTATATTTACTTGTGTTCATCCAACAAAAGGATAAAGAGAAACTCAACTGAGAGCGTAACTAAAAAATATATTTACGTGGCGTACAATGAGGGAGAACCGCATGTATATTATGATGATATGTAGGATAGATAACGTTTGACCTTAGACTTTAAGAGCTTATTTTTTAAGTTACCTCTGAGGCCTGCTCTAGGAAGTCACTGGGGAATCAGCTGTCTGATTGCAACTTCCTCATCAATAATGGGATTTGAAGGGAACGAGTAAGGATGAGTAGACAGAATGAACCTGACATGATGTGTCCTAGTTGTGGATGTTTAGACAGTTGAACGAAGGAATGCAGTTTGATCGAACATCTGTACTGAAAACAGCGAGTGGCTAGAAGCACGCTGTGTGTGGGAAATGGAGCAAAGGTTACAAAATAGTGAATTGCCCATAAGGCCGCGTAAAACTTTTCGAAATCCTTCAAGACTGGAAACTAAAGTTTGGACCGCTACAGGCCATATAACAAATCGTGTCACATATGTTTTTTTTCTAAGGAGTCAGTTACTTTCTGTGTCGTTAGAGGGAACAGAATATTTTACAGCAACTTTATCGTATATCTTTGTTTCCGATAAGGTCGCGTGATAGTTGGAAAGGTCATATTCTATTGCTTATATTAAAGTCTCATTATTTTAATCAAAATTATTTTCACAGTGACAATATGCAATATTTTCTTTAAAACAAGTGTCAATTTGACTTCTTTATGTGCCGTGTACTCTCAGGACGTAGATGAGCATGACTCTCCACAAATTTTTCTAAACCCCCTTAAGCATATCAAGTATGTTATAAGTCATTTTGCTCAGGCTCCCTTGCCCTAAATCTGTCTAGTCTGTATCAGATTTCCCAAGTCCTCTTTCATAAAGTTCTACTCCAGCAGATTCTTTTTCGCTGTTTTGTGGAATCGACTCTCAATCAATCACTATAATTTTAACCTATTCAAGTCTAAGGTTTACAGTTGTCTTTTACACCTTCCGCATAATTTTTGAGGCTTGCTCTGTAACCCTCTACCTTGAGCGGCTCTCTGACCTTGTACAGTGTGAACAATCATTGTAAAAAAAATCGAGAGCGATTAGCAGTATGTTTTTCTCTGTATATTTTGAGTGTCAGGAAACAAGTTATTAATTTAATGGCGGATGATAGATCCTCTTAATCAGAATGAGGCTTAAAAAGGCCAGGCCCTAATACTAAACCCCCAGCGGAAATTTCACCTTTTTGCTGGAGGGGATTTTCACTTTGCAAGAAAATGTTGTTGTTTTTTACTAATATAGAAAGTACATGACGTCAACAGGCATTTCCAATAATCAGATCAGGCTGAAAATGGAGTACAACTGCCATATATGGGATGGAGCGGTTCAGTCTTCACTTTTCAATCTTAATAGATTCTAAAAGCGCCTCCGCTTCTGTATTGGTGATGGATAATTTTTCTCAATAAAACCCCTTTTGCCACTGACGAATCGTTGCACGCCTCCAGTTGCTTTATCGCTATTTCCATGAAAAGTATTCGAACAGACTAGGTTCCTTTGTTTTACCAGTTCTTCCTTTCACGGCTAATATCCACCATGCCATACACATTGTAGCGAGCCACCTTCATTCCATTCGTATTTCATTGGTGAGATGTAAGTTCCTCTTTAGCGGGTTCTTCGCACGAACCACTGGTTTTGTCGAACCAACACCCAAGAGGATGCTTCCCCGAAAACTACAATCTTAACCTGTTCAAGCCTAGGTTTAACCGTTATATCCCCACAAATGTTGCGTTTTACTGTTTAATTCTCTACCTCAAATGGCTCTTTTACAGTATGAATATTATTGTAAGAAATATGATAGTATTTAATGTTGCCGTCTTTGGCTCGACTAATTACCTCAATTCGATGTGGAATTAAATGGAACATCGTCCAGATTTCTCATTGCAAACTATCCCCTTCTTGCATTAATCCAAAAGATCTTGGAGATTGTTTAGTTTTTGATGGAGCAATTGTCTCCCTGGTTACCATGACACTTCAATTGTACTTGGATCAGTTCTTTGTGATGTCCAATTTTTCAAGTTCTTCACTTGATGCTTAACAAGCAGTGCTGTTATGTTGTACAATTTCTTCATATTCGTAGTCTGGCAGAAGATTAGATAAACTAGCATAGTTATAAAGCTTTAGGCTTCCATCAATATTTACCAATACTCTGCCACCGTTACATATCCACCATCAAACCTTACCGTCTTTGTGGTGTATCTTGTATTGTTTCTTTCTTCCAA
The DNA here is from genome assembly GCA_964036315.1 of Acanthosepion esculentum. Lineage (NCBI taxonomy): Eukaryota > Metazoa > Mollusca > Cephalopoda > Sepiida > Sepiidae > Acanthosepion > Acanthosepion esculentum. The sequence continues at coordinate 72,765,326 of OZ038475.1, forward strand.
TGAACTTCTTACAAATTTTTTTGCACTAGAATGTGAAACTATTTTGCATTCTTAATTAAAAATTACCATTTACCTTTATCCAGTTAGAAGCTGTTGTAACAACTTCAGTCTTCCAAACAAAAGTTAATTTGGTTTCTTTTTGCTGCTAAACGCTCGCCCAAGTTTTGTTTTTCTTTTTCTTAATACTCTTCGTAGAGTATCAACTAAAACCTCAGTGTTAAAACTGCTTTCAATCTTCATTTGTCCGGCTGATAATTTTGAATTGCCAACCGCGACTCTCATAACCATTTTTTCCTTTCTCTAAAACGTTGTGGTCTTCCGATTTTCCCTGCTCTTAAAAGACATCCAGTCGTAGCAAACGTCTTTCGGCTTGGTTAAACACTGTTATCTTCCCCTTCAAATAACAACCTTCATCTATGTTTCAGTAGTAAGCTTAGCTAGGATTTTACTGTGAAATGAAAGCTAATGTTAAATTATAACGACTTGTTAAGACGTCTTACACTCAACGCACTAAGATGAAACACTTCCTACTTAGAGATTTGTATATTATATTGACTTTATAATCTCATATATTTTACTTGAACCTATAGTTTTCCATGACCTGTTTCTAGTTTCAATCTGTTTAAATCGGTGTATCTTCTGTTGGATGTCACCTACAAAAACGCAATTTATTATTCTACATTTTTAGCATATGTTACTGACTCACAGGAAGTAGTATGCACTCAACTGCACATGGGTAATAGCTGTGGCTATTTATATTCTTTGTGACTTACTATATAAAGGAATCACCCCATCTCCATGTACCGGAGGGGTTTTATCCCCTTATTTTTCCTAGTATATCTTCTGTGAGCCTTGTCTTCCCATTATCTTCCTCCCTTTCCCTGTCTTGATATATGGTATCACGATCGTTTTCTTTTTTAATAGGAGTGTTTCTACAACGATTGTTCATCTTCAAATTATTGCTTTTGATTTCACTGTCATGTTTGTCTTGCCTTGGCATGACACTTTGGGTTTCATTACTTTCAGGTTCATTGTACATTTCTTCATCACTATCGGATTGCAATCTAACTTGATATTAATGAATAATATCCTATTTCCATTTGTTCGGTCCATTTTGCATTATTAATCTTGTTTCTTGTAGATTAGATTCACTGTTCTTTTTATAACACAGTTTTTCGTTGGTGACATAAGGCATGGTTAATGCAACGCGAATTTGTCTACCATGAGGACGGATTGACTTTTCGATCTTCCAGCTTGTGGTTTTGCCCTATAGTTTAGCAATAGTCTAGGAATAATTTTTTCTATCTTTTCCTTTCGTTGTAAACATATCTTCAATCCGTTTTTTTATTTTTAATAGTTTCCACTGTCCTTTCTGCGAATCCCTTTGATTGCGAATGGTGCAGGGGTCTTTTATCGTTTGCTTCCAATTTTGTTCAATCATTGACATTGTTCCTCGTCACAGAATTCTGGGGCGTTGTCAGATACTAACGTTTTCGGAATTCCATCTCTTGAAAATATGATCTTTAACTCTTGTTTCACGGTCGAACTACTTTTGTTAGAATCCCGTATATATCTATCCATCCTGAATACCCATCTACCAGGATAAGTAATAACCCAACTCCATTAACCTTGGCATGATCCATGTGTATTCTGCCCCAAGGTTGGAACTCTTTAAAATATGTATGTGTCTTCGTCTGAATTTTCTTCTTTCAATCCACGTTTTACACCTTTTTATGTATTCTTCTACATCTGTAGAATATATTGGCCATCAGGACTCTAGCCTTAATCTCATTTGTGTAGAAGTTATTTCTCAATGAATATTGTCATGTATGCCTTTTTATAATTTTGCTCTTTAACATGTGTCTAACTTCAAACACATTTCTGTCCGTGAGCAATTATACCACTTATTATTTTAAGCCTGAAAAATATACTGTTTAGTACGGGATCTCGTTTCGTATCGTCAGCAAATTTATCTATCGACAAAATATCAGTTTCGATTCAGTGTAAGAAAGTAACTTCGAATTTTTCCACCACATTCTCTCTCTCAATAATAATGAACCTCAATATCGACAAAGAGTCTACATAGAGAATGGTATTGCCTTTCAAGTATTCAATATCAAAGTGAAACGAAACTAAAATTAAGGCTCATCTTACAATTCTAGAAGACGTTAACTTAGAAGTTCCTTCGTAGGATTAAATATGTAATCTAAAGGTCGATGGTCAGAACTTATTAGGAATTGATTTCCGATCAGATTACGAGCTCAATATCTGAGTAGTTCACTTCGGGTTTTGACAATTTTCATGAAAGATACATCACAGGATGACCATCCTGAGTTAATATTCCCGAAAGTATATGTTCAATTGCGTCAGTTGTTACTAATATTTACTTTCTAGGGTCGGATATCTTTACTACTGTCTTCTTTACGAGAACTGCTTTTAAATTTGTAAACGTCACTTGTTATCCTTTGTTTAAATACATTGCATATTCCTTTGTCCTTAAAGCATCAAATGATTCTGTCAATTCGGAGTATCGTTCTATATATTGTCTGTAGAAATCTACAAGTACTATAGCGAAGAAAAACGGCGGCTTACCTCGTCAAACCAAGCAACAGCGCGTCGCGTGTATCCTACGACGGAAAATGTGGCGAAAAAAAATAACTTACCAAAAAAAAGGGCAGGTAGATATTTATTATAGAAATTACATAATTGTGGCACAAGGCAAAAAAGGGGAGGGATTGAGGCTGGTCCACACTAACTATCTTATAGCTAGCTAATACCATTCACGACCCATGCACACATTACAATTTTCGCATTCACAATAAAAAACTCGTCCGTCACCAATCAAACATTCAACCACCATAATACCGCATTCTCTGAAGGGGAACCTACAAAACGCGCACCATGCCATAAGAAGTTGATGATAATAAATTATTATACATAAAAACCTAATAATGAAGAATGCGAGGGGAGGGAGATGAACCCAATAATAAACAAAAAATCAACACAAAGTAAACTAAACTTATCTGATGTTAGTAGGGCCCGTCCAACCCTCAAAAAGGAGAGGCCGCTGTATTCTGCCATGCGACAAAATCAAGAAGCTCTCTCGCTCAGTGAGTGGGAAAAGGATAAGAAATTATACGTCCATGGAAAAATATAAAGCAGTCGAGATAAAAACGGGGCCAAAAACAAACTGGGGAGGATGGTAATCTCAAACTGGGTCATAACCAAAGATGTGGCCGGGGACAGGCAAGGAACAAAACCTACTCACATTAACTAGGTACACAAGGGTTGTCTAACCCAACCACGGGGAAGACTCCACAGAAAAACAACCCGATGTGACAAGAAAGATAAAATCAAGGCTAGCCCCGTTCAAACGAACCAAGCTCGCCTCAGTCACCCAACTTTCGCTAAAGACTGTCGAATGCAAATTTTTTCTATCAGTTCTGATCTTCATCTTGAGCTGATGCTCAAAGAATCGGATCAAATCCTGATGAGAAAGACGGTTGCTTCGCAAGACTTCCTCCTGTCGCGTCGTAAAAATCACCATTCGACACGTGGCCAGCAGCGTCAGAATCACCATTCGTTTCACCCCAGAATACGCGGGCGACACATTGTCACATGCGTATGCGCGATCAATTGGCACAAGCTTTTCGGGAGCGAGAGGTGCCGTCAACTCGTCGACATGGTCCCATAAATAGCGGACCCCGGGGCAATGGTAGAAGGCGTGTGAAGCAGTTTCTTCTAAAGCAAAGCCACACCTTTCACAGTCTGGCAAATCCGCCAAGCCCCATAGAAAGACTTTGTCATTGAGAGGCAGCCGATTCCGAGCCATTCGCCAGGTAAGCGAAAAATCAGGGTTATTGAGATAAACCGCCGCTGCCGCCCAAGACCAGTAAGAGCGAAACTCTTCCTCCAAAAATTCAAGCTGATCACGTAGATAATCCTTTGCGACACCCACAACTAGAAGACGATAGAAGACCTTCCTAGGCCGTGAAAGGTCACTGGACCAAGGAAGAGACAACAAGACAATATTGCAAAATGTCTCCTTCGTTTCTGCAACATGACCCCAAACATTTAAATAGGCCCCAGAGTCCCTTATGCAGGTAATGACACCCGGGGCTTTTGGAAAATTACGTGGATCTTCCACTGATTTTCCATCTACGCTTGTTAACTTATACAGCAATCGTAACTGGGCCCTCTTTTGACTGGACAGGCCTTTCTTGAATTCGTCCCCGTCCACCCTACAAATTGACTTTTTCTTTTTCTTCCTTGTTGCCTTTGAGGATTGGGGGAAGCAGTTGACAAGTTAGGGGGTGTGGATAGGGAACTAAGGGAAGAGTTTGAGGGAGAGGGGGACGGAGCACATGAAGGGGAAAAAGAGAAGCTCCTAGTATTAGTGGTAGCTTCAGATTTTTCTTTCGGGGAAGCAGGGACGGAAAGGGACGTCCACTACGCCCGGAATACTTTTGGGTAGTGGTCTCTACCACCTCTTCCTCCTCTCTTCAGCGATACTGCACGAGGTGGAGGCATTTTGTCCACTTCCATTTCCTCCTCGGTTTGCTGCTGTTACTGCTGCTGTTTTTGACGTTGCTGTTGTTTTTTTTTTTGTTTTGTTTTTTGGTGTTTTCTCCTTTTCGGGCTTTTTCTTGCCCTCGTTCGTTTTGCTTTCTTTTTTGCTTGCTGCTGCGTTGGTGTTTGTTGTTTCTCAGTTATCTCCCTTTTTTGGGAGGGTGAAGGCACTTTTTTCGCCCTCTTACTACTTGCCACCTCCTTCCAGGCACCATCGGGGTCTTTGTCCGCTAACCCTCCTACCACTTTTGCTGCAACTACTGCTGCTGCTGTTGTAGTTGTGGGCCGAGTTAGAGGCTGAGGACGTTTCGCGGGGCACTCCTTTGCTATGTGCCTCACGACACCACACGACCAATAGTTCGTTTTCCGTCCCTCTACAAATACCAACATTCTTCTCTCTCTACGCAAGAGAATATTAGGAATTAGCCCACAATTTGTTCTGGTCAACGTAACCTGCAATTCCACATTTCCAGGGGCGATGCCCGATTTTCCTAAAATCGTCTTCACTTCTTCTACTTTTCCAAATTTCGAAAAAGAAGGCTCCCATCCGGTCTTCTGATATATCCACGGGCACCCCATGGACTGTGATCCGTGTCCTACGGGTGCCCATGTACTCAGTTTGCAGTCTTATGTTCTTCGTGCTTAGCACACTGCCAGACAGCTGTTGGCATCTTGCTTGGTGGGCAGGAGAATGTCCCATATTGCATTTGTGCGTCTCGCCAAAACCTTTGGGTTTATCTCCATTGTTTCCCTGCCGACTCCAATTAATTTACGGCTTTTGACATCGGAAGTCAGCAGGGATATTATTCTTGTATTGACGGCCTCCAACGCCTCTGGAATGGTGAGGAATTCATTTTCTTTTAACCAATCCTCAAACTCTTTCCTTTCCTCCTCATAAAACTCTGCATTTTTCTTCGGCCTATTTTCAGACCAGGCCGTTTTTACCGAAGACACAGGCGGTGTTTTAGTTGCGTTGTTCTCGCTCATGGTGGCCGAAACGACCGCCATGACTGAACAAATAACCGGTTGTTTCTTTTTTCTTTTCTTTTTAAAATTATTTTAACAACTAAAAGCAATATGAAGAACAAACCAAATAAAAAACGAAAGAAGAACGTGGGCACACCAAAGAAAAATTCAAATAAATACGAAAAAAGTAATGCAAACAAAAACCGTGGGGAGGGTATGAATACAAGAAGGGAAATAAACAAAAAGAGAAAAGAACAAAAATGCACAAATATATGAACAAATAAACAGAAAATAAAAACTGAAAAATTGAAAATAGTTTTTAGAAAATAAAATCAAAAACTTAGCCGTTCACACACCGATTAGCACTTGTCTTAATACACTCCGTCGTAGGCCAAAAAAAGGGCATGTATTCCGCATGACATACTGAAGACGGAGTATTTAAATTAAAAAAAAACAAGTCCGTCGCAGGAGTCGCTATAAAAGTATTTTGATATAAAAAAAATTGACATCCTCTCTCATCTGTCGACAAATGGAAAAAAATGCTCGGCGGATAAAAGCAGTTGGTGTTCTCGAATCGGGGGAGAAAAAATCGGTTAGTTTGGCTACCGCGATTTTTGGAGACAGTTATTTTTCTGACTGGTTGCGTGCATTGTGATTTGTGAGATAGTACTTGCGAATCGAGTTTTCGGCATTTTCATTCTGCCGCCGATGTTCGTTGTGGTAATAATCTGCGGAAAATATTTCCTTTGCAATCCCAGATCGCTTACAAGTACTAAGACAGATTCCAATTCTTTTTTGTTCTCAGGTAATCAACTTTTAATATATTGTTAATTAACGATTAATCTGGTGATATGTTTTCATTCGATATTGAATATACCAAAGATTATATTCTTTTAGTGCTATGCACATATTCTTTTTTGTTAGTTGCTAATCCAGGATATTTTAACTTATTCAAAACCATTCTAATTTTCCATTTTAGATCTTCATCGTTAATAACACCAACGCAAATGTCATCCTGGTAGCATATTGCATTTTTTATATCGCTTACAAGTAACTTGCTCGACAGCCCTATGAAAAATCGCACTTGCGGTGCTAATTCCATACGGCATTTGTTTTCCATCTTAATAAGACTATTGGTGTGTTTATTGTTGTGACTTCTTTAAAGTTTTTAGTCAGTAGGTATTTTTTGTTATGCTGACTTATATAAATTTTAGAGAATGTTTTCATGCCAGCAATGGAATTCAAAGCTAGCATATTTTGTGGTTTGCGCCTATTTTGTAGTCACCACAGATACGCAGATTCCCATCCTTCTTTCTTAAACTTACTAACAGGGAGGTCCATTTGATCCTTTTCGACAGAACTCTTTCAAGTAGATCTTGTTCCATTAATTTTTCCCCCCACAACTATTGGTAGTAGATGAACTGGCACATTTTGTTCTTAAAATATGAGATGTAGATTCACAATGGCTCATTCATTTTTCAGAAATGTTCATGAAGTAAGCTTTTTTTGCTTTCACTTTTTTCCTGGATGCTATATGTCTAAATATGAGTCGACTTATATCTTCAAACGTCATTTCCTCCAACAGTCTTGGGTGTGCAATTGCTGATAATTTTATGATAGCTTCACAACCAGCATTTGCCAAGAAGAGATCAGTTATCTGTTTTCTCCAAACTAATTTTAAATCCTTCAGTTTTTAATTCTAGCTTTAGCTGCCATAATTCTATACCACGCTTGTGAGTACTCATAATTAACTAATGGTAATTGTTTGCTCGGTTCCTTAGGTATCGGTGTCGCTCGCAGGAAGTAGTATGCTTATAGGTAATAACCGTAGCTATTTACAGTCTTTGAGACTTCTTATGTAAATAAGTCACTTCAACATTCTGAATGGCCCACAAACACTACTGATAAATGTATTGTGGTAAACAATCATAGCATTAATAAACAAACGTGTATAATCATTTTATATAATTGGCCTAACCTTTTTGCACGACCCTGTATTTAACTAGCTTAAAATATCATAAGGATAATTAGTAATTCTAAATTCAACTGGTAATAAGAAACAAATCTAAATCTAAAACGATCTATGATCTATAACAACCGATATTTTTCCCTTGAAATATTTTTCCTTCATCAAATTTATTTCAAATTGGTTCCAAGCGATAGTTTATTGTTTTACTATTTTATAGAATCGTTTGTCGACTCGACATTGGCATATTTTTCCTGCTTTTATCTGAAACAAAATAATCGACTTTACATTTTGCGTCGTCTCAGGCATCCTGGGGCCACCTCAATAAGTATGAACATTTTTCTCGAAAGAAACGAATTTTGAAATTTAAAATACTCAAAATTTAAATTACTACATTCACGTAACAACAATTTATTGTTTTATCTCTCCTCAGATTCCGCTTACTTTCTATGATTGTTGGTAGTGATTGTTGGATACGTTCCCGTTTCCTTCTATCCGGTTTATAGTTCTCCTTCTGTTATAGAGTGGAAGATACACAATGTTAGTGGCCCTAACCTACCTGGCTATTTAATCAGGAAATAAAATGAAGCGAGAAAACAAGAATCTGTTCGATTGGTGCATATGATTAAATCTAACAATTTCATCTGTAATATATTGAGACCTAGCTGTCAGATCCTTTGTGCGGCTAAATGTTTAAGGACAACGTGCCAAAGAGGAACGTTCATCAGAAAAATTACCAAAATATATTTATCGAAAAAGCACAGGGAATTTAGAAATAAAAGATGAAGAGTAGACAAATATGCTTCGAGCAAAGTATGCTGAGAATAGCGTAAACAGAGCATGTAACCAAAGAGAAAGTTTCAGGGGAAAATGTCAAGAAAAATACATCTATTTAGATTAAAAATGATCCAGTTGAATTTGCTAGAAAATATAGCGATGAAATAAATATTAGAAAAAATGACACTCAAAGAACACATTGAGGGCGATAGGGAAACAGCAAATAAATAATCTAACGTGTTGTTTTAGAACATGGAATTGGAAGAATAGCAAGCATATGTTGATAATAGCTAGGAAAAATATGACGTTGTGGAGAACCGTGATCACTCAGATCCTAAAAGAACATTTCAACAAGAAAAGGTTTTGAAAATTAAATAGAAGACGAAAGATCAACATTTCGCTCTCATTTTCAAATTTAGTGCTTACATTGATTTCTTTATCATTAATATTCAACGGCCAGAGTAGAAAAGACGTGAAAATGTCGTTCAGAAAGTCATTTGCGCGAAATTAAGCGTTACGCACATACCTAGAACTGGAACTTGGCCCACCGGTTCTATTTTTCGAAACAAAGGACGAGGTGGGATACATTGCTTGTATAAAAATTGTTTCCTCGTCATTTAAATATTTTCATTAACCTTGGAATTAACTTGAGATATTTTGTATTTCAAAACTGAAAATGGAAACATTTGTCTATGACAGGATGAATAAAAAGAAATTGATGTATTGTTTGTTCTTGAATTGTTTGCATGCAAAATGTCTATCACGAAAGCTGTCCTTCGTATGTAATCGGAAGCACGGGATGGTCTGTGGAAACAACGCTCGCTGAAAATCCAAACTTTCTCTCAAAACATTTGTATCAGAGTGTATTTTTTCCTGCTTTAATTTATTTAACATTGGTGGGGTTAACAACTTTAGAACATATTCCGTATGTACCGCTAAATTTAGATTATATCGGCTTCCGAGTAAGCGGGCAGAATCCAAATGCTGTTTATTATGCAAGATACTTACACCTCATAAAAGACTAGTTTCTCATATTATTATTCAAACCTGTACCAATCTATCTTTTACTTAGTATTTTTTTCTTTTGCATTTCTTTAAACTTTATCTTTTTTACTTCTTTCCCTTTCTCTATTCGATTATTTTCTTCTTTTTTTAAATTTTCGCTTTTGTGAAATTTGAATTTCGTAAGTTCCATTTCTCTTATTTTTCTTTTTTTCTTCATTTCTTTTCTTTTTTCTTTTTTCTTCATTTCTTTTCTTTTTCTTTTTTTCTTCATTTCACTTATTTTCTTTCTTTCTTTTTTCTTTCTTTCTTTCTTTCTTTCTTTCTTTCTTATTTAATTTTTGTTTTTTTCATATTTTACTTTTCTCCTCTTTATTTTTCCTTTTCTTTAGAAAGTCGATACCTGTCCATTTTTTCTTAACAGTATCTCTTTTTTCTTGCTTCTGTTCTTTCTTTCTTGTTTTCGTTTTCTCTTTCTATTTTTTCCTTTTTTATGTTCTTAACAGTATCTATCTTTCTTCCTTCTATTGTTTCTTTCTTTTCCTTTTATTTTTCTATTCATAATCATCATTTACACCTATACCAGTATAAGATGTTCTTAACAATCGATTTTCTACAATATTTTCCTATTTTTCTCTTTTATTTTGCTTCATTAGGTATTCATTTTATTTATTCACATTTTTCTTTCTGTTTTCATTTTCGTTTTTCTTTCTTTTTCTTTCCCCAAGTTTTCTTTCTCGCCACCAGTTTCATTTCTTAAACATTATTCCATTTATTTTTTAATTTAAAATTTCCATTTTTCCCCAGTTTTTATTTTTTTATTTTTCAGCGTTTTCTAGTTCTTTCTTCAAGTCTATATTAGTGTATGTTGTGCTTAATAATTGTTATATAAACTATATGATTATACATGTATCCACATACTACTTATTCGATCATTCACGTAGCACATTATCATAACACCGTGGATCTCTTTTTGACGCTATTGAATTTTCCATTCACTGTACAGATGCTCATTATTTACTACGCGCTTTACATTCAAGATTCGAGAAGATGCGTTAAATGTAATCAATATACATGATGAAATTCATGAGGAATTAAAAAAGTAAAATTATTAATATTCAAAAGTGAAAATAAATGGTAAATATTCCGTGTCCTGACACGTTTGACAGTTGTAATTATTTTCCTTTAATCAAGTTGCCGAGGTGAGCAAGGAAAAATTTAATTAAGATACCACTTCGTTCCAAAATTCAAACGTTAAGCACGCGCACAGATGGACGCACACATACACACAATTATATATAGGAAGATACTTAGGTCGCTAGCTAGCTAGACAGATAGATAGACAGAATTATATTTTTTAAATATGAAATATTTATATGGACATTTGCCCATTATCGGGGATCATCTTTTACTAGGTGTCGTATCCCTTCAGATCGTAGGCGATCATGGTTCTCCACAACCTCTTATCACACATGTTTTTAGAAATGTTTTTCCAATTGTCAAGCCTCCTGCCACAGTTGACATTGTTCATTCACAGGTCGGTGGACCACTACCTTCCTTTATATCTCTTTGTCCATGATATGGTCTGTGAGAGTTAATTTTCTAAGCCCACCTTCCACATTATGTTTTTCAAGAAATTACACCTATCTCTTTCTGATTCAGAATATGATTGTTCTTTTAGTTGCTATTTTTTTAAGAAATTCCCGGTTACATACTCGCTGCGATCATGGAATTTTCCGAATCCTTCAGTAGAATCAAATGTCTGTTGATTCCACTTTCTTCTTCATATGTTCTGATATTTTCCAGCATCCGCTGCCATTCAAGTTATTTAATATAACATATAAATTCAGCACTGTTTTCTTTGTTTCTAACGAAAGTCTCCTGTTTCTTAGTACTTTATTCAGCATCTGGAATGTATTTCTAGGTGCCGAATTGTCCATCCACGGCTGCCTCATTATTCATCGTCTGTCAAACCATTTCCCAGATATTTAATCTTCTCTAATTGTTTGATGTTGACATGTCCAATTCGTAGCTCGTGTCTTGGACTCCTAAGATATCAAGCATAGACAGTCTATAAACTGTGGACATAGAATTCAACGCTGCATTGTCACAACGCTGCTCACAACGTGCGGTTTAGAGATTGGTGTACGATCTATCAATCAGATTATCTATCAGAATAATGATTTTCCAGTGAGGTAAATTTATACGTTTTTCTTCTTGCAAGATATTGGCTCCTGATTTCATTATCTGTCAAACTAATCCATATCGTATTTTCTTGCATTTTTTATTACTATATTTATTTAACCCATAATATAAAAATCAATTTTTCTAATACATGAAAGGAAGATTAGAATTTATTAATAATATAATATTATATATATATATATATATATATATATATATATATATATATGAAATATCTCACAAATCTATACATAATAAAATGTTGCTCAAATAATTGATTTTCTTCTTTCTAATAGACAAGACAAAATAATTACGTTCAAATTCTTAATGAAACTATATCGCATTGAATCGCCAAAAATCGTAATAAACCGTGTTTGTTATTAAAGGATAAAGTTTCTTTGCAGTTTTATAAACGAAAATAAACATAACATCAGCGAATAAAAGCGTAATTTTGAGATTTAACCTAATTTTGAATAACGAAACTTGATTACCTAAAATATATTAAAACATTATCTGACACGCACTAGCTTTGATATTCATAAAACAATCATTAATTTAAACGCTATTGTCGAAATAAAGCGATTACATATAGAAGGTAATGTCATGGCTAATCATTTTAATATAGATTTTACTTGAAATTCCGGTAGAAATACAGAAGCCGTTGTCCTGAATTAATAAATCACTGGCAATGTATTTAAAGTATATATCATTCAGATATATTCTTACAGCAATAGATATATATATATATATATATATATATATATATATATATATATATATATATATATATATATATATATATATATATATATATATATATATATATATATATATAATGAAGAGGTTATAATGGTTCCAACGAGAGAAAAGTGTGTATATTAAAAAGAAGAGGTAGGGAAAATTTTTATTTTTTGGTTGTAATGTGGATTTAAGAAAAAAATATTATCCTTTATTTTTCATAATTTTACAACACGTGTTTCTGGTCTCGCGACCGTCTTCAAGTAAACGGTGGAGATTTCCACATATTATTAAAATTAATTAATTTTTTCTTTATGTTTTTCAATGTTAAATATTCTCGATACGAGACATTCTCTGTTTTTGTGTTGGTAATCTTCACTGCCATTTCAAGAAAGACATTCAGACTAGTAAAAGATGATCCCCGATAATGAGATAATGTCCATATAAATATTTCATATTTTAAAAATATAATTCTGTCTGCCACTCTCTTGACTCAAGGCAGCACTACCTCCGCAAGGCGCTTGATTTAGGATGTCGTTTTGATTCTGAAGCCATAACCAACAAATTAGGGAGTTCGTTTGTTTATTATTAGAAAGATCAAAGTCAGTTTTCCGAATAACCGTAATGGCTATTAAACTCATTTGAATCATTCCCAATCCTCTCCATTATCCTCAGAATGATACGCAAAACACTGTGAAATGTTCTTATTGGGGTTTCTGGCTCGAATGCCAAATAGTACCATATGCCGTTTCCAAATTTCTGGTGGACTGAATTACGTCATGGTGATCTTTTTAACAGAGATGCTACCCAATCGACATACTATAGTGAGCAGTCGACAAAATCAAAAACAAACAACGCGCATGCGTGAAATTAAAAATAAATCAATTTATCCATCGCATACTCTAGTATTATATATATTTTTTTAAATGCCCGTCTATATATTTGTATAAATAGATAAATAGATTGTTTCAGGGAGACATCATGCATGTAATAAAGCTGCCGAATAACAGTCAGGTTCAAGCCTCTAGAAATTATCAGCCGATCAACACTGTTATCTATCTATCTATCTACACTCACACACATATATATAAAGTCTGTGTGTGCGTGTGTGTGTTTGTGTGTGTGTGTGTGTGTGTGCGTGTGCGTGTGCGTGTGCGTAGGTGTGTGAGTAAACATACAATTTCAGATATAACCAAAAACATATCTGTAAAAGAATAATATGAATAAAGACAAACAAAAAGATCTATCTTACCCGCCGCGTTTGGTCCTCTGCAGCTACCCCACTTACATTCCTAAAAGAAACACCACTAGGAGACACCCCCTAAGCCAGTAAATAGGCAATAATATTCTCGGCCATTCTCTTTCTCCTATGTCACCCAGAGACGTAAGATGCATGTCGAACGCGGAGACAAGCGCGCACACGCGCTAGCACATTTCCCTTCACTTTCTTCAGTGTAACACCATTCACTCGGACTTCTATACACATTTTATACACACAAAGACGTTCTTTCGTTTTAAATGTTTTCTTCAGTCATGTTTACTATTCAGTAACACGCAGCAATTTCCTGTTGTCTATGTTTATCAATTGTTTCGTTAATACTTATATTATCGTGTGTTTATATATATATAATTTTGTCGTTTCCCTAATTTTTATTACCCAGACTCGCATTTAAGTCCGACATTTTTTTTTGTTTGATAAATACACCAGGAGTCACGTATTTTCCACCTAAACACCTGACCAGCATACTCCCCCAACAGTTCTATATGGATTATCAAGGAAAATGTAAGGATTTTATTTGCAATAATTATTTATAAACAAAAGTAAAAATTCGGTTATCTTTTCAATTTAAATTTAAGAACACTTATAAATATAGATCAGATTAACTGAAATCTCTACCTAAATATATGGAGGATGTTAATTGACGTAATTTAATGCATAATAAACATAGCAAGTAAATGCTTTTGGGCTATTTTTTATACCATAATTAATATGTATCGTTTTATTTTGGGATTAAATTATGTATCATATATTTTAAATAAAAATACGTTATGAACTTAGTCTGTCTTTATTTTTTATTTTATCGCCATGTTTGTTTGTTTTTTTTTATTTTATCGTCATGGCTTGGAAAAGTAGTAATTATTTCAGGAACGGAGATATTTAAAAAAACATATGGAACGCAGATTGATATGTTGATAACATTTAATAGCGTCACTTTTTAACATTTTCAGAGAATTATTTTATAAATTTTAACACACTGTTCGGTGAATGAAATCGTATAAAGAAACGTATGTATTGACTCTACTGTTTCTATCTCATTGTAGGGGTGTGAGTAAAATACTGAGGTCGTTTCATTTGTTGAATTAAAGCAAAATTTTTAAATACATATTAGTTCGACTTAATAGAATATCACGAAAGTGAAATGTTAAATGTTCCTTTTAAATACGCGAATTCAGTTGGAAGTTGATTTATATTTACTTCATGAGCTTCTGTAATTTACAACTATGCGGATATATTTGTATGGCATCATCTGTATAGTGAAGTTGCAGCTTTTAATGTAAGTTATTTTGAAATATACCTGATTTTGTGACTTAAAAAAAGACAGACAGAATCACTATAAACTGCAGAAATATTAATACTTTGCGCCGAGAATGGAAATGGTTTGTTATATGGGTATGCCTTCACACACACACACACACATATATATATATATATATATATATATATATATATACATATATGTAAAGGTGTTGGCGAAGCAAGTAACCGAATACATCATTAAAAATTAGAATGTCATTTGCGATGGTTCACTGCAAAGTCCCTTAAGAGTTAAAAAGGTCTCGCAAAAAGAAAACAAGTTTAATTTTTGCCAACAATTGCAAACGATGTATCTATCCAAGTCTAAAGTCAGAAAAGTATGCAAGTAACATTATACTTTATTCACCAATCCATCAAAGTATAAGAAAACACATTAATAACGTAGAGATTGATATCTATATAAACTCACTCGCCGCTGTAGTCATTAAAGACGCCATTTAATAGTCGATTTCAACGCAATCCCACATGTGAAAATGTTTTAAAATGAACAGTCTACGATTCATTGAATGTGTATATACAGGCCATCTCGAAAATGTATACACACTAACCCTAAGCCTGCAAAATTCTATCATCCAAAGAATTAGAAAAGTTTTGGGAGGTCAGAAATTTTATTTTCAGTATGATGTAAGATTGTCCTTAAATGGAATCTTACCAGATAAATGGATCGGAAGATGAGGTTTTGTAGAATATACTCCTCGTTCACCAGACCTAATCACCTTAGACTTTTTCGTATAGAGATATATTAAAAGATAAATTCTACTCTACAAATGATTAACAAATGAAAGTTTACATAGGACAAGTATGCGGCCAAATGACATATCGAAATGTTGATGACTGCTTGGGATCCCATTGCGTTGCGTTTTTAGCAAGATCTCAATCATAGCAGATCTCAATTTGAAAATATGCAATATCAAAATCTTAAAAGCATGCATTTATAATAAATATTGTCTTCATATGTATTAATTTATTTAAGTATAGTTTGTCCTTCTTTCTTCAATTATTTCTTGCGTGAATTTTTGAAACACCCTTTATATACACACACACGCACACACACGCACATATGTGAGTGTATGCGTGTGTTTGTGTGAGCCAGATAACTGATAAGGACGTGTATTACATAGAAAAAAAAACTTCCTAATAAAAAGATAATTATATTTTAATGTCCAGAAAAAACATAGACTTTATAGTCCATC
>OZ038475.1:72786316-72826316 GCA_964036315.1 Acanthosepion esculentum
TATATATATAAAATTATATATATGTATATATAATTATATATATATATGTATATATATATAATTATTTATATATATATATATGTATATATATATATATAATTATATATATATATATATATATATATATATATATATATATATATATATATATATATATATATATATATATATATAATTCATTTTATGGCTTGTATATCTAACTTATTATCCAAGGCTCTTTGAATTGTTTATCCTATCAGATGCGCCAAGGATATTGCAGATGGCGCACTTAACGTTAAAGAAAATTAACGCATATAAATATCACATTTACAAATGGAATCTTGCAGATTAGACAAATTATTCTTATTTTCCCGACAAAGAATTCCATAATATTTCTGTACAAAGTTAATTTTTCGTTTTAGACTATCTGAATAGAAATAAAATATAGCAACATTATTTTTTACATTTTTTTTAAAGCATTTCATCCCAAGCAAGGTGGGAGTGCAGAGAGTTTGAGAAAGAGTAAAGAGGCGTGATAGAGGAAAAGATTAAGAGGATTACGGGGAATAGATCAAGGCACTTGGGGATGTCGACTGACATTCATTTGAATACCTGGAGGTTATAGCTCTCAGGGAAGCAAGTAAAAGGAAGGTAGTTCGACAGATGGAAGTGCGAGACATGAAGCTCTTGGAGTAGAAGAGACATCTACATTTAATCTTTTCAAACAGTAAAAGGGTGGGACTGAGATGGCAACCTAGTAGCACGTTTAAATTCTTCAAGTTTGGGAACCAGCGAATGTAGGACTTGGGAGCAGTTACCGTGAATGTATTTGTAGAAAAGATAGAGATGTCATGTCTTAGAGAGTGACTGTAAATGAGATGACAGACCAAGCACATTGCATATCCGTCTGTGCATTTTATCAAGTTCCAGACCATATATGTCAGCAGTATTCCATACAAGGGCGAATGGTTGATTTATAGATTTGAAAGATGGACTCGACCGAGAAAAACTTTCTGGCGCAACACAGAGATCCGACTTTCCTTGCGGCAGATGAAGCAATGTATTTGTTTCATCTCAAGTCAGCGGACAGTGTGACACCAATCAGTCACAGAGGTGCTCTCGTGGAGTTGCGCATCAGATATTCAAATGGGAGACAGGGAGGTTTCGCTGTGGTGGGTAAAAGTGAGCAGTTTTGATATTTGAGTCATTATAGTCAACCAGACTGAAATAAAAACAATAGAGTAACACGTTTTTTCAGTCTTTTCTATACTGTCACATGATAATATGAAAGCAACTAAGTCAGCAGACTGATGATTTTAAAAATTTATACTTGATGACAGCATTTACATAAGCAAATAATTAAGAAATATTTGAGTGTCATTTCCTTTCACATAATTGGGTGCTCATAGTATTACATAATTTCCTATTCTTTGTCGCTGTTAGAAATCTTATTTTTTTTATTTTAATCTATCTCCTATTCCTTGGTCTGTCATCATTTTACACAGTGTATGTAGGTTACTTGCTGTGTCCGCTTGCCTTTTGTCTCTTCTATATGTCCTATGAGGGTCAGATTTCCCAAGTCGTTATTCATACGTTGCATCCATGTTATTCTCAACATCCTTCTGTAAAGCCATATTTCTGTTGGCTCAGGTTTTCTCTTCATCTGTGAGAAAATTGACCACAACTCACTGTCATATAGGAAAACTAATATTAGATACCAGATCAGAACATTTTAGTTTCCAATGTGCCTCATAATATCTGTGCATCAATTCCATTCCACATTAAAAGACTTCAAACCACTGTTCAAATCTCTGTTCTTATTTGATTTTGGCATCTCTACTTCGTCCTCCGAATCTTGAACTTTTAACCTTGTTACAGTAGTCTGTGTAAATGTTTCGTAAGTCTAATTAGGTCATAGTCGAGTACCTAATAATCACGATTTTGCGTCAGATTAACTTAAGCGTATAGATATTGCCCTGAGAAACTATTATTAATGACATCATTTCATAGAATTTTATTATTCTTATTAACGTGTTACTCTCTTATTACTCATACCTATATATTCGAATATTAGACGCCTCGTCATAGAGCAGTAGTTAGGAAAACTCACCACAGAGTTAATTCAGTATTTTAAGAGCTTGGAAATATTTCTTTAATTTATAATTAAAATAATTAGGAATATTTCCTGGAAACAATTGTCCTTCTTAACGATAGAAAATGATTTCAAAATTCACAGGCAAATCTGAAGCGGTTGTGAGCCAATGGTTTTCATCTTGTCACTGCAATATAACCGATTCAACGAAGCTTCACTAAGAGAACAGTAATTGTAGTTCATGGATAAAACGAACGTAAGTTATGCAGGTTACAATATGTTGATGACAGAAAGAAAACTGCTGAAACACATAGAAAATGGAAGAAAGGAAAGCTGAAGGAAAATACTATCCATCTAATATAAGAAGAGGGAAGGTAAAGTAGTCATCAAATAGGAGAGATCAAATCACCAGAAGATATATAGTAACGTCTGAGCTAAACAATTATAAAAACTTAATTGTCTGGGAAATTATAGAACAGACGCTGCGAAACATGACAGGGAGACACAAAAATGTATTTGAATAGAAAATGGTCGTTTCCAAATGCTACTTAACGTATTATGAATCAGAAATTTATCGCTAAAAAGAAAAGAGACTTGAAATGTTCAACAAGATGTATCTTCCTATATGGCAAAGCATGAATTGTGAAAACTTTTCTCATAGAAGAAGCAGAGATGTAATGCCTTAGAGATGTGGTTGTACAGAAATATTCTGTCAATTCCATGGAGTGGAAATGTGAATAATGAGTTTTAATTAAATTGGTGAGAAAAGGAAATACTCTTAGGATAAGAATGAAGAAGGTAGCATTTCTGGGAGGAATAAGGAGAAACGATCGTTTGAAGACAAGAATCGCAGGGAGTAAATGTTTTACAACCTACTTAACGCGCATGTTTACAGTGTGTTATAACATTATATGCAAATAAGTTTTCTTAAGGTATTCTCTGGTTGACGGTCTGTATTGTCGCGACTGTTTTTAACAAGCTTTTAGCAAGACTAGCATGCACAATGTTGCGCAATTTCAAGTGGTTCTGGGCAGTAATATATATCTGGCAGCCATGTTTGTTATTATCGCTTCTGTTCGTTCGTTTCAAATGCAACCCGCGCCATACAATATCTTTGGGTGATGTTGAAAAGTCAAGAAATGTTTTACGAAGGAAAAACGTCATGAGAAATAGCAAGACTACACAGTGCGATCAAAAATGTCTTCTTGAATTTAGTATATGTGCCGATAAAAAGAAATTCATAAGCACTGAATTAACGGTAACAAAGAACCATATGCTAGCACAAGAGATCCAAATATACCTACAAACCCATCAGAACACAACTTGAATTGCGTAGAATTGGGTTGAATTGCGCTGGATTGGGATGGACAGTCGGCTTGGCGACTGTCCATCCCAATTTGAAGAAAAATCACGCTGTTTAAACGTATTTCCTGCACAGAAAAGAATTTAAAATTAGACTTCTCGTGTCAATGGTTCTTGGAGACGTTCAGGGCGATGCTGTCATTCAAATAGAATGTTATATTTATACACGTCGATGCTGTAGTTCTTTCTGCTATCGTAAGAGTTTAATACTTATCTAAGTATTAAAATTTAACAGTGGTCAGCTTTTTCGATGGATATTAACCTAATCGAAAATCCTTGGAAGATAATCAAGAAACTTCTAATTGTTAATGGGGTGCTCTAGTGTAGCACATATCCTATTAAAGTCGTTTTCATTATACGCACTTGCGCTCAAACACCCTCTTCCCCAGCTATGGGTTACACAGTAGGATTTGTTTAAAAAAATCAATATTATCTCCAGTGAATTCTTACAATCAAAAAATATTTGCTGGCTTTAAATGATATGCAAAAAGTTTGTAAACCGTAAAAAAACAAAACAAATTAATCCATCACATGATACAATGGTAATTTTCGCGCAATATTAAGCATTAATGACGGTGTCAGAATACATTATTTAATGATATATCTTATATATTCGCAGCAGCAATACAGTTAATTATATAAGTGGACGTATATAAGTATACATAAATAATACTTATGTAAATGAAACTAATAATTTCCTTAATATATACAAAAGGATTAACATGTAGGTGTTATCTTCACTAAAAAATATCTTATCAAGTAAGTGAATAAACGAAATGACTTTCTCACCACAAAGGAGTCAGCAGCTTCGAAAGACAATCTGATTCACTTTACACAAACATGATGCCCCAGCCTTCATTTCCGGCACATCTTTGGAACAATTTGCTATACACGCATAAACATAACACCTGACATAAATTTGGTTCTTACGTATCGGTTTTTCTACCTATGTTTAACACATATATTTTTTAAATGTTCCGATTGTGCGCCTATTTGAAACATGAAACCTATAAATTTTAAGAGATTCATGTATACAAAACAAAAAATAAATAAATCAAAATTTACTATTAAAACAAATTCTCACGTTCAGAAAAGATAAAAAAATAATAATATTGATAAAACTTGACACTTACCTATTAAATAACATTTACAAATGAATATAATTTCTTTAACCGTATTATAAAATTTGTTACAACTGCCTTTTTAATCATTTCGCCCCAAACAAGGCTATAATTGTTCAATCATATCAGTTAAGAGCCATACGTGATAAACGCTTTGTCAATAATATCTCTTTTGGTTCATGACAGACCAGGGAGAAGATTTTGTTGTCGCCATTTATTTCTGTGATAGACTCGTTGATAGGAGTCAGCCTGTTTTGCTGTTCAATACAGCAAAGGAGAAAGAGATATATTCTTACCTTTCCCAAACGTATTTGCGTGTAAGTGAATATAATGAAACCGACTGGAATTCGAACTCGGCTCTCCGTTTTACAATTTCTAGCCGATATTTATTAATCCTCACCGCACACCCACAAATCATTACTTGGATTGAAAAAAAAAAACTCTAAAAAAACTTAATTAAGGAGATAAAAACGAAAATGACAAGATTCAAGGAGACAGAAGTTGGTGAATGGAGTTGAATTGATATTTTTGAAAGTCGTACTTAGCAGGAAAGCATCAAACCGTAAGAAAGGCTGCACAACTGAGAAGTCGGTAAGAATTAACTATTAGCATAGAATTAAGGTTATATCTAACACATACAACAGTAAGACGATGAGACCTAACTGCCAATCTGGCACTGCGCTTAAGTCCCCAAAACAATTACCGTAAAATATTTATAAAAACACATGGAAAAATATAAAGTAATCCGTGAAGAAAAAAGTGGGTTAATGAAAAATGAAGTGAACCCAACAGTGCCACCTTCAACGGGGGAAACTACTTCCTTCACATCTTCCTAATAAAAAAAATACGGTACGTAATGAGAGTGGACTTATATCCTCAGAATTATGTATTTAAACTTTCTTCTACATGTAATGTATACTCATGATCAGTTAGCTTCTGCTCAATGCAAATATTTTTGTGGATAACGAATCTTTAAATCCTTAAAAAACATCAAAGATATCGAAATTTTTCATCAAACTAACAATTATTTTAATGAAAGAAAAGCATTGTTTGAAAATGGCATAGAAAAAATGCTGGAATATTTTCCTATCGTAATAATAATGCCAGCATTTGAAAGGAATTAAATATTTCATCAAAAACGCCAGAGCCTAGAATTCTGCATAAATTGCATACATTATACTAATAACAATTCAACGTTTAATGGTTTTCAGTGGTTTTTCTACAGCAAAGGGAACTTCTCCCAATCAGTGCCTGGGCCATTTTGTATATATATATATATATATATATATATATATATATATATATATATATATATATATATATATATATATATATATATATGAATCTATTCTGACGAATGTTATATTGATAATGTTGCGGCTATTATATGTCTTGATAGGAATTTCAAAACGAAACCTCCATCTAATACACGAGAGTATATTGTTTTCTTGTTAATAGACTATCTAGACGTATCAATTAATATGCAATTATTTGCTTCCAATAGATAGAATACATTCTGATATTTCGTTATAAAATACCCGCAAATAAATGTAGTTGAAAAAGCAAGGAAACACAAATATCTATTAGAGCGACCGAACGTTTTAATAAATAACATATATATTTTTAACTAATATATTACTTCTTTTTCTATGTGACGATCCATTCAGCTCTGGGGATATCGTGGCTCTCGACAACTTCCTATGTTCTGTGTCCTACAAGAAATGTGCGTCCTGGGTATGAGGATATAAGGGTTAAAATCTCTGACTGATACCAAAATATTGACAATGGCTTAGAGGTAAAATCACTGTCGATCCCGGCTTCGGCCAGTTGGATGTCTGATGAATTGTGAAACAGAGAAAAACAGCCTGTATCTGGGTGACAACATATATATATATATATATATATATATATATATATATATATATATATATATATATATATGTTTATATATATATATATATATGTTTATATATATATATATATATATATATATATATATGTTTATATATATATATATATATATATATATATATATATATATATATATATATATATATATATATATATATATATATGCTCCTGATTTCTTTTGAGTTCTTCGGGGAGAAAAATAAATTTGTAAACAGTGATTATTATTTCTACTGATCCAAAACTCTTCTCTGGTCACTGGTGTTTTTGTCTAAAAATAAATACTTCGAAATTCCCCTTCATTCCTGCCGTGCGCCAATGGCTTAGGGATAAAGTATGATACCGAGTCAGTCGAGTTTCGATCCCGGCACCAGGTAATCTGATCCTAAGTTACACTGATGAGCTGTGGAACAGCGAAACAGTCTGTCTGTGAAAGTCACTACATATATATATATATATATATATATATATATATATATATATATGAACTCAATCTGGAAAGTATCTAGCTATTTAATATTAACATAAGAATAGCCTACATGTAAATTTCGTCCCTGAGACACCTAAATGATAAATTCTTTACGTTAATCCAACAAACTCACCTATAGATTCTGTTCTAGAAACACCATCACTTGCTCCATCACTTTCGCTTAATAGCTTCCTCGTGTTAAACCTCCTTGTAAACAATTTTCATGATTTCAGATGTGTCTCGAAATGTTTCTAAGCACCAACGATCAATGTTCCTTCGCGGGACGTCTCGGTTGTATCACTACTCTAATCTTTGCTTGTTGTCTTCATGTCAATACATGGCACTTTCTCTACTGAAAAGTCAACGTCACATGAGTTCTGCTTACATCAAGACAATGTTTATATTGCAGGAATATTTACCACAAGGAATATATTCTGTCGTGGTTACTTTTATTCTCCCCAGAAGGGACATTTTGCCGACTAATATTCAGTGACGGTGTGGGTGTAGTGAGTGAGAGAATCCTGCCTATCCAAGTATTGCCGACACATACTTTACGTGGCCAAGTTTCTCACAGAATCATTTTGGAGGATGAAATTACTTTATACTAGGAAATGCTGCGTTCTCACCAGTTGACAGTTCGTCAACTCACGAATGGCACTGCCTCCTTTTGATTTTTGTGGCTCTTTTGATCATCAACTGAGCCTGTCAGTGACAAATATTTCCAACAAGCCGTTTGATAGTTTTCTTTTCTTTTCTCCTTAGTTAAGAGATATATTTTAGCTGATCCTAAACTTGACATCCTCTATTTTAGATGCACAATTTTACACTGCCAGTTTAGCTTAGGAATCAATAAGAACATGCAATGTGAAAATGCAGAATATATGAATATAGACATATCCGTAAGTGAAGGATTCACACGCTCGTGAATACGCCATCCATACAGCGTACAAGGTCACTGAATACTCACTTCCGAGAGAATGTCTTTTCAGACGAATGTCTTTTTGGAATGGTTGGTAACATCTAACCTGATAAGCTGCTAAAATATCAATTTCATGCGACCATTTCCCAAGAATTTCAGTCTATCCAGTCTGACCATTACAAATGCTTACCCTAGAACTGCCGTCGCAATTACATCCAGCAAATTAGTTCCTTGCTGTATCTGCATTATCATAAATAAATATATTATTCTGACGTGTTTGAACAAAATCGTATAGTGAAGTTTAAATACCAAATTGAGCATTCTTCATCATTCCCTAAGTAAAATATCAGTTAGACGCTAAATATGACACTCTCACAAAGAACGTGTAAACGAAATTTGCCTGAAATATGTTATTAATATTGTCAACCGCAGAGTGAAATATAGCACATTAATTTCATTAAACACCCAGTAATGATGAGATTTCGTTCCTCATGAGTATGTTTAACATAATTGATCAGCTTACTCATGCCTAGAATCACAACATCGATGCTTACTTCTAAGGAATAAATCTACTAAAATCCATTTTGGCAGACATGATCAATGTCTGTCATATATAATAACGTGCTTCTGCAACAGTCTTGTCTAAGAAAGGTAGTATGTCAACATATTAATATGAAATATAAAATAAAATAACTTACAAATACTTGTAAACTTTATATAGGTCCTGAAAATAATGATCGAATTTGAATTGGTAATTTGATGAGACGAGAGACACTGTATCAAATTTAAATATCGGAGGAAGTGAATTAATTTTTAGATCTTACATTTCAATTTTTACTCTAGAGTTATTAATATTGACTCTTTTATTAAATATGGTTTCATATATACTCTAAGTTATAAATATGTTGTCTTTATTTCTGTGATGAAAAGTTAAAATTAATATATATATATATATATATATATATATATATATATATATATATATATATATGAATCTATTCTGACGAATGTTATATTGATAATGTTGCGGCTATTATATGTCTTGATAGGAATTTCAAAACGAAACCTCCATCTAATACACGAGAGTATATTGTTTTCTTGTTAATAGACTATCTAGGGATATCACGTATCAATTAATATGCAATTATTTGCTTCCAATAGATAGAAGACATTCTGATATTTCGTTATAAAATACCAGCAAATTAATGTAGTTGAAAAAGCAAGGAAACACAAATATCTATTAGAGCAACCGAATGTTTTAATAAACAACATATATATTTTTAACTAATATATTACTTCTTTTTCTGTGTGACGTATCCATTCAGCTCTTGGGATATCGTGACTCTCGACAACTTCCTATTTTTTGCGTTCTACAAGAAACGTGCGTCCTGGGTATGAGGATAAACTACATCCACGTCCTAGGTATGACGTTAAACTACATCAACGTCCTGGGTATGACGATAAACTACATCCGCATCCCGGGTATGACGATAAACTACATCCGCATCCTGGGTATGACGATAAACTACATCCACGTCCTAGGTATGACGTTAAACTACATCCACGTCCTGGGTATGACGATAAACTACATCCGCCTCCTGGGTATGACGATAAACTACATCCGCATCCTGGGTATGACGATAAACTACGACCAGCAGCAAGGCTTCTGCAACAATAATGTTGCCAGCTGTATGTTTTGGAAAAAAATGTTACCAGCTATACGTTTTTGAAAAAAAATATTACCAGCTATACGTTTTTGAAAAAATATTAACAGAAATGTATTTTTGACAAAACAAAAATAATACAAGAAAAAAAAATGTTGTTGGCATCAAATGACCCATTTAGGTTGATATGCCGTAAAACGAAACAAACCAAACCACAAGGAATGTTGTCTTTTGAACAAACATTTCACTACTTGTTCTGCTCTACATTTACACAATATCATTAGTTTATTCAAGGTGTCCATCGGTCAACTTTCCATCCATTAAATCTGGTGAGTGTCTAATTCTCCAATCCTCCTTTCCGCATTATAAGCCATAGAAATTTCAACTGATTCTAATCCTAATTACAAATGTCGTTCTTGTTTTCACTTCGGTTTAAAATCCCTCGTTACTCACATGTTTACTCCATAGTGTCCTCAACAAATTTCTTTCACGTCAGGTAATCTTTTTTTATCTGTCAGGTGATTATCTGAAATTCACTGCCATATAAGATGACTAATATTAAATAACAATTTAGCATTTATTTATTTATGTCCATCAAATTTTCCTTTTTTTTAAAATATCGAGTTGGAAAAGTTACTGGGCGCCTTTCTAATCATATTGTTATGCGTTATATTTCATCCCAATATTTTAACAACTGAAGAACTTGTATTTCCCGTCGAACACGTATTTCGAGAATGTGGTAGATACAAAGATTTGACGCAACAGCGTTTTGGTAATAAATTTTCTGATACACCTGTTCCACGTCGTAAGGCACTTCGGAATCTTGCAGATAAATTTCGGGAAACACGATCAGTGGCCGATGTCAAACATTGTGGAAGGCCAGCAAAAAACAGTTGGATATTTCTGAAAGTATGCAGTAGAGTCCAAGAAAATCATTACGAAATTTAGCGCAGCAGCAAAATATCGGTCTTGGAACTGCTCATGAGGCCTTCAGACAAATATTAAGATTCTTCCCATAAAAAATGGCGGTACCAGAAATGAAAGCAACTGATCACGTAAAGAATAAAGAGCCCCTGCCGACACTTCAGTTTGAATATAGAGCAAACGCAGGCGATCCCATTATTGAACTAAGTAGACCACTTGACCATGGACGAAACGCATATATGGGAGGTACTGTGTGTCTAATTGATCACTTTTTTCTCCTCTATCCTCTATTACTATACATATCACGATTTCTACTCTATCCTCTGTTACTATACGGACCGCTATTCTCTATTCTATTCACTATACTATTACTTTTATTACTATTATTCGGGTCACTATATGGATTGCTTCCGAGGGTGTATTATCGAGCAGGTACTATTAGTGCGGATGGTAATAAAGGGCCTCTGATACCAGCATTGTTCTATGGCATCTCTATAGTTAAATCTCCGATTACAAAGTTTCTACTACAATGAGCATTATAAAAGTGACAACGAGTATTCATTGACATCACAAAAGTCTCAAACTAATGTCCGTTAACATCACAACACAAACAGATTTATTGAAGAGAATAGTGCTAATGTGTGTTTTTTGTGATATTTTTTACCGATATATAATCTTTCGGGTTAATTGGCAAAACATAAGATTGTGTTCCTCCAATAATCCTCACCGTTTGCATAAAAGAGCCCTATAGGATTTCAAGGTTAGTTTGTGGGTTGCGATTCCCAGACCTTGAATTGTTGACCTTATTTTCTTTATGAAACACAGTGAACAGCGATCGCTATTATTCGTAGATTCTTCCCACCTTCATCGGTCAAATGACAAGAGAGGAAATCAATTACTTTTGATTTCACTGTAACGGTGATACTGCCCGCACATCTCAAATGTTTAATCCCTCATTGTCTTGAACGATGCGTCCATTCCCACGCTCATCAGATAGAAATCCACCAGACATTTATCTGCGGAGAGCAGCGAAAAATGCAGTATCTCAAGATCGTCCGCGCACACTGGATGAGTCGAAAGCAGAGGTAACAGCGGTCATTAAGTATATTCCAAGCGAGCAACTGATAGCGGTCTTCAGAAGCAAAATAAGAAGGATACAATCCTGTAGTGATGCGAACAGGCATCACTTTCAAAATTGTTTA
Source organism: Acanthosepion esculentum (assembly GCA_964036315.1). Classification (NCBI taxonomy): domain Eukaryota; kingdom Metazoa; phylum Mollusca; class Cephalopoda; order Sepiida; family Sepiidae; genus Acanthosepion; species Acanthosepion esculentum. The sequence goes on from OZ038475.1 coordinate 72,797,957, forward strand.
TGATCTTCATTCAAATTATCTTCCAGTATTCTATACTGATAATATTAATAAAGATATAAGTGCATAGTGACTTTCCAAATGCCCTGTATTTTGAAGGCAATTTTGAAAAGCATCCTCGGAGTTTGGTATCACATTTTCCGTCCTATGTTTAAATATTTTATAGATATATATTTTTTCATACTTGTATGATTTTTTTATCTCAAATCCGTGGTTCGCATCTAGGGATGTTCATATGGTTCACGTTTATTTTTTTCTCACAATTTAAGTTTAATACTTTCATTTCAGTGTCGCCTAGCATCACTGTCACATTAGTGTATCTTATGCTGTAAAGACTGTGTGCGCCAATAGTAAATCCTGACCGAACTCTCGGAATATTTTCGAATATGTCTGTAAGGAGATACATCTTTGTATTACGCGTTTTTCTATTTTTGTGTACTTAATTCATTTTCTCTCCGTATGAAGGCGGTTCGCTACCAGCATAAATTCTGGATTATTCTAATATGTTTCACAAATATGTCAAGTTCACATAACTCTTCAAATAGTTCTTTGTGTTGGACCATGTTAGTTCTTCGGCATTTGAATGTTCTTTCTGATATCCTTCCGAGGATAAATATGACATTCCTTCTTTCTTTAGAATAGAACTGTTCTTCTATTTGATAGAGAATTCTTCCCTGTTGTCTATTCATCAGACTTCGAATGCTATGTTTCTTCCTGTGGCTCAAGAGCTTTATTGTCCAACGCAGCTTGCATTCATTTGCACAGGCTCCTTACGTAGCGCTATGAATATGGTGCACATTCCTGTCTCTTCACGTCTCCCCTTGGACAGTAAAAATGTTCAGCATTCGTTGCCGTATTAGAGGTTAGATATTCCATTCGACATTGCATTGAATAGCCCAGATAATGTAGCAATAAAGATTACTGACTTCACCATCTCAGGTCATTGGATTCGGTAGTTTAAAACAGATATACAATATCTACGTTGAATCAGATCATAGACTACGTTTAATGCAACTTCCAATAGCAGCCAACAAAGTAGCTCGCTTCAGTCTGCATGTCAAGGAAAACACAGAGATATTACATTCAATCCATTAAAAATGAAATGTTCACTGTAGAATTCAGTAATAAACAAAAGTCCAAGTTGATGTCAATAAATCTTGAACAAATCATATATAAAATCAAATAATATCATCATATCGTCATTCCAAGAATACCTAGAAGGAAATATATACGCATATGTGATGAGATGAAAAAATTGATACAAGAAAGAAACAAATAGAAATTAACAAAGAAAACAAAAATTAATTACTTTTTTCAGAAACCAGTATCTCCGTAAAATTGGAAATGAAATTACTAAAACCAAGCAGCGTAGACAATGTTTTAAAATATAGCGAAAATAAAAATGACAATAATATAAAACAATTAAAATTACCATAAAATGAATTTCCTGGTTTCTAAAGATACTCAGAATCAAAGTTCAAACTTGATCACACGAGATTTAAGATGTCTTCAGATATAAAATATATACCAATATTCATCCAATCATTATAAATTCCATCTCGAAACATAAACTGTAATAAATTAGTTGATAAGGAAATGAAGAAATCTATTAAAAAATCTAAAGAATAATAAACATTACTTGCTATTGAAGATAACCTTTTAAAAATAGCTTATTTTTCCCAGAATTCAATACAAATTTTCTTTATGTTTGGGATCAAAAAGGCATCAACAAAAATTAGGGTTCACGCATTAATGCATTATGGAAGCAGAATGGTAACTCTCAAGAACATGACATGTACAATAGACACCCATTTGGATCCATTATGATAAAAGTATTAATATATAGTATATTAACTGTTTTCATCGTGTTATGCAAGTCAACTCTTAAGAACAGCTTTTGGATTCCTTTATGGTAAGGGATGCAATGAGGGCATATACATCATCGAACAACTCAAATAAATTGCTTATCGCTCTATTAGGAAACTATATACATGTTTGTCGACCTCCCAGTAGCATAAGATCACATCAACAATGACTTCCTCTTATCTTCCATTAAAAACCGTCTTCCAAGTTTCTAATCCTATTAATGCATCGATATATTGTTCTACAAAATCTTACATCTCTGGCAAGGATCCCAATACGGAAACATTTCGAAACTCAACTGGTGTCGGACAAGGCAAAAATAAGAGACCCAGTCTATTAATCACATGCTAAACTATCCCCCGTGCCTTTACTAGCAAAGATTCGAAAAGATAAACATTGACTAAGCATTCCATACCAGGCCACAAATAGAAGACAACGATACTGCTTTGTCTCCCCAGACTAATGTTTCATGATGAGTGTGGCTATGCTGATAGCACTGGTATTCATGCTTGGAATAATAATGATTCTAAACAAAAATTCAACATAATCTACCAAATAATCCAAGAAATGGGTTTCAAGATAAACTTTTCCAAAACAGAAATTATGTTCTGGAATTGGAATGAAAGTAATGATGGCAGATACCCTGAATCCACCATAAAAATTCAGTACGTGGAATTAGTAAATTCAGGATGTGGAATTAGTAAATAGTAAACACTTCAAATACGCCGGCGTATGAATCAGCTAAAACAGAATTACTATAGGTAAAAAGGAAATTAAATATAGAATAGTCTGTTCTAGAGATAGTTTCACTCAACATTGCAAATAACTATATTATCAAAACATATCCCGGAAAACACGTCATGTTTTTAAATAGCCAAGTCAGACCGAATCCTTCATATGGATGTCATGCATGGCGCCTAACCAGTTCAGAAATATTTAAACTCTCATCTGTATACAACTGCTTTCTACGATCATTTGAGAGAGTGAAGCCTGACGGTCTTGGCGAAGAACGTACTTCTACGAAAATTGTAGAATGACGCTAAAGATTCACAAACAAATAACTGTACCAAATAACAGAAACCACTTCAATTGAGGACTACAAAAAGCAGCGATTAAAATGGATAGCACATGTAATTCTAAGAGAAAATAATGGCATAATCAAGATAATGCTATTCCACACTATTTCAAATAAAAGTTTAGTACGGAAACCGCACATTAATACTGGAAAGAGTGATAACTGCTACTGGATTTGAGAAATCTATATTCTTGAAATAATTCTTTAAGTAAAATATTCAAAATTTCAAACAAAAGCTGTATTGGTGGCTCGATCAATAAATGCCAAATATTGTCTCGTATGAAATGGTTAATATTACCATTACCATTACGAAGTTAGTTCGGCAATATTTTTGCGTAAAGACGTATACATGTCGCTTAAAATTTCTTGAAGTTACTTATTGATCTTCTCATGCATCTACGGATCTAGAGCTTCCCTCATTTTTTACTACGATATTCATTCATATTTACTTGATTTCGACGTCCAGAATATGTATTTCACATTATGCAATGTCTTATTTTCTGAGAATCAATTATTCTTCCTTCTTACCACTGGAGATATTTGAAACCTTTTTTTATACTTAGACAGTGCACTATCTAGGGATAGCTTACTCGATGCATAAGTGAATTATCGCATTGAGCGAGCAAGTCAAGCATTCGGAAAATTTGAAAATAGAGCATGGTCTGATTTTAACCTCTCCTTAAAAACAAAGACCGGCATCTACAAAACAGTTGTCTTAACCATCTTTTCATATTCCTCTGAAACATGGAGCACCTATCGAAGGCACAATTTGTTCTTAGAGCGTTTTCATGAGAAGAGCCTGAGACGACTTGTGAATATCAATTGGCAGTCATATACGGCAGACACAAAAGTCCTTCAGCGCACAAACGTAGCCAGCATAGAGAAACTACCTATCTGTAATCAAATTCGCTGGACAGGTCATTTGACACGTATGCAGTATGGCAGATTCCCCAAAATACATTTTTATCGTGAGCTGCTAGAAGGTAATCGACTCGCTCTTCTTTTATGTGTTCAGGGCGTAGGCGATCATAACTCTCCAACTCTTCCGTTGTAGCTCTCAAGACGTGTTGACTCCTTGTTATTTCAGCCAGACCCTGTTAAATAAGTCCCACGTTGTTTTACTTTGGTTTTCTGTCACTATTTCCGCACTATGAGTTCTCCTTTCTCATTACTTGTCGCATAAACCTCAGTTGTTTCTTCCTGATGTTAAGTATTAGTTTCCTTTTTGCTTGCATCCGCTCCAAAACTTCATCGTTGCTCACGTGTTAACCTTAGCATTCTTCTGTAGAACCACATCTATTTTGCCTAGAGTCTCTTTTTCATCATTGAGGAGATATCCAAAATTCGCTGCCGTAAAGGATGACAGATATCACGTAATAGTTCAGAATTCTTTTCTTTGTTACCAACGAAACCTTCCTGTTTCATAATACACTGCCTAGCTTTTGGAATGAATCTTTGGCCATCCTAATACGTCTTTGGATCTCAACGTCGCAATTTTCGGCCTCTGTTAGAATAGTTACCAGATATTTAAATTTCCACACCTGCTTCATTTTCGTGTTCCAGACATGTAAATCGCATTTCGGTTCACCTTTTTGCTGATGACCATGCATTCTGTCTTTATCATTAATTCCTTCTTCACGCCCTTCTTCGCTAACTTCTGTAGAATGTTTTGTAATTTCCTGTCCGTGACTGCTCTCAGAACTGTGTCATCTGCGTATCTTATGTTTGTGGCCGCCATTGATGTATTTACAGCTCTCTCAAAATTTCTTCGCTGTATAGGTTGAATAAATGACGGCGGGAAGATACATCATTGTCTTTCTATTTTTATATCTGCTGAACTCATTTTGATAGTATGCAGGCAGTTTGCTGCCAGTAGAGGTATTTGATGATTTTAATATCTTTCTCGAATATATCAAGGTTGCTGAGCTGCGCCAACAGATGTTTGTGGCGTAATTTATCAAAGAGCTTTGCGTAGTCTATGAAACACAGGTGCACGTTCTTCTCCATTTGTATTGCTCTTTCGGATAACATTTTGAACAAAAACATCGCGTACCTTGTTCCGCTGTCTTTAGCGAACCAGCACTGTTCTTGTCCTATATCTGGCCTGATACTTATGCGCGCTCTATTGATCAGAATGCGAATGGTGAGTTGTGTTATGTGTCTCATTAGGTTGATTATTCGGTGGAGTTTGCCTTCATTTGTGTCTGGGTTTTGAATTCAGTGCTATGAAAATTGATCTGCGAAGATCTTCCGGTATACCCCTACTGCTATAGATTTCATTTATTACTTCAGTAATCTTGTATATGCCAAAATTAGCTAATGCTGTCAACATCTCTTTTACAAATCCGGGCCCTGCCGCCTTGTTTCTGTTCAATTTGCCCAGTGCCGATTCTACTTCAGTTTTTTGTATTTCAGGTCCGTCGGCAATTTTGTGAATTGTCGGTTGTTCTCTTTCGTCGTGTAAAAGATATCCAATATATTCGATCCAGCGGTGAAGAATGTTTCTTTCACTAATATTAGCGTTATATACTTGGATTTTATACAGCCTGTTGACGAGCTTGTCTTCTCTCCTGTTACTTGCCTTATTTGTTTCTGTAGATCTCCTTTGTGGTACTCAATATTTTTCTGAACATATTTTGTTAAGCTCCAAATTCAAGGATATTGTTAAATGTAACCGCATTACACTTGACGTTACTGGTGAAGTCTGGGAAAATATTGTTGGGGATAGATCTGGCTGGAAAAGCTAGATTGGGAATGCTGCTTCAATTTTCAGTAGAAGAAATTTGCCCATTCTAGCAAAAGGCACCCCATTAAGAAGGGAGAAATAGAATCTATCACAGAAACATTAGGTCACCAATACAATTTATAGTATTTGTGGAAAAGTTACTCTTTCGGCGGTTGACTTTGCCAGTCACGTGAGTTCACGCCAGGGTGGTCATGCGAAAACTTCTGTGAATGAAAGACCTGCAGGTTACTTGTCCAAGGTTTGTGAAAAGCTTGTAATCATTTACGGCGCTCAAATATCAGATGGATTTACACAGGGACAGGCAAGTTTCCAACATAGGTAACACAAACAGACTTTATGTTTGCTGCGTGTGTAAGTGAGGTTGTAATAGTGAAGCTATCCTTAAAAATTGCTTACAGGCTCATAGCAGAGCGTTAGCTCGGGTAAAAGTGAGTGAAATAATAAAATTCTGAAAAAAAAAGAAACAGTTCCCAAGTGAACGGGTGGTCTTCTTTTGCAAGCAAGTGAAAATCATCACATTTAATACTACAAAATATATACTGAATATTCAACTTTACTTTTTGCTATATCGGACAGTGCTGAAAACCGGTATTACACATACTTAAAATAACATTATTGTTAAATATTTTGAAAGTAATAGCTCAGAATAAAATTATTAATCCTAAACGGAGACATGATTATAATGAAAACTTTCCTGTGATATTTTTTGAATAAAGCATTCCTAGGATATAAAATTTCTAATCATTTCGGTAAATGCTGTTGTATAATTAATCTATGTCTTATTTTATTTTGACTGCGAAAATAAAGACGGTTTTTAATGCATATATACCGGAAATAAAGAGCAGACGATTGACGATCTCCTGTTTAATTTTTTTAAAGAAATGAGGGGGTTATTTTAACGTTTGAAACAAAATTACGACAAAATCGCAGGTGGTACAAATAAGTGCTTAGTCACATTAACATTTTAAAAAGTGACGTTTACCTCGTACATTAGTCTAATATTTGAGTTAGAGTCAAGCTGCGCGTTCCATTTACTTGAAAGTCTTTATTAACAGCAAATTGTGCAACCGTCCACTTGAAAACGGATTATGTGCAAATCTGAATATATATGAATAATTTTATTTCCTTTTTTCTAATTTTAGGACGGTGTTGTAAACAACTCGGTTTCTGATAGTGTGCCATGATTTAGAAATTCATTTTCACCGTTTTTCCCAGAAATCTACTTCTTTTAGTACATTATGTCATAATTTATTTTGCAAGTCAGTATTTTCAAAGTGAAATTACAATTAACGAGTCTATTTTTATTCCCGGATATGATAAATACAACCTCGCAATTGCAACCTAGAGTACGTATTTATCTTTAAAATATCACACAATTTTTATATTTACAGTAACTAATGTGATTTGGGTATTTACTATTATGCAATTCGGAAATTTGTTCATTTCATATATATATATATATATATATATATATATATATATATATATATATATATATATATATATATATATAATGTATAATAAATTAACTGATTTAAAATATGGTTTCTTCGCTACACAGGAATTACCATGTTTCAAAAACTGAATCTAAATCTTCAAATTTAATTGTATAATAAAATATTAGTTCTGTTTCATGTTCAAGCGAATTTTGGAATAACTTATTTTAACATTTACTGACATTTAAACGCACATATAATTCATATTTTCTCTGTATCCAAGGATACATAGAAATTCAATCATTTAAACAGGGGCGGTAGCGTGTTCATTTTTATTAATTATTATTGTATCAATTATGCGTTATGTTCGAAAAAGAGGTTAAGTGTAGGGAGGGTATGGGTGCATTTTTCAACGAATTTTGACATCCGTTCAACGCATGTCGTCTGTTTGTTTTGTTTTTTTTATCAAAGACAAAAGGTGTTTCGGATTTTTTTTCCATTAAATTCGTACTTGTATACTTAATTTGTAAATTTGCATTCAGCACTGTTTTGTAAAAATAAAAATATCAATAAGAACACCGGATAATATATCTTACTGTTCTTTCTTTTTATTATAATGTATATATATATATATGTAATAATTAGGAGGATTTGATAAATGTAATTAAGTAATTCATCGAGTCTGAAACCTCAACAGAATGCTGAAAGCACTGTCACAGAATGCAGAAAGCACTGGACGGCCGTTTCGTCCTATATTTGGGACTCATCAGCAGTGCGCATCCACTACCGAGAATTGAAACCCTGACAGTTAGGTTGTCAAGCGAACACCCTACCAACTGTTCTACGGGCCTCGGTGACGAAGAGGTAGCAAATCAGACTCAATATAGCGCCGCTCACTCACATTATTCCGTGGTGGAACCCAACTGAGATTCTCTGTATCAAATCCTTCTAATTATTACTTATATATCACAGCTTGATCCAGCTTCTAATAGCTCCAGTTGGGGCGGCTTGGTGATAGTAGTCGTGGCTCCCGGGGACACACTCCTATGGTTACAGTGAGCGGTGCTATATTGAGTCTGATTTGCTACCTCTTCGTCACCGAGGCCCGTAGAACAGTTGGTAGGGTGTTCGCTTGACAACCTAACTGTCAGGGTTTCAATTCTCGGTAGTGGATGCGCACTGCTGATGAGTCCCAAATATAGGACGAAACGGCCGTCTAGTGCTTTCTGCATTCTGTGACAGTGCTTTCAGCATTCTGTTGAGGTTTCAGACTCGATGAATTACTTAATTACATTTATCAAATCCTCCTAATTATTACTTATATATCACCGCTTGATCCAGCTTCTAATAGCTCCATTTGGGGCGGCTTGGTGATAGTAGTCGTGGCTCCCGGGGACACACTCCTATGGTTACAGAGAATCTCAGTTGGGTTCCACCACGGAATAATGTGAGTGAGCGGCGCTATATTGAGTCTGATTCGCTACCTCTTCGTCACCGAGGCCCGTAGAACAGTTGGTAGGGTGTTCGCTTGACAACCTAACTGTCAGGGTTTCAATTCTCGGTAGTGGATGCGCACTGCTGATGAGTCCCAAATATAGGACGAAACGGCCGTCCAGTGCTTTCTGCATTCTGTGACAGTGCTTTCAGCATTCTGTTGAGGTTTCAGACTCGATGAATTACTTAATTATATATATATATATAGTGGACACTTTGTTTCACATTCTTGACCCCAGTGTCCACATTTATCTTTTAAACACACGCACACGCACACACATATATTTTTTTCCTAAGAATTTACTTACCTTCATAATATAAAATTTTATACTTGCTTTTTCAACTTCACAACAGCATATTAATCTTTCGTAGAAAAGATACAATTTTTGAAGTGATATCAGTGTTGACCCAATAGCTCTTTGGCAATGATAATCCAATATTTACAGTTTTTCGCAAAGAAAAGATACAATTTTAAGGACATTTTCGAAATATCCCCAATTTTATCCGTGTCAAAAGTGCTCAGAAATACGAGAATATTCCTTAATATTTAATGCTGTTAAATAGAGCTACATTGGTTGGGTCGGATAGCTTGGCTAAGTTTTTTTTCTTTCATGGTGATATTTAGAAAAATATTTTGGATATCGCATTTTCATATAATTCCCTTTGGTAAATCAACTCTCCATGTTTTGTAACCTATGCTGTGGCCAGGTATTGAACTCACAACCTTTTGTGTCAAGTCATTTTTTAATCACATTGTCAATGCTTTTATCCACTTAAAATGAGATATCCAAAGCCAGGATATGTGGAATTAGAACAATCTATCCCCGTGGATTAAAAAAAAAGTTCGGTTAAAAACTCCAAAAAATATCACCTGAAGAAGGCCAGAGCTTACACCGATCGAAATGTCATGAATATGCCAAGGAAAATTAGGAACATCCGAACAATATAAATAGTGTAAAAATAAAAATACCGGTATGAATTATTGTTTTTTTTTTCATCATTTCACCAAAGGCAAGGTGATAAAAACCAATAAAGGAGCCAGTGTGTATTGAGACTGACAGAAAGAGTGAACACCTTATTCAAAATGGAGGACCGTAAATGACTTGCATTAAAGCAGATAGATGACGATTGACGTTGCATTTCAATTTTCGAAGATTGTATTTGACAGAAAAGCAAGAAACAGAATGAGATTTCCAAAGACGAGATGTACGCGAGAAAACGTTAGATCAGAACTGATGGTTATATCGATAAATTTCAACAATTTTAAGACCTATCTACGAATCTCGTCTTCGTCCTTCTTGCCGTCTCCCTTCATGGCGTTGTCGGTCATGGATACACAACTGCTTGTTTTTTGTAGCTATTAATAAATGATATAATTTTGTAATTTCTCCTAAAACTTGTTCCATCATCCATGTACTCAAGCTCGCTAGGTAAATTCTTCTTCTTCTTCTGTTACTCTTGACTTCAATATGTCCTGTGAGTATCAAATGTTCTAAGCCTTCTTTGCTCATTATATGCGCGAGAAATTTCAACTGCCTCTTCCTGAGTTTAAATATGTGTCATTTTTCTTTATATTTTCTCTAAAACGTCGTCGTTGCTCATATGTTCTGTCCATTGCATTCTCAGTATCCTTCTGTAGAAGCACTTTTCTGAAGCTTCACGTCTTTATCTGTGAGTAATCACTGCCATATAGGTCAACTGATATTACGTAAAAATACCGTACACTTTTCATTGCTTCTAAAGAATAATTACTTTTTCTTAATGTTCTGCTTAGCTTTTGGAAGGCATATTTCGCTATCCAAACTGGGCCTTCGGATTTCAGTGTCACACCCTCACTCTTCTATTAAACACTCTCCTGATATTTAAATTGTTGTACTTGTTTGATTTTGGTATCTCCAATTTGGAATTTATTTGTTGGACTGTTCCTTTTGCTAACAAACATGCATTCTGTCTAGTTCTAGACTTAAATTCTTGAAATCGAGGTACCAAAGATAAAAACTCACGAGAACTATTACGGTTACTTCAGTCCGCAAATATATTCCCTGTGCAAATCAATATTTGGGAATCTTATCGAGGTTTGTAAAATCCATATATATATATATATATATATATATATATATATATATATATATATATATTATCCATGTATAGAAATGGTAACAGGAAACAAACTTTGAAATATTGCAAGTGGATGGAATTGATATGCCGAGTCAGGATTATGAACATTGCAGAATCTTCATTAGATTTTGGCAACAGTCTCTAGATATATAGCAGAAGCATTAGACCACATATGGCAGTAATATTCAATGCACGGTTGAATGTTAGAGTTATAAATGTGCAAGATAGATACGGCTGAGAAAAATTCCTTAGAACAAATTAATGAACCCTCAGATGTAGCAATTCATTCAATATATCAATCAAATTTATATCACTGGAAGGCCTTAGCTAGAGAAAGCGAAATGAGTTAATCTAATAAAGGTGAACATCAACCATGCTAATATGGGGCAAAAAAAATTCCCTAAGAGAAAACCGAGTAATTTCGTTTTGGAGGCGTTAAAATTAATGAGCTATTTCTTGTCCCAGTTAACAAAAATTAACAACAATCTAAAGGTTATTTTCGAGGTCAGCTGCTAATGTGTCTTTATCGAACAGGAGTAAAGAATTTTAACATCAGTATAAATATCCAAATAAAATCCGCTTTTATTTATAGTTTTCTGAAAAGCCTGATATTTTACATAAAGAAAAGTTATTATTGGATAATAAAAATTATTAATCACTCCTATATACATATATACATTTGCATCATCTATGGTAAGATTTATGATAACCTACTTTATACATCGGGATAAAAATAACCCAGTCTAAACAATATCCTAGGTTATAAATGCTTCTAATATTTTTATAAATACTTACTCTAACTCGACTGAAATACGGTTACTTCAGTCCGCAAAAATATTCACTGTGCAAATCAATATTTGGGAATATTATCGAGGTTTGTAAAATCTCTCTCTCTCTCTCCCTCTCTCTCTCCCTCTCTCTCTCTCTCTCTATATATATATATATATATATATATATATATATATAACGTTATATATTTATAACTATTTCATAGGAAAGAAATATGACAGTCTAAAATAGGTCACACGAAAGATTTTTTACCTCTTGTTTTACTTCTTTCCAATATATATATATATATATATATATATATATATATATATATATATATATATATATATATATATATATGTATATATATATAATATATCGATTGACATTACATTTGAATATTTGAAGGTTATAGCTATCAGGGAAGCAAGTAATGGGAGAGAGGTCCACTGACGGGAAATGCGAGATAAGGAGCTGTTAGAGTAGAAAAGACGGCTATATTTAACCGTTTCGACAGTGAAAGGTTGGGACCGAGATGCCAACCTAATAGCACGCTTAAATTCATGAAGCGATGGAAAAGAGTAATTGCCATGAAAATACTTGTAGAAAAGACAGAGGGAAGCTACCGCACGTCTGTGAAAGAGTGACTGTAGACGAGATGCCAGATTAGAAACTATCACATTGCATATCCATTTCTGAATTTTGTCGAGGACCTCGAGATGAATAGCAGGAGCACCAGATCATATATGGCAGTAGCATTCAATGAAAGGACGAATAGTTGATTTGTAGATTGGAAGGATGGACCTTCTGGTGTGACACAGAGAATCAACTTTCCTTGCGGTAGATGAAAATATTAATGTAGTTATTCCATGTCAGGTCAGTGAAATGCGTGAGACCAAGCAGACGCATGGAGGCGCTCTCATGGAGTTGAGTATCAGTCATACTATTGGGAGGCAGAGCGGGTTCTCTATAGTTTCGTTATGGAGCCATTAAAGTTTACAAGCCATTTCCTGACCCACTCAACCACAGATTGTAGGTCTCTTTCGAAACCAACGACTAGATTAGTTTTGACAGCAATGTTGGATTTACTATTGAGATAGGAGTAAATAGTAGTATCGTCTGCATAGATGCCTACTTGAGAACTGATAACATCAGGATAATCACTGATGAAGATCAGAAACAGTGCAGGACCCAGGAGAGAAGCTTGGGGAACACCAGCGTTTGTATGAAATGAACTGGAGGAGAACCCGTTTAGGACGACTTTCATTTCACGGTTTGACAGGCATTGTTGTATTAAGTCAATCGTCCTGCAATACCGTATCCCTGAAGCTTATATATATATATATATATATATATATATATATATATATATATATATATATATATATATATATATATATATATATATATGGGGGTGGTGGATTCATGTTAGGGTCTTTTTGTGTAATAGATCAACTACAACTGAGTCGTGACATCGAGCCTTACACGGTTCTCCATACTTTTGGCCTTGTGCCGCATCTAAGCTACGTTTAGTATATCGCTATACGCTGATTGGGCTCTTCGACTTGTTGTAATGGTTAGCAAGCTTGTCCACTGGATCAATAACGGCTGAATAGTGAGTTCGATCCTCGTTCTCGTGTCACATTTCACCTACGCTTAGTAAATCGCTGTTTGTGCGTGATTTTTCTTTTGAATAACCGTGTGTAATGAGTGTATTTTAAACGGCGTGCTTATGTGTTTTAAACTGTGTGTTTATGGAAGCTTGGTGTGTATACCTGTTTCCGTATATAGTTGGATGAGTCTAACTATATATGCAATTACATGCGAAGTGTAATGTGTATATTTAACCGAAGGATATATGTAAACATTTCAACGCGAGAAGAACCCAAAGACAGATGCTAGATATACAGACCTTACTCTTTGAATGGAATCATATTTCTGTACTTTCCTCGAAAAGAAAGAAAAAAAAGGAAGGAATTTAAATGCCAGTGCCTGTCTCGGGGATAATTCACCTTTGTGAACTTGGGTCCTGTGCTTGTTCGTTTACTTGCGACAAATTCTCAAAATATCGATCTAGTCGAGATAAATCCTGCCGCGAGCAAAATGTGAAACGAATCACTAATGTAACCTGCTAAGTGCCTCTACTTAACTCGCTAAATGATAAAAAGTATCAACAACATTTTTACCAACATGTATGTATGTAAGTAGGTATGTACAGATGACGATCTATATATTAATGGATCTAATTTTGTCTGTGTGTGTATGCGTCTACTTATTGCTGAGCTGTAATGTCACATCAGTCGTCCTGTATAAGGATATCAGATTGAATACCAATGTTACTCTGAAAAGGAGGACCATGTATCTTACCCTGTCAAAAAAATTGTAACGTCATGTTATTACAGCCTGATAAGGATAAGAGGTTATATTTTTAATAGGGTGAATTAATTGTTTAATCATATACAGATTCTGTGAAATTAATGTCTATTTGGCAATGAAGTATACCTATTCAGGTTTTTCTGTCAAATATATGCTTATGAGTTGAGCGGTCATATATCTTCCAGTTATCTAGTTGTCTGGCGTGTATACCACGATCCTAATCACCTTATCCACATATAGTCGTAGGTGCATTGTATGAAATGAAGCTGTAGTAACAGAGTCGTGTCTTCGAGAAACTAGCCTAACGCATCCCAGACCTCTCCATCCTGGTTTAGTTTTAAACTTTCCTTCAGCTAGACAGATTGCCAACCAAAATTATGTTTGTCTCACTATTTATCTTTAGATTGAGGAAAGGGATTTATTCATACCATTCAGAGGGTACGGTTGACGGGTGTGATTGCAATGAACTCGACTGGAATTTGAACTCTACTCTCCGATTTTTCACTCCGAGATGATAGCCATTACATCAAAGCGCATCCTTTGTGTGTATATCATAAAATATCCCGGTTGAACCGTGTTTTTGCATTTGTTTGTTCGAGTTTAATTTATATGTAAGTCAGGGAAGCACCTATGTTTTTTTGTTCATTCTGAAATGGCAATGGGCACAATTATTACTTCGTTTTCTCTTCTAGCAAACTCAGTATATATTGTGGTTAACAAAGTTAAACTCTTCCGAAATCAGTGATTTCTGATGGATATTTAATTTGATTAAACTTTTTTAATATTCGCTGGTGTGAGCTACGTAATCAATTATAAATGTAACCCTCAAATTGTGAGGAAATAATATAAATAATGATTAAAACAAACGGGACAAATAAATATCGTAAACAATTTTATTTGTCAGCAGTATCACAGAGGTTTTAATAAATACAGAATCCATGAGCGGGCAACTGTAACTGCTGATGTAGAAATATTTATCTCATAAACCTGTGGAAAAACGCAATTTCATTTTTATGGAGGCACTTAGTATTCACAATTTTTATATTTATACACGCTTTACCCAGCATATTGCGCACTTAACGATATAAATATCTCATAATTTAAAAATATATTTCGTCATCCATATATATATATATATATATATATATATATATATATATATATATATATATATATATATATATATATATATATATTCGTAAATGTGTAAAATATGTGTCATATATATATATGATAAATAATTTAAGCGTACACACACACATATATATGTGTATGTATGTATATATATATGTGTGTGAGCGTGTATATACATATGTGTGAGTGTGTTTGTAAAATATTTTCAGATAGTGTGTATATGTGACAAGTGACAAGTGAAAAAATCATTCTAACCAACGCTATATCATTGCCTTGATAAAGTCCCTAAGAAGACGAAACACACTGGCTAAAATGTTTTTTACTTTGTCTCTTTTTTATCCATATATATATATATATATATATATATATATATATATATATATATATATATATATATAATTTTTATATATATATATTTATAAATATATATATATATATTTATATATATATATATATATTTATATATATATATATATATTTATATATATATATTATTTATATATATATTTATAAATATATATATTTATATATATATATATTTATAAATATATATATATATATTTATATATATATATATTTTTTTATATATATATATATATGTGTGTGTGTGTAGATAGATAGATAGATAGATGATTTATATATTTATAAATGTAACAGTTGCTATATTTAGATGGAGAAAGTGGTAAATGTCGGAGATTGAACATTTTCTAGATATAGATTGAGTGGACATAGTTATTAACACTGTATAGTAATTGTTATTTTCACACTTCAATGTGATTTACACACTAAGCACTACGACTCGTTTAGTCGGTAGAGTTGTGTGTAGGTCATGATGGAAGTACATGAAGTGTGGAATCATGAATCATGCACTTCCTAGTTTCGTTCTAATGCTGATAATTATTTGCTCTCACCATATTTAGTTTTATCAAGTACGTTTATGTGACATGGTTGGTGTTTTGCGAGAAGATTTGAATTAATATTTTATATCTATAGATATTAACACCAGATTGTATTAGATTATATCGAGACATATGGAATTATATATATACCGCTAAGGCACAGACCATAATAATCTTGTGCCTAACTACATATCCTTATTGATAATATATATATATATATATATATATATATATATATATATATATATATATATATATATATATATATATATATATATATATATATATTCAAATGAGAGAAAAACAGATGGAGTAAAAATCCATAGTTCGTAGCATTTACTTTTTAAAATGTGCTCAATACACAGTAGAGCAATATATTAGTATTATTGCTATATTTTTCTCATGAGAGATTATAAAAATACCATTTTCATATCGCTACACAAAAGCTTTCACGTTTCAATGCTGTAATTGTACTTCTTCAGATGATGGTGTGTAACTGGTTATTAAATGATTTTTAAGGTAATTTTTAAAAAAAGTTTCACGTCTTTTCCGAAAGTTTAAGTGGGTGTCATAAGTTAAGAATTCGAAACAGACACGTGGGTATGCCCTAATTCACCAATTCACTGTCTGATCTACGCTAAATAGAAAACTAACCTCAGACGGTGGAGGTAGGTGAGTTATTTTTACATGTCACTTTAAACCGGTAATAATCCACTTAAGATTTTTAATAGAAATTCATTAATACTAAGCTATAGCTCTACCGATAATCTTAAAAATATTTTTAAAAAAGCATAATAATAAATTTATAAATCAAAACAAAAACCTGAGTAATAATTGCATTCCAAAACTGCAAACGCAGACAATACCAATAAGTGTAAGTGTAGAAATTCTAACGAGTGTCCTTTACAAAATAGATGTCAAACAGACACTCTTGTTTGCCTAAACACTATTTCTACTATAAATAAATCCATCAGATAAAACATCTTAGATCGGGAGTACCAAGAATTCCTTTAAAACTACGTGGTACCAACATATAGTATCTTTTACCAATAAGGCGTACAGAGATATGATGTCCCTTTCTAAATATTATTGAACTTAAAAGAAGTTAACAAACGTCCCATAGAAAAATGGAGAATATTAAAAAATAGAAATTATAAATCTTTAATTGAAACGTGCTTCTTATGTTTACCTGAAATATTAAAAAATAATCAAATTTGCTGACAAAATATCTCTGTTAAAACAAAGGAGTGAATTAACTGTAAATTACCGACACAGTTCAGCTTATATCTTAATATATATTTAAATTTATTTAAACATTACGTATTACCATTTCTTATAGACATAATTTATTCGTATATAATGATCCACCCCCCTACAGGTATTTACATTATTTTGTTTATTCAGCTTAATATTTCTATGTATCCCCGTCCAGTTAATATTATTAATATCGTATATAGGAGTTTCACATTTTTTATTTTATCTACAGGCCCAAGCAAGAAACTTCGTGAATATAAAATGATTTTTTTAATTTTTTTCTGTTACGTCTGATTAACCCACACCTCCCTTCAACAAATTGAACATGTCATATTTCTTTACAATCACGATACATTTGTCGCTTGCATATCCCACACTGTTAGTACTTCTCAGTTTCATGCGGAACGCAATCTTCGGTTGCTCATAAAATTTAAAAGTATATAAACGCATTAGAAAACTGACTTAAAACGCCCTTCTACCTGTTAGCCAAATAAAATGAAAGACAAATGCGCATTAATTAATTCATGATACATAAATATATTATTATTTTATTTGCTTGTTATGTCTATTTTCATTGTTTCGTGTATAATTCATTGTTTTTATGCTATGATATTTTAGAATTAGGTTATAGAATTTTCTTAGACTTTAGATATACCACAGAAAATCTAGTGAATTATAGACACTGGAATGTCAATGAATGTCATCAATGTTTGCATTTTTGGCGCGAGATTATTCGATCGATCAGTCTTGGAACATCATCAATATGTAACACCAAAGAACGCTTCCAGAATCTTCATCTTCCATGATTTCAATATCTCCATTCTGTTAGCTGGCGAAACACTTCTTCACATTTGCATGTGACGGGCACTTGTCTTCCTATTGTCTCCGGAGTTTTCTTCTACAGGAACAGTATGAATTTGATCGCGCGTTTGGGATTACTCCTTGAAAATTTCAAACATTCAATTATGAGCGCAAATAATATACAAATTAATAATTTTAATACAAAAGAAAGCAGACACTTTTTCGAAAGTGACCAAATAAGAGAGAGAAGGAAAGAAGTTGGTTGGTCTTTTAGAAATATGAATGAGTAACGTATTCCTATATCAGTGAAGTGATTAATCCTTTCTTCATTCTGCAAAAGCATGTCTTCAGATATAAGATCCTTAAGAATGACAAATGCTAAAATCAACGAGACTTAGCTGCTGTCCAACAGCCTTATATGGCCGTGAATCCCAGGTCATCGAATACTGTGTCATCTGTGCTTATTGAAAGCTTCTGCCAGCATTAAATTTAACATGCGTACGCAAGCGAATCCATTTTATAGATAAGCTTCTACAATATAGGAAAATCACATATCACGGTTATAGATAGATATTTGTCATTTTTGAAGGTTTTATTGTTAGCGGAATTGTCCATAACTCATTGAATATAAACAGCTTCAAAGAAATGTTATACGATTATTTAAGATCTGCTTATTATTTGTGACATCGACTAACACTTTAGGCAACAAAGGAAATAGCCTAACGGGTCATGCATATTTTGAAAAAATAATATTGTTTACCCATCCTCTGCATAACGCTGAGTGAGATTATTTCTGGCAAGCAGAGGATGTGGCGGCGCGATAAAACCTGGATAAATGGCAATGAAGTACGTCGACATTCTTTCGTTAATCCATAATGATATCACCAAAACATAAATAAGTGTACTGGTTAACTATAAATTAAAATAATTTACATATGAACAATGTAAATAGAATGAATAAACGGAGCTAACAGAATAGAAGACATGCTTACCAACAGGCTGCATAAAATCCAAGGATGAAAGGCTGATATTAGAGAAAGAAAATATACTTCAGCGCTTGTACGACTGTATTGTAGATCTCTTCAAAGACAATAGAGAACAACTAGCAATACACAGAAATAACGACGGGTCGGAAATAATAAAAACAGAAGTGGACGTTGGACATAAACAAAGCTGCATGTCCAGACGGAATTGTAATAGAGATGATTCCAGCATGGACAAGATTACAGGAATAACAAATATACAACAGTGGTGATATACCTGATGATATATCTGTTTCCATCGCACTGCCTAAGAAACCATACGCAAGCGAATGTGAACTCCACCGAAAAATCAGCCTAATGAGCCACATAACAAAACTCATCATCCGAATTCTGATGAATAGATCTCGCAGCAGAATCAGACCTTATAAAAGACAAGGGCATTGCGGTTTCGTTATCGACACCAATACAAGGAATGCGATATCTATGCTCAGAATATTATCCGAAAGAGCATTACAAATGCAAAAGAACGTGTATATGTGTTTTATAGACTACGCAAATACGTCCAATAAAGTACACCACAAAGATCTGTTAAAGTTACTCAGGGAACTTGACATGTTCAAGAAAGATATTAGAATAATCAAAAACCTCTACTGGCAGCAAATTGTCTGCATAAAAATAAAAAATGAGTTTAACAGATATACAAATATAAAAAGTGGTGAAAGGCAAAGCTGTGTCTATTCACCGGACTTATTCCACCTATAGAGAAAGGCAATTTTGAGAGAACTGCAAATCTTACCAGGATTTATCATGGACGGCCACAATCATAACAATTTAAGTTATGTAGAAGACACAGTGCTGAGAGCAGACACGGAAGGGATACTGCAAATTCTCCTAGAGAAGTCATCGAAGGAAAACGCGAAGAAGGGACTAACCATAAATTAAAAGAAGACAGAATGTATGGTCATCAACAAAACGATGATCTCAAAATGCAATTTATAATTCGGGTAAGCAGGCACATAATTTTAACTATCTGGGAAGTGTTCTTACAGAGGACTGAAAGTGCGACACTATAAGATACGAAGAGGTATTTTTTTATAACACGACAGTGGAGGATAGCGGCTCCTAACTTGTCGCTCCAAAATGCACCAGAAATGTTTAATAATATTGATATCTGGAGATTGGGGAGGCCACTCCATGTGTTCTAGCTCACTTTCATGTTCTTCATACCAATTCTTAACTACTCGAGCAGTATGTATTGGAGCATTATGGTCTTGGAAGTTGCAGTCACCATCAAGAAATATAGTCTGGGCCATTGGATGAAAAAAATGTTCTGGTAATGTTTACATGTTGACTCTACCATGCAGGGCAACTATTGGACTGAGACATTTCCATGATATGGCAGCCCAAACTATCACTGATCCAACTCCATGCTTCACTGTTGGAAGAAGGCAGTCACGGTTGTAAGCTTCTTTGTGCTGCCTCCACACACAAACACGCCCTGAAGTTGATAAAAGAGAAAAACTTGACTAGTCTGAGAATATGACTTGCTTCCATTGGTTTGCAGACTCGGCATTGTGATCTCTGCACCACTTCAACATCTGAATTTTGCGAGTGGAGAGAAGAGTTTTCCTTACGGAAAGGCTGAATATCATGGAAGGGCCTTCCATGATATTCAGCCTTATGGAGCTCACAACGAACAGTTTTAGTAGAAACTGGACTATTCAGATGATTATTCAACTCAGCATCACTTTGGCCGCAGTCGTCCGATGATTCTTTGCCACATTGCGTTTCAATGCACGTCGGTCCCTGTCAGTAATTTGCAAGTCCGGCCCGAATTGATACGGTTGCTCGTGATTTTGCCCTGTTTCTCGAATTGCTTCATAGTTCTTGATATGGTAGCTCTTGAAAAACCAAACTGTTCAGCAACCTTAGTGATCGTGGATCCTGCCATGCGAGTTCCAACGATTTGCCTCTTTTCAAATATGGAGTGGTCACGCATTTAGCTTAAATATTACTAAATTATAAAATAAATAAAACAAAGACAGTAAATTAGATAAATAAACGTATTTACAATAGATATAAACTGCAATTACGAAGTTTTAGTTAAAGTTCTTAATATAATAGGTCTTAATATATAGGAGTGGAATTTGCACTTGTCCAATTATTTTGTTCAACCCCTCTATATATAAACATTGAAAGCATTCCAGTTACTGTTAAGTAAAGAGTAGATGTTTTGAATCTAGTTGAATAGTTTTGCAATATTTTTCAAGGACAAAAGAATAATAAATGAACTGACGTTAAACTCGTATATTCGTGACAATTCACGGCGGCGTCAGTTATAGAAACGATAAAGAAAGATATTTATATACCCATATTTAAAGGTAAAAAACTAAGAAATATATTCATATCGATGGTGACACTTTCTTACAGATATATATATATATATATATGTGTGCGTGTGTGTGTGTGTGTGTGTGTGTGTGTGTGTGTGTGTGTGTGTGTGTGTGTGTGTGTGTGTGATCTTGTAGTTGATGTGGAAGGTAATGGGTTGTTTAGGAATCTTTCCGTCTAAATTAATTTCCAAGTGAAAGAAATCGGATTGCTAAGAAAAAAAAGAAAATAATTTCTATTGTAATGTGATGAAGTGAAATTTGTTCATAGTCCATTTCGATAATGGTGAGATTTAGATTGGCAATGGTTTCATCACTCCTCATATCTTCTTCTTCTTCTTCTTCTTCTTCTTCTTCTTCTTCTTCTTCTTCTTCTTCTTCTTCTTCTTCTTCTTCTTCTTCTTCAACTACTAAGACTACTACTTCTAACTATGCCACTTATTGCTCTAAATCATGATGTATGTTGTGGTCGCTTGCGACGGCCGTAAAATTCAGTTGCTGCATCTTATATAAAACGCTCGGGTGCAAATTTGCTGAAGACCTCGATTGATTTCTTCCTGATTTATTTTTCCGCTTGCGTGAATTTTCAAGTGAGAGAGAGAAAGTCGACTAAGGGTGGTCCTAGCGGCAGATTATTAAACTGCTCTCTACAGGGGGTATCATATTAATTCCGTCCGCAACCGGTTAACCTGCGCGACAGTCCGTACGTTTCACTTACAATCTTCCACCTTTAACTGCCTCTGCAAATCTCGCCAGTCAACTGTGCCTTCCCCAAATCCATACCAAAACTCCTCCTTCTATTTTTCGCCTTTTGTGTGGTGGAACACTTTCGGTTCCCTCCCGAGACGCTTCTAAAATCATGTAGAAATTAGCAGATTTCTCTCGAACCATCGCGAACCAGAAGTCCTTCGTCATTTATTTATTTAGCGGATCAGATTCCAGGCCTAATTATAACTAACACTGGTCCATTGCATTCATCCGTGAAATCCTAGGGTGGCCCTAAGCCGTGTTGACATTTCTCACTGTGGGGTCGATTTTAGAAGCTTTTCACAGAATAACGTCTATTGTTTGGCGACTGGATGACCAGTTAGCCCACAACGTAATAATTTTTAATGTTGCTAAAAGTTCTTTTTTGTTGTTGTTATGTTCTTGATTTATTTTTATTTTTAAAGAACCCACTGTAAATTGCGCTGAAAATTTTCACATGCATCCAATTACATAACATTCTTCTATGTGAGGTGCCGTTTCAGGACATGGATTTTTATGACTATCCACCATTTCCTTTACTTTGTACTTCTCAGTGTTGACTTTTTGCAATGCCTCCTGATCCCCTTTCTGCCAACGATTAAGCACGTTAAGTCGGATATTCGCTGATTTATCTCTTGCCTTCTACATGACATGTGAATATCCATATTCTCCAATCCCTCTTTATACGTCCGAGAAAAATTCATTGCCTCTTTCTAACACCAAATATATAAGTATTGTTTTTGTTTCAGTTCTCTTTAAGACTTCATCTTTGTTCACATGTTCAGCTTTGGTCTTCTCCACATTTTTCTCTAGAATCGCATTTCTGTTGCATGGAGTCACTTATTCATCTGTACGTAGATTGTCCGGTATCTACTGCCATATAGAAAGGCTGATATTGTGTTTAAATATTCCTGCTTTTTAATTATATTATATTGTGTCAAGTCATATTTCGATATTTCAATGCAACTTCGAATTTCTCCGTCACTGTCATCACCTTTCATGACGGTCGATAATGTTATTATAACGATGTTACAGAACGAATGGATTTTGGTTCATTGGAAGTTTTAAATACTGTTTTAAATTAATATAACTCTTTTCTATAACCAAACCAATACGTATTTATTTTTAAAATAGTTGCTATAAACATTGTTATGCCGGTATTAGATGACCAATGATTCACGGTTATATGCGAAATTTGGACAGTAGCAAAATCTTGTTACATTAAAATGTGTATATACTAATATCTATAAAACAGATTGCACTTTGAATTCTTCTTTTCTTATATACCATGTCCCTGTAGGACGTGGGCGATCATGGCTCTCCATATGTTTATAACTTTTGTTTTTTAAACAATATTCATCCAATTATTATCTCCCAAAACCTTGTTCTCTCATACATTAACACAACTTCATTAAATGTGTCACTTAACGTTTCCCTAGGCTTTACTTGCCACGAGTATGTCAGGCCTGTGTTAAATTGGCTAAGTCTTCATTCCTTATTATGTCTCCTGATCAACAGTCCCTTCCAGATTCTATGTACATGTATATTTTTATTGCCATATTACTTTAAACTTGTAGTGGGTTAGCCAATCTGTATCAGTGACAAATACAAATTAAACTGACCCTCTATTATTTTTACTAAATCAAATACAACAAAGACAACAACAAGAGAAATAATCAAATAGAAAGATATTTGTTTCAACAAAAACTATTTTTATATAACAGCAAGTACACATGATATAATAAAGTTTTTTAAAACATATTATAGTTCATCGTTGTGTGATCCAGGGTAATAAAATGAGTTATGCTATAGATCTAGTAAGAAACTAAACAGTTTATGTTTATGGTGAAATTGAATGAAATAGATTGCTTGATTTACTGTAGCGTTGTCTTGCTTCGACTGATATTGTTACGATTTCCTTTGTATTGTTAAGTGAGTGAGTTGTTTTATGAATCTCATCTTGGTTCAATTCGTCACTCGATGAGTTGATGGTGAAAAGGAATTGAATTCCACAAGCCGGGTTGATTTTAATAAAAAAATAACTAGGAATAAGTGAGGAAGTTGTGTTTCATGGATTTGTGTGACCAGTTGATTATTTTAAGGACTCACTGAATAAGTTGCATCGAAGTTTCATATTTATGAGTTTTTTTTTTGGCGGGGGCTCCAGAAAATGCTTATATTTTTCTGGTGTGTTGTACTATGAACAGGTCAACTCGAGGTGAACCGTGCGGACGTAGACAGAAACGTGACATTATTTATGGACCAATCAGAAAGCATTTTTTTCGTACTGAACTTTAGAGTCGAATTTGATGGGTTCAGCACAAACTGAGAATACTATGCTGTGATCCACTTTTAACATTTTAAAACAAAGAAGGTTAGAAATCTATTTCTACAAACTTCGTCGGTTTTCACTGAATTTCTTTTTATTCTTATCCTTATTCTCCAGAACAACTTCGCTATTGCCTCAACTCCCCTCTTTACTATAGTGGATACTGCCCACCATTCACAGCCATATAAAAGGATTGATATTGCATAATACTACAGCACTTTTTTCTTTGTTTCTAATTAAATGGTTATGCTTATTAAAACTTTATTTATCCTTTGGAAATGAATGCCCGCTATTCCAATGCACCTTCGAATATTTATGTCACATTATCTGCCGTCTGCTGAACATTCGAACTTGCTTGTTTTTCCATTTCATAGCGCTTAGTCTTGACTGAAGTACGGTGGTTTTAATAGCTAGCCTTGCGGATTGATCAAATGTTTGTTTATTGGTTTGCTGATCGAAATGATAAATCGGAGAGCCGAGTTCGAATTTCATTCGAGTTCGCTACATTCACTTACGTGCAAATAACCTTGGCTAACACAAGAAACCATTTTTCTTCCCTCACAAGCTATCGGTAAATAGCAGGAATTAAATCCTATAGTCTTGGGTGGCAACCAGTCTAGGAGTTGGACAACTCTAGATTCAAAACCTATGAGTTTAATATCGTCACCAAAATATATTTGTCCAAATGTGGTGAGTACGGATACACCCAGAAAGATATGGGTAATCAAGAGGTAGTTTCTCCAACAGGAATGAGAAGTCCCTGGATTTGGAATCAGTGCGACCGCTAGAAGATTTTGGCATATTCTTCTTGCTATGTATTAGGTACTTGCACCTTTTGCGCTAAAAAAGAGCATATAGTTATGAGAAAAGACCCCAAACTTGATGAGAACAAAGTTTAATTGTCGAAATGTTTATGTTAATGAGAGGAAAGACCAAATATTTTCTTATTATTATATTAATTTTTAATATTTTCGGATACAATCTTCTGTTTTTGCATCAGAGGTCGGCGAAAAAGATTACTTTGAGAAATTCAGCGATCTTTTGCGATAAAAAGCACATTGCAAAAGTCTAATAATTGTCAGATTTTAATGCGATTTTCAAGAATTATTCAGAAATGAATTAAATTATTTTCGAAATATTCTTTTTTAGAAAATCTTAGTAAAATATACTTTTAAAGCTGTTACCCCCACTTACTTAATTTTATGAAATTTTGAGAAATTAAATTTTGATCCGAATATTTTTATATTAGTTAAAATGAGGGCTTTGTGAAGAATATAAGATTTCATTTTGTTTTTTCAAAAAGTTACTCATTTACCTCAATTCTGACACGAATCTTAAAATAAAAGATGTAATAAAACTATGATATTATTTAATTAGAAAATATTTTCATTGCTTTTCGAGATAAGATATATTAAGGACAATCTTGTCTTAAAAATAAATTTGATGAATAATGAATTTTTACAAGAATCGTTTTCATTTTTTTTGGTTTTAATTATAATAATTTATACGGTTTCAAATCTTTTAAATTTCTGCATTACTTTAATCCCGTTAGATGATATATTTTATTAAGTAAAAACTATATTTACTAATCACAAATGGAAAAGCTTAGTGGAAATGATCAAGCACCAAGATTTTTAAAATAATTTTGATTTTTTTATTGTTGTATAAACGTACCGTTTTTGAAAGTACAGTAGACCATACGTAGAAAATAAGAGCGATGCCTATTAAATTTAAAGCCGGAAAATGATCAAATTCAATATAATAATTAGAATAAGGAGAATAATGTTCTATTTTTAAGATTATTGAGTACTTAAAAATTATATAAAACGGCGCTCACGTCATTTTATAGATAAAGACTCTGCAGAATAACAATCAATCTGTTATCACCTCGTCAAACACGTGAATATAGCTATTTTCAGTTAAAAACGCAGTAAGGTTTTTATTACAAATTCATTTTTGCGTTATTTTAAACTTAAAACAAATAATATTTGGTTCAAATAAGATTAATTACATTTTATATCAGCTAATATTCCTCAAGTAAAGGATCATAAAAAGATATTTTATTTTTGCAAGATTTTTCAATCTGGGAACTAACTTGTGTTTAAAATATCTTAAAAATGGACGACATTGACAATGTTAAAGAAGAAAAATTAATTTCGATTCCAGACGATATAATTTCAGTATAATTTTTTTGTATTTTGTTTACTAAAAATAGTATATGTAATCCTTTACCTTTCGAATAAAGCTAAAATGAAAACTTCAAAAGAGGTTTTTCATTTTTTTTTAATAATTTAAAACATAAGTACAGCAATTTTACTGAAGGTACCTACAACATATTCTGTCTTCTTACAATTGAAGATTTTTACGCGCATTCTGAATTTATTTATTGCAGTAGATAAAATAAATCTGTAATGGTTGAATATATCTGGTAATAAAGCACTCCACTGCGATACGTTGAATACGCAAATAAAATTTAATTTACATTTATTTATTTATTATACACATACAATTTATTTCATAACAAGAAGAGATATAAACCAACTGTAGATAGGAAAAATGTATTGCACAATTTTTGATAGTAGTAAAAACAACAACAAAAATGGAGAAATTGAAGTACCCGCAAACCATCATTAACCAAATAGCTAATGTTAATCTTGAGATCAGATCTCGGGTTGGGGCATCAAGATCCGCATTTTGCTTGCATAATACCCTGGTACAGAATGTGCTCTTTACAAAAACATAGGTGAAGCTCCAAGTGTGAGCGGTTGTACTGTATGACTGTGAGACATGATTGTCTTTAATGTTAACAAACTGGTGTCTTTCAATACGATATCCTCCAAGAGGATATTGCGAATCAACTTGACAGACCACAAAACAAACCAGTTGGTCCAAGATGAGAAAGGAAATGGGAGACTGTTGGTCGCGATTATAAGGAAGAAAACACTGTAATATTTTCGCTAAGTCACGAGGGCACAGAAAATATGCAAAAGGAAGGCATCGGTGGCACGAGAGCGACGAGAAGACTAAAGCGATACTAGACAGATATTGTGGGAGATTGGACCGGGATAAAACTGATAGAGTGTTGGTTCGTGACAACTGGAGAGAATCAGTGCAAGTGTACATGCTCCCTCAAGCCCAGTAACGAGGATAGAAAGAAGTAAACTATGCAAAAAAATTTTCTCCACGAACGATGTACAGGAGTAAACTAAAAAATAAACTTTGAGAAACAAATGTTTGATGATATATATATATACATTATCTTTAATATGGTATATTTGGGCATCAATCCCTCTTTTAAAAAGGTTTCAATAAAACGAGTGACAAGTTACTGCGGTTACTTTCCTTGTTGGCTCCGGGTCATGCAATTTAATAATTGTCTATTTGGAGAATAATCGCTTTTTTTTATAAAGGTTTGTTATTTCTACTACAGCCATCCGTTAGAATGGCTTCAAAACTAGTTTGAAGACTACTCAGGTATATTTGTTGATTCAAAACAAACAGAACCAAACTAATTATTATAAAGCAACTAAGTCGAGCGGACTTCAGTTGCATTTCCTGGTAGCGGCTGCATAATCAGACATGACCAGCAGTTTGAACAACGCCAGTACGCTCATGAATTCGGTCAGGATGACTTGTGCCTACGTGCTACACAACCATAGACGCTTTTCAAAAATTTCCGTTTACCCATTCTCAATCAGAAATTATGTTTTTTACGTACTTGCCAAATGTTCTGCACGCTGAGATCTTCCCCGACTCCGATAACATGAAGAAGTCACCTTCCTGACAAATCAAGCATAGTAAGATTTGAACCAAGGACTGACGGTGTAATCATTCTGACCACTCAACCATAACGCCAGTATGACGTTCTGGATATATTATAAATTTCAGCGACATTATGGCTGATAAAATTATAAAAGTTGAGATTCGCTTTGCAAATGAGACAAAATAAT
>OZ038475.1:72831316-72838816 GCA_964036315.1 Acanthosepion esculentum
AAATACACAAACATTTCACCAGCAGTCGTAAAACCTACTTCACCAAGGTCTGTTCTTATTTAGATGGGGAAATTCAACGACGAAATAAATTTCACCTAAAGCGAAGGTGTGAAGATCCATCATCAACTAAAGTTACCAACTCACAAACTTCTAATAAACAGCAGCGTCAATCAATACCTGTTTCGGGTGTCAGAAGTCGAGTCCAGCTGAATTGTTAGGGGATCAGCAGGAAACCCAAATAACTGAAATTGAAAAAACAGATTGCCAAAGGCACCAGCCCTTCAGTTTACACAAGTTTTGACCTCCTGATAGACAGGACCTTTTAAAAAAAGGTGAATGTGGAGTAATCCAGGGTTACCTCCCTTGTGAAGGAACAGTATCTGCCTACGCTATAAAAACGGAACATGAATGAGAAAGGGAGATTTTACATTCTCCGCCTTAATGAGTTTGGACGCCAAAACAAACAAAGACTACATTTTCTCTTCTTTCCTCCTCCTATAATTTAATACATTTAAATTTATACTATAACACGTAGTAACTACTGTAGTTGCACGTGGTTAAGGATTAAATAAATAAGTCACTTAAACATAAATTTAAATATCGAAGAGTGAAATGTTTAAAAAGACAATTCTTTATTAAAGGTTTAACTTTAATTTCGTTTTCCGTCGCAATTGCAATGGCTATCATCTAATTAAACCGTAATTAAAACGTAAGCAGGACACGGTTCATTGCCAGTATGTTTTCTGTTTCTATCAGGCGTACTGTAAGGTATTCGAAATATTACATAGTTCGGGTTCCCCCTTTTTTTGCTTAAGAGCGAAGGGATCATAAAGAGTGTTGATTTTAAAAGAAAAGATGATTTGAACGCAAAATATATGTAAACAAACTATGGACATCGGTTGCGTACATGAAGAAAGATTATACCGAAGTAAGATGCAGAATAAAGATAAAATAAAACTTTTACGTACATAGAACGCTGAGGTAAAATGCTAAACGTCCCAAAGCCCTCCGTCTAAGCCAGTATTTACTAAATGAATAATAATAGACGTGATAAAATGAACACTATCATGAAACCAGTACAAAAATCATGATTATTTGATAATAATTTATGAAAGCGGGAAATACTGAGATTGGGAAAAATTCTTATTTTAATACGGGCCGGAACCCAACTGAAATTCGTCTCAAACTTTAAAAAAATATATATTTCAAAACTCTCTAATCCGATATTTTTATTTTTAAAGACAACGTTTGAAATGATAAAATATCGGATTTAATATTAAATCGATTAACTCTTCCGAAATGTCTTAGTTATATTTTCTAATAACTGGGCATATATGGGATTTCTTGCATAAATGAGCGAGGGGATGTGTATTTTTTAAAAGGGCAAATACTTTCTGATCGAGAAGCGTCACAGCGCCGTTTGATCTGGGGAGCGTTACAGCTCTCCGGATCAAACGGTGCACTCTCCAACAAAGAGGGATGCAAATTCGAAACCCACCGTAGAGCATATTTTCTTTATTAAGTTCTTCTCGATAGACTTTATACACACTGTTTGAATATAAACAAAGATGTTTAAAAATGACATTCAACGAATTAATTTTCTAGTTCTTAAAGAGAAAAAAATTATATCTTATAAACTCTGTGGTTCACAATTGGCAACAAAAGACCTAACCAAAAAATTAAAAAAACATAATTTAAGGGCTTTTAACAAAGCTGTGTAGCGCGTATAACTAGAATTAAGCACAATGATATAATGAAGATGTTGATTACAACACGACTTTAAACAAAAGCTTAGTGAGGAAACTGCCATCTATACTAGAAAGGCTGATATCCATTATTCACTTGAGGAACATATTTTCATAGAAAACTGTTTCAAGATGTAGATTTTATCTGCCAGATGATTGTTGAGGGCTTCCCGTATGAAAACGTTTATTCTCACCATAATATTGTCATGAATATGCCTTGAAAACCAAGATCACGCCATAATGATTACATCGAATGCCTCGAAAATCAAACTAATTGGAATATAACTCGTTTGGTTTTCGCGGATCGGAAAACGAATAACCACCACTCCCGATGAATGGATGTCTCCTCCGGTAGGCCCCGTGCCTTGTGCGACTATTGGACGTTGATCTCAACCCAGATATCGTGTGGAACTCGTATATATAGACCCATCGCTTAAGATGCTAGAAAAATGTTCGTTTCCCTGTACCGCTCCAGTAAATATCCGACTTCCCGTTCTAGAAAAGAGCCAGAGCAGGCCTAAAATGAAATACTGGGGTCATATTTGGGCAGAAGCTGTCCACTTCTCATTTCCCAGTCTCGATAGAGCCCAAAAGTATCTCCGCATCCTTGCGGGTGACAAATTATTTTCCAGCGTACAACTACTCTCTCACAGACGAAACGACGCAAGCCTCTCGCTGCTCAATCGCTGCTTCAATCGAAAGTCTGCAGTGTCATTACATTCCTTAGTTCTATCAGTTATAACTTTTACAGGTACGACCAGCTATACTATGCGCATTGCTGCGAACCACCTATATTTTATCCGTATCCAATTGGTGGGAAGTAAATCCCACTTGAACATATTCTTCCCACGATCCACTGCTCTGTGGAACCAACTGCCAAGAGGAAGTTTTTTTCCGATTCAGACAATATTAACCTGTTTAAGTTATCTTCCTCATATATCCGAAAAACTGTGCCTATTAATCTGTAACCCTCTACCTCGAGTGGCTCCCGGAGCTTGTACAAGTGAAACCCTACTGTAAAGAAATACAATGATTACTCAATGTAAACAGTGTTCCATATTTGCTAAACTAAAAAGTAATCGTTAAAGAATTCTCTAAAAATAAAATCTCTTTAAATAAACCGACGCTTTCTTCACATATAAAACAGTTATCGCATTCAGTAGACTAGAAAATGTATTCATGAGCATAACTAACCTCGCATCTGCTAATTAAAGAAGCCATCGTTAATAAATACATAATTATTGATTTTTCATTTTTAATATAAAGGGTGTTTCAATAACTTGGATAGATGTTCAATGGGAATTAACTTTAAGCGTCTAAAGATTTCTTTTCTTTTTCTTTCAGATTTGGCGGATATTTGGCCGATATTATTTTTCACACATACTTGTCATGACTTAAATAACATGATCCCATAGAGAAATAAATATTTTTTCACCAATAAGACTGATTTATTTACTGCTGACTTTGATCCGTCTTAATGAAACACCCTTATATAAAATCCGTCTTAATGAAACACCATTTATAATTTAACCACGTTCTTAAGTTTCTTTTTTTAATGTCTTTCATAGATTTTATTTATTTTATGTATAATATTGATTAAACTACAGTCGCGTTTGCGCACATTATTTCTCTTACGTGGGATGGCTTTCGTCTACTCTGATTGAAATTTTATGTATCAATTGCTTTTGTCTGGACTCCACAGAAACCCTTTCTCCTGCATGACATTGTTGTTTACACGACACAAATAAAATGGATGTGGGTGTATTCGGCACTATTGTTTGGACGAATTATTATGAAGAATATTGATTGCTTCTGCACTTTAAAATAGTCTTTTTTTACCTCTTAAAATCGTGCTATACAATTGAAAATACAATACACTACACGGGGAATCTCTTGTTGCTCCTGATATGCTATAATGGAGAACGGATCAGTGAGTCATAATAATTCTTATCGCAGTAGAAGCTTAGAGAATGTAAACCTCCCTATATAGCAAAAGAGAAACTGAAAAAAAAGCTGTCGGTGAAAAACACTTACATGGCGAATTGTTGAGTATGCATATCTTATTTATGCGCATTTGCATAACTTTTTATGGATAGGAATTAAACAATATACCGCAATCTTTCATTCGCACCGCCGCGTAAATAAATCTACCATTCGTCCGTACATTTAATGCTGCGGCTATATCTGGTCTTGAGCCCGAGCTGTCCATCTCGAGATTCTTGATACAATTCAAAGAATTGTCTGTAATTTAATCTATCCTTACCAGGCATCTCGACTTCAGTCCCTTTCTCATCGATGTGACATGGCATCTTTTCTGCAAATATTTTCATGGTCACTCTTCCGATTAACTTTTTTCCACCCTGGTGCCACAAATATATGTATATAAATGTGCTACTTGTTTGGCTATAAGGTCTTACCTGTTTACTGTTAAACTAGTCAAATACAACTGCTACGTCTACATTATTTTCCCTCACTTCTCGCCTTTTGAACTCCCTTCTTATTTCTTGCTTCCCTAATAACTACAATTTAAAAAAATTCAAATATCAACATTAATCGCTATATTCTGTTTTTTTTAACACAGTTACATTATTGTTCTCTCATCAATAGTCTAAACAAAAGTCTTCACATTATCTTTCTCCCCCTGTAACCTCCTCTGCATTCTAGTGGCATTGCTTGTGGTGAAAAGATTATGACATGAAATTTCTATTATTGACCTTTCTCTTAATAATGTCTTCTCATTCTTTTAAATTAGCAGTAATCCCTTGCGTCTTAGTGACATTACCCCCACCGTAGAGTGAAATGATTAAAAAATTAAGTAATTCTAATTCTATCAAAATCCCCTTATTTTAAAGGTTAAATAAGTCTGCTGAGGCAGCACGCTCTTATCTTATGCATTTGCTGAATTCATCTTCTAACCATTTTACAATTTTAAGTTCTGTATTATTCTAATATCCTTCCGAAATAAGCCAAGCTCACTTAGAAGGTCAAGCACTTCTCTGTGACGTAATTAAACTATTATTGTATAATCCAATGTTTTTAACGTAATCACACTGTTCTTGTCCCTTTTCCGGTCTAATTATTCTATGCGCTCTGTTCATCTGAATTCGAATCGTAGACGATATGGGACTCATTAGTCTGACCAATGGAGTTATAATTCGTTTAGGTCCAGTTTGCTTTTTTGTTTTTGCACGAGACTATGAAAATGGATTTACTTATATCTTCCTGTATATCACCATTGTCGTCTATGTCGTTTAGTATGGCTGTAATTTTGTAAATTCAGTAATCACCAAAAGCTTTCGGAATCTCAGTTACACTTCCATCTGGTCCTATTACCTTCTTTCTGTTCAATTTGGCCAGTGCTGAATTCACTTCAGAATTTAATATTTTTGGTTAGTCCGTATTTCTGTGTATTGCAGAATTTAATCTTACGTCGTGAGTGAAGATTTCAATGTATTTGGTCTCTCTTTGAAATATCTTTCTGCTATCAGCTTTCTTTTGATTTTAGTCACCCTCTTGATGAGCATGATTTTAGTCTGTCATTTTACGTGTTCTTCTATGCTTATGTGCCTTATTTCTGATGAACATTCTTTCTGTTTCAGCACAACATTCGTAAAGTCCTACCTGTTTGCCCTTTTTAATCAGTGTTACCCCAAACAAAGCAGTACAGCCACTAACACGCAAGGGGTTACAGGGTGTGGAGGAATTAAGAACAGAAACATTAGTAATGAGTAGAAACAGAAAAAAAAAGCATTCATGGGAATAGCGATTGACATTACATTTAAATTCCTGCACATCAAATCTAGTTTGAAAGAATTGAGTCCGAATGGATTTCCACGAATGAGAAGTGCTAGAAAAGAAACTGTTAACATAGATGTTACGGCTACATCTAGCTAGCTCAACTGTAAATTGATGAAATCTCTCCCTCCTGTCTAGTATTGCGCTTAAATTGATACAGTCAAGGTACTATAGCGAAGAGCTCATCCGAACAATTACCATGAAAATCTTTATAAAAAAATGCACACAGAGGAAACCTTACATCTATCGGCAAGTGAGTGAGGATAAGAAACAGGAATTTTTTTTTTAATCGAATTCACCCCAGGGAAAGCAGTAAAGTCACAATGACACAAAGGGTTAATAGGTGTAAAATAATTACAAGCAGAAACATTACTAAGTAGCAAGAACAAAATGAGAATAATCAGGAGGACGGTAGATAGCGATTGACATTGCATTTAATTTTTTAAAGATTAAAGTTGGCTGGAAACAATGGTCTGTATCTCTTTCTAATTTTTTTTGTGCAATGTCCAATATTATGTACCATATATTGATATTGTTCGATATCTCCTTTCCCATCATGTCGATAATTTAATCTGTCATCCATTCCGTTTGTCTTTCCTAGTATTCTTAATGAGGATATATCTTGCTGATATCATTAACCCAGTTCCCAATGTGTCCAATTTCGAATTTAAAAATTCTCATATACTTTATAGACTTCATTGTATCTGTTTTAACGCTCTCTGTATAGGCTTCCTTCAAATTTGCCTGGGTATTGACTTGACTCGTTTCAACTTTCATAATTTTACAGTAAGGTTTACATTGCAATGAATTGTCGTCGTTCCTGTCGTCGTCACTTCAGCATGTTATACTTTTATAAATCTCATTGATCGTTATGTAGCCGGGTTGTGTTTTTAGTTTGTGTTCCTCGGTTTCTGCATGGCTATAAAGTTAATGGGTGTTCTTACAACCATATGCTGTCTGCCATCTGATCTTTCGACATGCATCAATGGGACTATGTTCTTCCGGGTTCGTTACAAGTTCTTTAACCAAATTTTCCAACTAATTCAACAATCTCGTTTCCTCCGTATTATGTTTTTCACGCCTCCTATAATGACTATTATTTCTTACGATTTGCATTGAGTCATGACGTTATCTGGTGTATGTTAAAATAACTGCTTTTGTTCCCTGCATTTTTATGCATATAAAACCACTATGTGTATCCTAGAACACATTTCTTCTTATATTTGTTTTAAATGAGATCTTTTCACTTATTTTTCTCTATGACAGCATATGACACTGAGGAAGTCTCAGTTATTTACCCAACTAGATTCGCATAAAAATATTAACATTTAACCAATTAAGTTCTTGCTTTACATCTTTTTTAGCTGTTCATATTGATTCAGGCGCTGGATGACGCACAGATGACACCTGTCTGTCATGTCTCCGTACCGGTAAGGGATCAATTCTAAGTAATTTGTCTACCTTTACTAGTTGTTTTTTTTTTTGTTTTTTTTTAGGTTTTTGCTTTTTCTAATAATAACGCTCAGATGACATGTGTAGCGCATGTCTCTCATTACGATGCGGGGATTCAATCCGAAAAAACCATAAGTAGTGTTACGCCATTATACGTGATGGGAATAATGTCGAGAACCATGAATGTTATTGTGGTTGGTTGTCTACTGGTTTCCATTTGCCGTCTCCAATGAGATTCTTATGAAACACTAGCTCCAGTTAAGTGGAACTTGACACATCAAGAGTTCTTTCGCTCTTTGACAGGTCTTATTTTATCCTACATTGTTGCTAAACATTCAACCCACTCTCAATAAATAGGAATGATGCAACCAGTTTAATTGCTTGCCATCGAAAAATAGATCCCACACAAATAAAATCATACACGCACAAACACACGCCATATATATATATATATATATATATATATATATATATATATGAATTCAGCCTGAGACTTTCTTTGCTTGGT
>OZ038475.1:72843816-72913816 GCA_964036315.1 Acanthosepion esculentum
TATATATATATGTATGTATATATGTACCGTTATTGAACCTCATATGAGAAACCACCTCAAGTGCGGTATTTTAACAGTGGCAAAAACTACAATGAATGTATATGTAATTTGACGAGATCATAATGTCAGGATCAAGATGTTGACATTTCAAATAACTTCGAACAAAAGGTTAAGAAAGTGGCCTCTGTCAATACCTAAGTTTGACATTGTGATATAATTTCACTGTAACTATTACAATTAATTTTCTTACTTGTCCTATAGATAGTAATTCCTAGTTTATTTTAGGATTAGTTTGTTAGTTTATTGCTCAGCTGACCAAATGTTAGATCGAAAGGAAATTGCTTGTCCTATAGATAGAAATTCCTAGTTTTATTTTAGGATTAGTTTGTTAGTTTATTGCTCAGCTTACCAAATGTTAGATCGAAAGGAAATTGCTTGTCCTATAGATAGAAATTCCTAGTTTTATTGTAGGATTAGTTTGTTAGTTTATTGCTCAGCTTACCAAATGTAAGATTGCGCAGACTACAAATTCAAAATGTAAGAGGAAATAACTCCTGGTACATAATCCCATTTAATTGTTATGTTTATAGAAAACCATGATTGATAAATATGAGAATATTGTTGCTAGATATATATTTGATGAAATATGAATCAGATTATAAGCCTTCTCGTTTTGCAGAAAATATTGTCTTTATTTAAAACTGTTGCATTGTCATAAGTGCGGCTCGAACAAATGTACGGTGAATTACATTTGTTGCTTCATTTTGTTGCGTTGACTCAATTAATTTCTATACATCACATCATCATTTCAACAGGCGAAAGGTTTTAT
Source organism: Acanthosepion esculentum (assembly GCA_964036315.1). Lineage (NCBI taxonomy): Eukaryota > Metazoa > Mollusca > Cephalopoda > Sepiida > Sepiidae > Acanthosepion > Acanthosepion esculentum. The sequence goes on from OZ038475.1 coordinate 72,844,646, forward strand.
TGTTATATTAAATCACAAAGTGCAATGGAATAAGTATCTGACAATTTTATTATATTCAGGAGTGAAAAGGTGGCGATTACTTGTCAGTGGCATAGAGTAATCAGTGATATCTAAATTGCACTCGTATATTCGCTACCAAGACAAAATTGTCAAGGAAGAATTTTAGAAGGAGGTGCTCTTTTTACAACAAAAATCCACCTTCTTTAATTGCGCCGTGAACAGACTAATGCCCTTAATGTGATTATTCAGTTCCTGGGCCAATGAAAAAACGTCAGGCTTTTTTTATTTTCTTCTTGTTTTATTGTGGCTATCAATTGTCCTTGTTAAATATACCGTATTTTATAAATATTATGTATTTCCAACAACCTGTGTGGTTGTTTATTAGTTAGGATATTTTTCTTTTTTATCCTTAATCTTAAATTATTCCCACAATGTTAAATTAGGTTTGAAATTCTTGTGATCAAACGAGAACATTTTTAGATATCAAAATATATCATATTGAAATATTCATTAGCGTATTCGCAGAAATTTTTATTTAGTTTTATTTCTCATATTGATGAAATCTTATTCAATAAGCCGTAATGATCACTGAAGTTTACAATGTACAGTATAAGCGCAGTATATATATGCATTTTGCGTAAGGTGTGAACATATCTTCAACAAGAGATGACGAATTACACGATCTTCAAGACAAGGTGGTGAAGGAAAGCAATAAGAGTGGAAAAAAAAAACATCGATTGTCATCAAACAGATTATTTGGACATTATCATGAAGTGACAGCCCAAAATGCATGCTGCATATTTGAGATGTCGTAATAAACCGAGTGCACAAAGTAAACTGGGAAGTGTTATAAAAGCGATGGAAAATGTGACACAGAATTACAAAGACGCTTGAGATGACTTTAAACAACTTTAAGAAACGGGATATCGTTGACGATAAAGATGAGAGTACTCAAATGCTATGTAATAAGAACCGTCCTATATGCTAGTGAATGCTGCATAATTTGGTTACAGTTTATGAGGATACTTGACGTAACGGAAATGTGGTTTCAAGATTCGGTTTGGTTTGGTTTGGTTTGTTTTACGGCATATCAACCTCAATGGGTCATTTAATGCTGAAAATTTTTCATTTCTGGTAATATTTTTTCTTCAAGAATGTATAGCTGGTAACATCTTTTTCCCTCAAAATGTATAGCTGGTAATATTTTTTTTTTAAATGTATAACTGGTAATATTATTTTTCCCAAAACATAGCTGTTAATATTATTTTTTCAAAAAAGTAAAGCTGGTAATATTTTTCAAAAACGTATAGCCGGCAACACTATTCTATCAAAAAAAATAAATATATATAGCCGGTAATATTTTTTCAAAATTGTACAGCTGGCAACAATATTTTTCCAAAAACTTATTATAAGAGGCCTGGCTGTTGGATGCAGTTTATCGTCATACCCAGGACGCGGCTGTAGTTTGTTGTCATACCCACGACGTGGATGTACTTTATCGTCATAACCAGGATGAGATCTCCATTTGGGGATGCTGTTGGATGTAGTTTATCGTCATACCCAGGACGCGGATGTAGTTTATCGTCATACCCAGGACGCGGATGTAGTTTATCGTCATACCCAGGACGCGGATGTAGTTTATCGCCATACCCAGGATGCGGATTTAGTTTATCCTCATATCCAGGACGTGAATATAGCCTGAGAGTTAACTGTTTGCCCGTAGCTGGGACCCTAACAGGTGCTACCCACCCGGGTCAGGGTGGACCTGGGAACACCAGCAATTAAGAGGTGGTTCCACGCTCCTTAAAACCTCCTGATCAGAGGCCTTGCTGTTGGATATAGTTTACCGTCTTACCCAGGACTCGGATGCAGTTTAACGTCATACACAGGACGGGTGGTTTTAAGAATAATACTGATAATACAATGAACGGAACATAGGAGCAAACATGACGTTTTAAGTAAAATGGAAAGGAAAATAAACATTTGTTAGGAATCGGAAAGGGTCAGTTAAAATTTCGGAACCTGTAATGAGGAAATATTGCATGGTGAATTTGACACAGTGAATATTAAAGGAAGTAGGGCAAGAGAGGTGACGGGTTATTTCCCTAAATTGACAGTTCAAATGTTACGACAAAAGAAGCGTCCAGATATTACATTACAGATAGATATTACAAAGGAGTGCTGAAGTATGATCGGTCAAAACCTGAAAGTATATGTCACAGAAATTAAGAAATCTGCGGTTGAAAGACATCGCGTGGTGTGTTAATTCTTATTAGGCAGCACAGACACAACTGAAACGTTGATCTGATTGTTTGCAAGTTAACTTACAAGACTGGGTAGTAGTTGTTTGGCCTACATATTAATTCATCGTGTGTTAAATGCGGGCAAATGTTCAAATAAAATGATCTTCACAAAAGCTCATTATGTTAGCAGTAAATCTGTTTTTTAATAGATTTCACCCGAAGCAAGGCTGTAAAGCCACCGAGACGGAAGGTGTTACAGGGTATGGAAGAGTTAGATACAGGAACATTGCTAAGGAGCGAGATCAGAAGAAGCGTAATCACGAGGACAACGGATAACGATTGGTATTGGGTTTATATTTTGCCAGATTAAAGTTGGCTAGAAAGCATTCACCCGGAAGGAGCTTCCACAAGCGAGAAGCTCGAGAAAAGAAACAGCATAGAATTTAGCGTTACATATAACCATCCCAACTGCAAATCGATGAGATGTCTTCGCCAAACTCGTAGAGCGCTTAAATTCGAAGAGTCTGGGTAACATTGAGAAGAGCTCATCTGTACAATTACCATGAAAATATTTATTAAAAAAATCAAAGGGAGACAATTTTACAGCGATAATATAGTGACTGAAGCCTAGACGCCAGATCGGGGCCAATAATATTGCTGATCATTCTTTGGATTTTATCAAGAATCTATAAATAAATAGCAAGAGCAACGGACCATATGTTGCAGCAATATTCTAAGCATGGACGAATGGTAGACTTATAGATATGTTAGACTCTGGAGAGAAAGACCCTCTAGCACGACACAATGAACCGATCGTTCTAGCAGCTGACCTCGGAATATGAATGAATTACTCCTTATGTAAACACAAACGCACGAATACACGCACATATATACGGACGAATATGTTTACTGTGGTGTATTTATTGGCATGTATCTCGACCTCTTATGTAATCTATATGTTTTTATATCTATGAGTTATATGCTTTTATAGTTTTATTTTTTGGGGTCAGTGAAAATTCAAGTGCTGAGAGTACAATACCTAAAGTAAAAGTAATAAATATTGGGAAATTTAAAATGCATTCCGAAAATAAATGTAAAAGCCTCGTAAAACAATCCTTTCCAATTATAACATCGAATAGCTTTTCTTTATTTATTTTTTGCTTCCTCTGATCTCGAGTAAAAAATATTTTAATAATTTTCCTTCGCATTAGTAGACCTCTAAGACTGCTGTCATTTGAATTACAAATGAGAAATACATGAATGGCAGCTGCCCATCAAAGAGCGCTCTGTCGATTTCGACAAGCAAGACACTGTTTGAATGGATGAAAGAATTTCGAAAATAGATGCAGGATATTTGTTTAAATCTCATGATAGAGGCGTCAAAGCTGTCTCAAACATTCAAAGGATTCGTGGTCAAATTATATATTTCCCGAGCTGAAATAGTCAGTTTAAGCCTTCGGTATATAGCGGACAATTTCACACGTGGAGAATTTCTTTTATTTCCGTAGTTTCAATCGATATAAACAGAAAATGAATCTTCTTTTATGGTCATTGACGCTAATGAATTTACCTGACAGGAATTATAAAACGTTTTATAGATAGATTGATTAAGGTTCTATTGCCATATTGATAGAACATTTTATGCAAGGAAATATAATCTTAGAAGATATAATCTTAGAAGAAAGAATTTGCAATTATATACGTACATGTTTTTGGTGGATACACCAAGAGATACACGCCCATTTCCATACATACATTCATACATATATATATATATATATATATATATATATATATATATATATATATATATATATATATACATACATATGTGTGTGTGTGTGTGTGTGTATGTATGTGAGTATGATCTGAGGAATGAAGGAGACTGTCGCCTCCAGATATTGATTAAAATCCCCACTTTTAAGTTTATATACGCTCTATCCCTGATATTGAGCACTTTCCCATAAACATAGCATACGGAAAATTCTATTTCATTATATATATATATATATATATATGTATATATATATAAATATATACATATATATATATATATATATATATATACATATATATATATATATATAAATATATATATATATACATAGATGTGTATATATATATATATATATATATATATATATATATATATATATATATATATGTATATATATATATATATATATATATATATATATATATATATATGTATAAAGTTAATTAGTAATCCACATGGTAAATTCCAAGGAGGATATAAATCCCGAGAGATAAATGTAATAAACAGAGCAAAAGATAATTAATTAACAAATCGGAGACTTCAGAAAGCCATGGTAATATTTTATTTTGCAAAATCGATAATTCGATTTCGCTTTGTCAGACTTTGCGGTTTCAAAACAATGAATGGATTCCAATGCATTGTTTGGAATGAATTGTGTGCGTGTGCGTGTGTGTTGTGTGTATGTGTATATGTGTGAATGTTTAGTTAAAACTGAATAACACAAAAGCTCTTTAATTTTTTTTCATGTTATTTGTCTATTATTTGAAGAAAAGATGTATTTTTAAACTTAGTAAGTCTTGAAAATATAAATGGGTTATGTGGAAACTAGGTTCCGACGAAAATATATACATAGATAATTATCACAGATATACTACCACTTGCTTATCAAAAGCTAAAACCCGACATCTCTCAGCCAGTGGTGCATACGGGCCAAATTAAACCATCATGGAAATGTACAAACCGCGATATGTAATATAATTTCAGAGAATACTAATTTGTGATGCACGTCTAACCTAGAGATAAAACGTCTCTCAATAATGGGATCCCCAAACATGAAAATATGCGGGAAACAACATTTAATAACATCGACAATGAAGTCGGCCACAACGTACTGGCCATAGTCTAGAGTTTAAAATGTATACCTTTCAGAAATGTATATACCGTATAACATACCACTTACAAACCCTTTACAATTGTAGAACTCAAAGCCTTGAAAATGACTAATATATTAGCTGCAAAAAAAAACAACATTAATACACATTTTACATTCTGCATTTTGAAAAAAAGTAGACATCCCCTCCTATCGTAACATAAAATACATTAACAAATGTAATCGAATTACATTTTCACACACACACACACACACACACACACACACACACATACATATATATATATATATATATATATATATATATATATATATATATATATATATATATATATATATATATATATATATCAGTGAGTTTTATTGAATTTAAAGTTATCTATTACTTCGATGCAATTTTTTGGTTTCCATGTGTAAATATAACAAGAAAGAATTATAGATTCTAAAACGAACCGGAGAGTTTTTATAAATGTGTTCACGCTAATCTTGTCATATATTCAAACGAGTGATTTCTTTTATAAATCTCTGTGACCAAATGAAGCACAAATTGTAGAGAAAGACGATCTATTTTAAAATTTCTGCTACAGTTCACTGGAATGAATTCCCAGTATCACAAGTCAGTTCAGATATCTCACGAATGGTCCAATGCTTATCCTTATTAATTGCGTATCGAACCCTTTGAAGTGCTTCTCATTTCAGCGTTTGTAAGGGCAGAGTGCCCATACTATACCTTCAAGAGACATTACACTACGCTGAGAACATGACTCAAATTGATATGATGGAAAACGAATTCCACTCGTTGTCTTCTTCATGTCTTCCTATTACATTGGATTTTTAAGCCGTGTTTATCCCCTTACTTTATCCTCAGTCAGTGTCCCCGGACTAGGGCAAAATAATTACCCAGTCCCCGCAATCGTCGGTCGCACTGTCAACAGTATTTTTAATCCCCTCTTTAAAGCAATGTGGAAGGTGCTGCTGCGGGTGGCTGTTGCCCGGAACCGCTTTATCTTAATAATAGTGATTTGCTCGAAGAAAGGGAAATAACTGAATTCCGCTTTGTCCGATGATAGAAAAGAAAAGAAGTCATCAAGCCTCTTTTCACCCTCCCCTGATACGGATTTACGCAACTTCTTTATAGGGGTTACTTTACACTATAACGTGCCCCTATTGCCCTCGATATCAGAGCTTCTTCTTAATCAAAAATTGATTAAAATGCTTGAAAGCTCCAAAGAATGATAGAAGAATTGCGTCACAAAATCCAGAGCTAGTCTCTGTCAGAATCATAATAACGACGTCTGGTTGCACACTATACACAACACTCCATTTTATGTGCAACGTTCGATTTTTTTCAGGTACCTCCGTAAATTATACGGGGTGTCCCCTAATGAGACACATGTTAAATGCACATATCCTGGGTCATAAAAATGACATAGAGTATCAATCTTATTTATTAAATATCTGTTGAGAAGGTAGTGCTGCCCTGGGTCAAGAGGTTGGCCGCTGAAAGGACTATGCACTATACCGCACAGCATCCTTTAAATCCAGCCATCTAACTCTCTAGACCTCAACTCCCTTGATTATTATGTGTGGGGCGCAGTTGAGCGCGGGACCAACAAAATTTCTTGTAACACCAAAGATGAACTGAAGGCAAGGATTATGGTAGCATCCACGTACTGAAAGAAGGAGATCGCCCAGAAGCGTTGCAGGAGATTCCGAAGTTCTCTGGGGTCCGTTGTAGAAGCCAATGGCGATTTTATTGAATACCTTTACTCTAGTATTTCAAGAGATTTTTGTGTAAGTTTGATAATTATATATGTTAAAATGAGTTGTCAATGTTATTTTCATTTTACATAATTTAGACGACAATTTGTCCACCACACCCTGTATATAGAAATATAAACGTGGAGATTATGTAGAGGAAAATAAAAAGAATAAAAGTATATGGAGAAAAAGGTAAAGCGTATATATCTAAAGAAAACAGTTTATACTTATAATCCTATATATAAAGTACAGTGTATGTGTTTGTGCGTGTGTGTATCCAAGCAACTCCTCCGCTCGCACTGGTGCGATTTCAATGATTCATAGCTCATTCAAAATCCCTGGACACGTTAGGCGCAGGGAACGATTTTCGTTGATCTCAGATTCAAGGTTGCCAGATTATGCGAGGTTAATATATATATTAATTTATTATACTAGCCAATAGCGTTACATGGTTCAAGGAGAGTAACTCTTATTTTCCTGTGGTATCCAAAATTGCAGTGCATGTTTTATTATAAACTTGCTTAGAATTCGACCTATCGGGCGGTATTTAGCAAGCTTCTGTGGAGGGATCTTGGTTTGGCCATTGTCACAATAGCTAGGAAATAAATGCGATGGACATCAATAAACTAGAGAACTCAAAATTGATCGCTGCATTTAAATATTGAATTAATGTTTAAGCTTGATTTTAAAAGTTCAATGATAAATCTTCTGCTGCTACTTAATTAATCTCTGAGTTAAAAAATGGGCAAATTGTTGCAACTCGCATGGCAGGAGCCTCGATCACTAAGGTTGGTAATCTGTTTGGTTTTTCAAGAGCTACCATATCAAGAATTATGACGCAAATCAATAAACAGGGTAAAACCTCGAGCAAGCATAGCAATTCGGGCTGGACTTGCAAACTTACTGACAGGAACCAACATGCATTGAAACGCAATATGGCGAAAAATAATCAGACTACTGCGGCCAATGTGGCTGCTGAGTTGAATAATCATTTGAATAGTCCAGTTTCTACTAAAACTGTTCGTTTGAGCTCCATTAGGCTGAATATCATGGAAGAGCCGCCGTAAGGAAAACTCTTCTCTCCACTCGCAACATTCAGAAAAGGTTGAAGTGGTGCAGAGATCACAATGCCTGGTCTGCAGACCAATGGAAGCAAGTCATATTCTCAGACGAGTCAAGTTTTTCTCTTTTATCAACTTCAGGGCGAGTTTATGTGTGCAGGCAGCACAAATAAGCTTACAACCCTGACTGCCTTCTTCCAACAGTGAAGCATGGAGGTGGATCAGTGATAGTTTGGGCTGCCATATCATGGAAATGTCTCAGTCCAATAGTTGCCCTGCATGGTAGAGTCAACAGCAAACATTATCAGAACATTTTGGGAGATCATGTTCATCCAATGGCCCAGGCTTTATTCCGTGATGGTGACTGCAACTTCCAAGACGATAATGCACCAAAACATACCGTTCGAGCGGTTAAGAATTGGTACGAAGAACATGAAAGTGAGCTAGAACATATGGAGTGGCCTCACCAATCTCCAGATATCAATATTATTAAACATTTGTGGTTCATTTCGGAGCGACAAGTTAGGAGCCGCTATCATCCACTGTCGTGTCTTAAAGTGCTGGAGCAAGTGTTAATGGAAGAATGGCTGCAAATTCCTCTGGATGAAGTCAGGAAGCTGTATGATTCCATTCCGAGACATATTAAAGCTGTGTGTGAGGCTAAAGGAGGACCAACTCCATGTTAAATAAATTTTCTTTGAATTTAACAAGTGTTTCAATTATTTTGTCCAACCCCTGTATCTTACTTTGTGAAGCGATAGCGAGTGGGCGAAGCCTGCTAGTTAAAAATATAACATTATAAAATTTATAAATATATCTATAACATATCCATTTTTTTAAATATAATATTTAAAGAACGTAATATTAAACTAGATACTGCTGGATCATCTTAATAAGATTTTTATTTAAATTCTATATATTCTTTAGTATCCTTAATTACTTTTTTTTTGCTAGTTTAATATAGCAACTCTTGTCAACAATGATCTTCCTACTTAATAATAATTCAACATTATTGATATCGTTTATCTCTGGGAAGTAAAAGAAGCTGATTCCAGATGCCTCCACTGTAGCATAGATTTCAGTATCTTATGGTTTTCTTTTCTTAGGAAAAATAACGAATCCACTGCCGTCACAACAACGTGTATGTAACACGTGAATATATTTGTGGTGGTCAGTCTTCGTCTGTGTCTTTGAAGTTGGTGAAATTAAATGACAAGGTATATAGACGCTACTTTAAATAACATTTTATGTTGTGAACATAACATTACGCTTCGTTTCGTATATTTATCTTTTTCTGTCTGTCGTGTTCTTTCAGCCCGTTGACGATCATGTCTCTCCACAACTTCCTTCCTTTCGTAACTGAGTAACTTTTTAAAAAGAATTCCTCCTTGACCCTGTTTTGCCTATTTTTTGGTAGGTTATTTCTTGCTCTCTACTATTCCTCTGTCCCTACATAGGAAGAAATATTCGTTTATGGTAACAGCATCAATAATTTAATAATAGATTTGACTATTTCGAAAAGAATTTTGTAATGTTATCTTCTCACACGGAATACAATAAGTTTTGTCTTTACAACATAAACATCAAGTTACAAACAACATATATATATATATATATATATATATATATATATATATATATATATATATATATATATATATATATATATATGTTGTGTGTGTCTGTGTGTGTCTGTGTAATCCGATGTGAATATTTATGAAGAGTATAAGCGGAAGAGAAAGTCTAGTTTATAAATCTATCATTCATCACTGACCGGCGAAGCTGTTGCCTGCTCTCAATGATAAAATCTAGACAGCATTCTACATAGATCTAGGAAAATGTTTATCGTACGTCGGTTGTAGTAGACAATTTTTTCACAGCAGATGATATTTGTCTATTCTAGGAGCATCTTCATAAAGAGAACGGATGTACAAAATATGTCGACACATTCTTTGGACTCGAATGTTGAAAATCAACTTGAAACTCGCGGTAGTGTACATTTTGTAAATAAGAAAGATCTAATAAATTATTTTGGTTTGATTACTATATATATTCATGAAAAGAAATTTTTTATAAGTATTAATATTTTAATTTTTTATCATTTCATCTCTCCCAAAAGGCAATAAAGCAAGCGGTTAGTGAGGGTGTGAAAAAAACCAAAAAAAAACCTGAGAAACCATTGATGTAAGAGGACAATAAAAGAACAGCTATTCAAGGAGAGAAATGATAACGATTGATGTTGCATTTATATTTTTTGAAGACTGTAGATCACAGGAGTGCAACAAGCCAGGTGAGAGATTTACCGGCAAAAGTTATATGCGTTGTATCGTAACGGTCAATCGAAATTCGTAAATAATTATATAGGCCATTCTACATGTTTGCCACGAAGACTCACTCAACACCTTTCTGACCATAGCTCAATTAGACCTCATTTAAATATTCATGGAGACCTAGCGGACCCTATTCGTAACATACTTGTTGACAACACAAATATAATAGCATCATCTACATGCAAAAGGGCTAAAAATAACGGAAGCCTTATTAATAAAAAACAAAAAAAGCAACACTCACTAATATTAACTATGAACATGGACACAATACCTTGATCGTGTTTTGAAAATGAAAACATTATATAAATACATATATGCAACATAACAATTCTTGTTAACGGTTAATATATTTCAACCTGGAAAATGGCTAAATGTATAGCTGAGAGCGCTCAGATGAAAGGAAATTCGGACATTTTTAAACAATATATCAGCTGAAAGGAAAAAAAAACGTATCAAATCACATGAGACATTGTATAAAAACTAAATCATAGCACCTTGTCTGTCGCCGTATTCAATGAAATGAGCATGAAAGGATTGCAGCCTAAATACACAAGTTTCAAACAATCTTAGACAAAAAATATATCACAAACTACGAAGACTAAAACACCTACCTAAGCAGTAAGGTAAAGTGCTCAACGCCCATACTGTCCAGACTTAAACTAGTTAAGATTTTAGAGGTCGTGTCCGCAAAGCTTTTCGAATGCAACATCTACCTCGCTAATATAATATGTTGGAGACGGGGTTAGTTTGCTACAATTTGCCGGGCAAGCAAATATCAACCTAAGCATTAAATTAAGAAGTTGTGTTAAAGACCAACAGATGTTATTTGTGCATGTTTATTATTAGCGCCATCCTCCACTGTTACGTAGTGTTTGAAATCAGATCGAATAAGTTTCCTGGTCGCTTTCATTACTTGGGCTGATATGTGTTGCTTCTGTCTATATGCATATGCTTTTAAGATTCGGTATACAGTTATATATCATGGTGTGGCCGCGATCAAGTTTGTTTGATGTGATTCATTTGTTTGTAGAATAGTCTGTGTGAAAGGAAATAGGTTTGGCCTATTGATTGAACTTTAGATGCCGGCTATTTAAAAACTCGGCAGACATTTCTTGGATGTTAATACAAACATTCATCATTACTGCCCGTCAAAATCAAATACAGACCATAATGCCGCCTATTACTGTTAACGCCACTTTCTATGACTACCAAAGCAACAGCTATAGATGACGCCATTTCGAAGGAGTCCCCTCTGGATTCTACATTCTCCAAATAGTCAGACTTAGAAAATAAAGTATTCAAGATCATACATGAACTATATATTTTTCTCACTATATCATCCACTAAGAACTAAAACTATAATAATCCGCACAAACAATAAATTATGTATTAAAACCAATAACACTATACACCTATTCTATTGCAGCTTGGGCACCGACAATATACAACTAACATGGATATCTTTATACGCCAGTACTAATCTCAATATGCTAACATTACCTATTTACTATATATATATATATATATATATATATATATATATATATATATATATATATAGTTGGATTGATTGCTTTTGTGAAGCTGGAATCGCAAAGGGCATGAAAGCCAGGGTCACAAACTCACAACAATAGAGCTAAATATGTCAGGTCTGTCACTGATATTGAGCGCATCCCAATAAGTACCGCGCATATATATATATATATATATATATATATATATATATATATATATATATATATATATATATATATATATATATGTGTGTGTGTGTGTGTGTGTGTGTGTGTGTGTGTGTGCACTGAAACTTATTTAACAGACAACGAATGTCTATTAGGTTTGATCATGTGCCGTTCAAAGTTTCGTATAATTACTTTAATTTCGGGCGGATATAGAGACAAAAACTGTCCAATATTTGGATATTTTTTTATTACTATCCTGTATTTCGATCTTCTAATGTTGGGCTCTCATGGGCCATCTTCCGAGTGGTTTTGCAGTCAGTTATACAAAGATATTCACCATCAAATATGATATTCTGTCATGTTGACATAGAAGTTTGCTATGCGACGATAACGGTCGCGGAATAGCAGGCACAGGTCGTAAATTCGTGATGCGGTTCTATGACGTCGTACTAGTTTCAAACTAACCACAACGCATTACATTGCATCTAAACATATGCATCTGTTGTTAATATTTAGTTCTGTCACGTGGTACGATGGTAAGTTTATTTAAAGCCAAAACATATTTTGGGATCTTAAAAAACTTTTGGAGATAATAATGTTTTCTTATTATTTAATCCATTGCTGGGAGGAGAAGAGAATTCCCCAAGGCTATTTGCAGTTAATTGAATATAAAGTATCCGACTGGAATTCCGACTCGGCTCCTCAATTTCTCCAAGCCTTTAACGCAGCATCCGGAATTCCCTGAGTTTTACCAGCCTAGGTACTGACAAGATTCAAGGTTGCTTAAATTCAGTGATCAGATGAGTACATGCGTTTCAACGTGATATAACCGTGATTCTATGTATGTTAAAATTAAAATGACAAGAAGCATGGTTGGAAGGGCGTTCAGAAAATACCCCTTCTCATTACCGTCTGTTTCAGGCTTAAACTCAATTGTTCGACCTGAGAATTGTATTGAGGCACGAAACAGATGGCCATCACCACTCGCCTTTGAACACTTCATCCACTTCTATATTTCATCTATCTATTTATCCATCTACCTCTCCCTCCCTCCTTCCGTATCTATCTATCTATATATATATATATATATATATAAAGACATTTTTGATATGTTTAACGTTCTTTTTAAAGATACAATGAAAATTTCTCTGACATTCAGGCCGGTAAATGTTATTTAATACTGTTTATTATAAAAACAGAGCATTTGCTTAAATACTTGTATCTATAAAAAGAACGTTAAACATATCAAAAATGTCTTTAATAAATTGTCGGACTATGTCCCATTCAAATATATATATATATATATATATATATATATATATATATATATATATATATATATATATATATATATGAATAAATATATATATAAATATATATATATATATATATATATATATATATATATATATATATATATATATATATATATATATATGTCTGTCTGTGTGTGTGTTCAATCACCAGCAAGATGTGTCTGGAGGATGGTGGGATTTATTTGACATCGTGACACCGTACTTCCCAGGCATCTATGGCAGTTTGTAGTTTTTGTCGAATTTAATCCTGCATTTGAAGTGAGGTGGCCATTGTATGCCTCCGAAAGCCGCCCAATGCTCTCATATCTATGTGACGGTTTCCATCGTAGTGCATCGTAAATAAACAGCAGAAAACGGCATTTACTGAACAATAACGATGGTCTTTGTGGAATGAGTATCTCGATATTGTTATAATCGCAAGACCATAAGAGAATTTTCGCTGGTCAATCCTACTAGGTTTTCTGATACTATAGTCGTAACAGTAATTAGCTTTGGGAATTGGATGATCCTGGAATCCCGGTCTTTCCAGCGTCGTGTATGATTCACCGTTGATCTTAAATTGTGATGGAGATTGATTAATTCGCCGAATCGACACAACCACCATACCTTATCCCATGACTTCTTGCGATTATCATTTAGTCTAATCCCTACCCACCGATCTAGTCTGCATGGACGGACTACCAGGAGAAATATTACTTTCATTTTCATTGTGTCAATGGTATAGATAGGCTCCACGAACTCAGAAATACGAGAATCAATATATTTTTGTGTTAATGTATGTGTGTTATCCTCATTGTGCTAGCTACAACCACAAATGCTTCTGATATTAATATCACATCTCTTAATAAAACTTTACAATATTCATAATAGAATAAAATAAAGGAGAATTACGTTGGCGTAACGTGATATATATATATATATATATATATATATATATATATATATATATATATATATATATATATATATATATATATATAGCCTGTCAAATTATTTCCAACTTATAAGTTATTTTCGAGAATAATCTCATTAGTGATTGTTCTCGAAAATGACTTATAACTTTGTGATTTGCAAAACATACTTAAATATATTAAACTGACTTCGTTACATATATTAAAAAGGCTATTTTTATAAGTAAACACTGTATTGTTTAAATGTTAATTTATTCTAAAATTTTCAGAAAAATACATTACAAATATAAAAATGGGTTTTGTTTCTGCATATCCATTTTTTAAGAATATATTGATTTATTGATTTTTCTTAAGGTTTATCAACTCTTTGGGTGGAGGTAAAGCCGAGACATGTTTTGGATTGTAGGAGAATGTTTACCGTAGTCGATGTTCCCAACTGACCCTCCCAATTATTTATCGATCGGGCTCGATATTGCGATAAATGAATGGCTGTTTTCCGCGTGATATAACCATAAAAATATAATTCGGAAAAGATTATAATTGTCCATTACAAGACAACATTATTTACAAATCTAGTATGAAAATATTTAATTCATTTTCCTGTATGAGAAAATGGCCGTCATACCCCTTAACCTCAAAAGCAAAGTCAAGAATGCATAATATTCCTTTTCGGGTGTTTCAAATACTATATATCACCATCATTCGGAGCGTAGACCGCGAACGAGCCTTTCTTTAGCTGTATAGTACGTGTTACACTAGGGCTACATACAGTTTTTGATGTCAGAGTTACTTTCTCTTAGACCGGATGGCAGCCAAGACTCTCGAACACAGCGTTTACTGCTATTTATCCATAGCTGTTGGGAGAAGATGAGGATTCATGACGTTCCCAAAGTAAGTCAATGTAATGAATCCGACCGGGATATGAACTCGTCTCTCTGAATCCGCAATCCGAACCGCTATCCATTACTCTACCATACTATACCTATACCTATAGAATATAAATAAAATATAAATAATAGATATTATTTTGCTAACAAGTATTAACAATATTACGTGATATAAATATGATTCACATTTATTTTATAATTACGGCAAACTTTCCATATATTGAATGTATTACTAATATTGTAGTTGAAAAAATATTATCCCTCGCTGAACTTTGTTTTTTATCCCTACTATAATCCTAGCATTCAATTAAAAGTTAAGAGAAGAGCTGTGTTCTATGTCCATTTTCTCAAAGATAGACACGACTCTATATGCATAGCTTTATACAGAAATAGATATAATTTGTCTCCAAATAAAAATTAAAATATAGCCGTCACTAACAATATGTCAGCAATACATGGCAGTGAATGTGTTATTCCCATCGGAGATTAAATTTCAATTCCGGACTTTAGTTGCCTGGAAAGATATGTCAAAATATATGTGTCGAAAATAGGAGTTAAGTCAACTGAAAAAGGGTTTTAGGAAAACCCTTTCTAAAAAGACACAAGAAATGTTTGAAATGTAAAAAAATTATTTCAACAAATCCACTGAAAAAATAACAGTGACATAAGGTTTTTTCCGGAAGTAGAAAGAGCATGAGAAGACTTTAGGAAGGAGAAAGCACAATAGAAAGAATGTAGTCCTTCCGAGCACGATCCACGGTAGTAGCGACAGAGCAGTGAGAGACTCGCGACAACCCGACTGTGAGAGAGAAATCGGAGGGTGGAAAATAATTCTTCCCAACACTGACTTGGAGAAGTCTTTGAACTCTACCAAGAGTAGAAAGTAAGGACTGGGGCTGCGCCCACACAAATATGGCAACAGTACACCATTTTCGTCTTGATCTGGGCCTTATAATGGTAGATTATAGCATAAGCAATATATATATATATATATATATATATATATATATATATATATATATATATATATATATATATATATATATATATATATATATATATATATATAAAAGAAAAGAGAGAGAGAGAGAGGGTTACAATTGTTCCAACGAGTGAAAAATATTTAATTAAAAAAAAGAAAAAAAAAACGTTTTTAATTATAACGTGGATTTGTTTTAGTACACACACACACACACACACACACACACATACACACACACACACACACACACACACACACACATATATATATATATATATATATATATATATATATATATGAAGAAATATAATCTAAAACTGTGCTATATTTATGGGATAAAGTGCTCAATATCAGGGATAGAGCGTGTGTAAATATAAAAGTGAACATAGAAGTATATTTTGGCGGTTATTGTTAATTTATTTATTTGGCTTAAATTATTTTTCAAGCAAAATAATTTAACCCAAATAAATAAATAAACAAATAAACGACTTCTGGTAAAATAACCGCCAAAATAGACTACCCACAATGCACCACTGGCCCGCATATATAAATAGCCGAGAAAAATAACAGCACTCGTGGCCTGACGATTGCATTTAGCATGAAACAGACTGTCGCCTCTAAATGTTGACTTCAATGTTCACTTTTATATATATATATATATATATATATATATATATATATATATATATACACAGTGTAACCCGGATATAAGAGAGTTGTCGGGACCGGAGAATAAGTCTCTTGTATCCGGGTTTCTCTTATATCCGTGTTTGGTCTATTATATATACATTAACACAGGCTCTAATTTGGGACCAGAGAAAATCTCTCTTATATCCGATTTCTCTTATATCTGGGTCTCTTATATCCGGGTTACACTGTATATATATATATATATATATATATTGTTTTTTATAAACGTATTACATTAGGTAACATATATTTCATATTATAAATTAGATAATCATACATTGAATCAATTAGTAATATTAATGTGATTAATGGCGAAATCTCTTCGCCATTAAGCGCATTAATATTATCTCTTTATAATATATATATATATATATATATATATATATATATATATATATATATATATATATATATATATATATATATATATATATATATATATTATTATGTATTATTTTTCATATTTCACCTACCCGGTCTCGTAAACTTTTTCAGGCAAATAAAATGAATACATTTTTAAATGCAATACATTTTCTGTGTGTTCTTTTAATGTCATATTGTTCGTTTTCTGTATTTGTTAGTGAGCCTTGAATTTTCCTTTCTAGACTGTTGGCATGAGTGAATTTATTCCTAAGTATTAATAAAATCATTTTCGTACGTTTCCCTGTTAGCCTGCATCCCCTCCTCATATATACACACTGTCTTATAATAAGGAATGTGTATATATATATATATATATATATATATATATATATATATATATATATAACGGGGCACTTCATGTATTTTATAAAATCTGTATTTTCATTTTGAAGTGTATGTAGTTGATGCATTTGAATAATATTCAATAATTTCTTTTCTATTTACCGAAATATCTATTTTATACTTAATCATCCCAGATTATCTTATTGTATTAATAACTGAGGGAATTATATTCGCTTCAATTGGATGCTATATATGATGAGTAAAGGTTTAAATAATCTGCAAAATATAATGATGCCGCAATTTAGTTGCTTTGACTTTCCAAAAGAATTGTTCTAACGGGGATATAGCCTTCCTTGGCTGTCAAGTGTAAAACAAAGATGGCGGTATCTGGTGCGAAAAAGGCGAACAATTGCCGTGAGTGTTGACTATTATTTATCTGTGAAAGTCACTATATCAACAATCTATTAGATATTGAAATGGAACTGATGCAGAAACATTCTGTAGCCGGCTAGAATGATTCTTTTTTTTTCTTTGTTATTTTTTTTTCGCGCGGCTGCTACTTGGGGTAAGGAAACTGGGAATCAGACAAAAGATTAAGACAGGAGAAATAAAGAAAGTACTAAACTTCATATGACAGTGGATGTTGAAGAATACATCATGCTATCAATGAATTTACGAAGATGAAAATAAAAACAAAAAGACTAATGGAAAAAAAAAGAAGCATGAACTTGTTTTAGCAAAAGCTGGGTCGAGAATATGATGGCGCATTGTAGAGAAAAGAAGGAAAAATGGCAACGCAAAAAGCAATGATGCGTGTCAGACGCAGAGCCTCTATATCAGAACGAAATTAAACAGGATTCCATTTTGGTGGACAATGGAAGGAAATGCCGGGATTTCTCTTTGTTTCATTTTTATTCCATTATTATTATATTTTTTTTGCGTGTGTTATGTTTATTCTTTCTCTAGCAAAAATCGATGTGAGATTAGCATCGCCGAGATCGGATACGGCAGGTAGATCGCTACAGCGGGAAATTATTTCCACCATTTTTATGGAAACACAGTGGGCACCGCTAGGATAAGAGATGCAAGCAGAAATCGAGCGAGAATATTGCTAATCTGTTTTCTCCTTTTGCACAAAAATATCTAGCCATAAAAATAGTTGACGAATAAACGTATAGAAAGCTAAAAGAAAGATAAAAATTAGAACACAATATCTGCCACATCAGAAATAGATTATATACTAAAAAAAAAAATGTTATTGGCATCGCTAAAAATAAAAAAAATCTTGTCAAACAAATCTCAGAAAGAAACAATCTAAATTACTTCCTTTTAGAATTCATATTAATCTGAATGTTGTTTCATCACGGAATGGTTGATCATTTTCGGCTGATCAAACCGGTGCGTCTTCACAGATGATTCGGTCTTTCACGATGACATTTCTTTGAATATAGATACTAAAATATGCAGTTTCCTTTCACTTCGAAAAAAAAAGTTTTTTGGCTAGTTTTCGCTTGGCTTCCTTCGTAGTTAATTTTTCCCCATTTTATTATGGTATGCTATTTATAGTATGAAGATATTTCAGCTTGCAGGTAATATAATTTGACTATTTTTTTTTTCGTTACAATCCTGTTTTTAATTATCCAATATAGAGTTTCAAAATAAGATAGACAGCTCTGACTCCAATATTTCCAACTTATAATTTGAGGCTGTGGAAATGTCATGCCGAGTTCAAATTCTCTCTTAGAATGTTATTTTCAACTTCATACATGTCCCCATCGGAAAGGCATGAGTCCATCTCTTTGTCCGTTAACTAAGGGCTAGATAGAAGAGCAGATTGGGCTTTGAGGGTTGAATGACAGCCATTCTAGGATATTTGTCAATAAAAACAAAATTTAAAAAAAAACAATGAGAAAACTTCTTTTCCAAGAAATCATTACTTTAATGTCTTTTTTTGTGTGTGCTATGATTCCTTAGATTGTAAGTGAAAACTTACTACAACTTTCTATCTTTTGTAGTTTTAGTAATGAGTGGTCCCTTTAAGTCTATCCCTGCCAAAACTATACCATAGTGTTATACATGTCTGTATATAAGTCACGGTGGAGTAATGGATAGCGGCTCGGATTGAGGAATCGGAGAGCCGATTCAAATTCCATTACATTTCTTTCACTTATGAGTGAATTTTCTACTTTTCCCACCAGCTATGGGTAAATATCAGGACAAACCGTGTTCTATAGTCTTGGATGACAACAGAAAGAGATGGCAATCTACTACGGGAAAAGTCAGTCTCGTGTCAAAGCGTATATCACGCATGGCACGTAAATGACTGACTGTATATAAGCCGCTGTTTCCCTCATCCATCTTGCTCTCAATATGTCCTGTTCGTGGAAAATAGGCCTTTTTTTTCTCTTTATGCATGCCAGAATTTCAACTGTTTCATTCTTATCTTAAATCGATGTCCTTTCCTTTTCCAATTTCCATAAATCTTCTTCGTTGCTCATATCTTCCATCTATGGCACCTTCAGCATTCTTCGCGTGAACCATGTCTCTGTTGCTCATCCATGTTCCCTAAAGAAATGAAACTAGCGGCGAGCTATGAACATCCGTGCCCTTTTGAGACATGGCGATTTAAAAATAAATTAGCGGAAAGATTATTTTAAAATTAAGCAAATTAATCTATCTTGATTTTTCGTACCTTTATTTTTCATGAATTCAAATTGTCTTCGTATTTTTTTTGTATAGAATTATTTTTCAATGTAATTCCTTGTTTTATTTTCGAACATTTTGTTTGATTTGGTATGAAATTCAAATGTTAATTTGTGGATGCCCCTGACTGAGTATACTGTCTGTTTTATTATTTTGTTAACAGTCTGCATTATGTATTCTGGTCTGCGTATTAGAGATACTTAATAATGAAAATGTTTTAATCTTGCCGTGATGTAACGTTCTCTGTGGACGAGCTGTCTAATGCGCACCAAATCTGAAGGTGACTTCCTCTATAAAGGTGTACGAAGGTTCGCTTTTTGCTGGGGATCACATTACGTCGGTTGAATGCGCATCGCGGTAGAAGCAATAATCAATGTTAAAATCAAATTATAAAACTTGGGTCTACACAAAATAATTATCTACAAAATAACGTTTGAAATAATAGGAACTAATGTCGGTAAAAAATATTAATTCCTTACAAATAATTTGACTTCATCTTCTTTCCTTGTATTTTTTCTATTGCCTCTTTTTTCACTTTTTTGATCTTGTTAAGATTTCTTTTTATCACTGACTTTAGCTTTTTATTTATTTTGCATTATATTACTTCAATTTATTTCGCCTGCTTCCCTGTTCATCCATGAGCTTCTAACAAGTAAATAAAAGAAAAGAACTTCACAAATCTAGCCTCCAGATTTTCTATACTTAATGCAATAGAAAAGTGAGTAGTTCTATTTCTGGCTAATTCGATTAAGTACTAAAATACAGGCGGTCCCCACAAAATGACAGCATTTAAAATATGAATATCTGGGTATCTTCTTCTAGGCAAAGACGATTAAATAGGCTTGATCTTGAACAATAAAATATTTATTTATCAAAATTCGAATAAGATGATCAAAATTATGCAGATTTTATAACTGATTTCACAAATATGCGCACCGCCTGTGACATGACATACGTCAAATCGGTAGTCCAGATCATGCCAAACACGCTGTAGCATGTCTTGCGTAACATTCTCCGGCACCTCAGTGATTCTCTTTTTAAGTTTCTTCAGGCTTGTAGGGAGAGTGGTATATTGATATGTCCTTTCACATAGTTCCATAAAAAATAATCACGTGGTGTCAAGTCAGGTGAACGTGGCGGCCATTTCAAGGCACATTATAATTATAACTGACACACCAGATCCATTTTCCTGGTTGATTCACATTGACATACATCTTCGCGGAAGAATGTTACACAAAACATTTATCAACATGACTGGCAGTGGAAGGACAAACGACTTGACGTGTGTCTGGTCACAAGTGGTGCGCGTGTTGAACATTTGTAAAGCTGTGTGAAATCGGTTATAAAATCTGCATCCGTTTGAATATCCTGTTTGAAAAGGTTCCCATGTAGGCATCTATGCGGACGACACAACTATTTACTCCTGCCTCAAAAACAAATCCAGTGTCATTGACAAAACTAACTAGGGCGTTTGTCTCGAAAAGGACCTCCGATCGGTTGTGGACTGGGACAGGAAATGGCTGGTTAACTGTAATGCCTCTAAAACAAAACTGCTCTCTATTACTCACCACAAGGAACCATGCCTGCCACCCATTAGAATGTCTGACACTCAACTCCACGAGAGCACCTCTTTGCGACTGCTCGGTTTCACATTGTCTACTGACCTGAGATGGAACAAACACATTGACTTAATAGCTTCGTCCACCGCAAAGAAAGTAGGTTCCCTGTGCCGCGCCAGGAAATTTCTCTCGCCGGAGTCGATCCTTCAAATCTACAAATCAACCATTCTCCCTTGCATGGAGTATTGCTGTGATATATGGTCTGAAGCCCCTTCTGTTTGTCTCAATGTCCTTGATAAAATCCAGAGACGGATATGCAATGTAATTGGCTCTGATCTGGCAAATTGATTGCAGTTGCTCTCTCACAGACGTGCCTCCCTCTGTTTTATTTACAAATACTTTCACGGTAACTGCTCCGATGAGCTGATTTAGCTGGTTCCCAGTTTTCATGAATTTAAGCGTTCAACAAGGCTGGCATCTCGCACTCACCCTTTCACTGTCGAAACTTAAATGTAGTCGTCTCTTATACTCCAATAGCTTCATGTCTCGCGCCTCTCGCCTGTGGAACTCCCTCCCCTTTTCTTGTTTCCCTGATAGCTATAATCTCCAACTATTCAAATGTAATGTCAATCGACGTCTCCAGATGCCTTGATCTATCCCCTATCCTTCTCTTCCTCCTTTCCTCTATCACTCCTCTTTGCTTTCCCTCCAACTCTCTGTAACCCCTTGCGTGCTAGTGGCTTACCGCCTTGCTTGGGGTGAAACGCTTAAAAATAAAGAATATTGATAAATAAATATTTTATTGTTCAACACGAAGCCTATTAAATTATGTTTGACTGAGACATGTAGTTAATCGGATATTCACATTTTAATTGATCTTAATTTTGGGGGACTCCCTGATATAAAAAGTAAAACATACACATATAAATAATGAATAACTTAAATGGATAAAATATATATTTCAAAGATTTTAACAAGTTTTGAACGTCTGATTCGTGCTAATGAAGAATTTTTACTTTTAATGAAAAAAAATGTAAATGTTTACTTTTATTCTCATTTTTTCCCCTGCCGGCCGGAAACTTTGAAAATATACTCCCCGAAAAACACAGCTGGGAACGATCTCTGCTTAGGAACGCCGGCTGATCTCTTGCTTAGAAATAACATTACATTGACGTTATCGTTCCAGCTGTTTCCTATAGATATCTTTATTCTAACTGGGAAACACGATAAATAAATCTCCCGAGGTCGACTGTTAACGATAAAACTTACTTGTAAAAGATCTCATGAAATCGTTTGGTCTATTCTACATTAATTTTCAATTTTTCTTCCAAAACGCATAATCCGAATCATTGAGTGAAGACGCACGCATGCGCCATACGACGGATTCCTTTTTGGATTCAGGGTTATATCAAATTCTTTCTATAGATTAGTTTCGAGCGAATGACTTTTATTTGGATGTTTCTATATAACATGATTTTTAGCTTAAGTTCGCAAAATAAATTACGTAACTTCAAATGATTATATTGCTTGTATCGGCATGATTATGCAGATAGGTATATAGAAAGATAAATATATATGACAAAATAAGTTATATATGACCAGATTAAAATGTCTAATTCCATTAAGATAGATAGTACGAGGTATACGAGTTCAATAGATAAATATTAATATAGGAAAAATACTAATAGGAAATATGAATATAGGAATAAACAGAGAGAGAGAGAGAGAGAGAGAGAGACATTTATTAATACACACACTCACCTTACCCCAATAAAACATACACACACATACATATATACACATATATATGCACCCATGTATATATCTATCTATCTATCTATCTATCTATCTATCTATATATATATATATATATATATATATATATATATATATATATATATATATATAGATAGATAGATAGATAGATAGACATATATATACACACACACACACACACACACACATATATATATATATATATATATATATATATATATATATATATATATATATATATATATATATATATATATATGCACCCATGTATATATCAATCTATCTAAGTGTGGGATTGGTATATACGGAGTTTACCCCTAGCGAAGGATCGTTAATTAATTTGAAACTTTTAAAACCATTTATTCTACATTCAACATCATCACTTGATAAGACACCAGAAGTGTTGAAACAAAATGGCTATTTTTGTAGTGATTTTATAACATATTTATGTTATAATATTTAAATAAATGATTATATCTATCTCTCTCTCTCTCTCTCTATATATATATATATATTTATATATATATATATATATATATTTATATATATATATATATATGTATATGCACACATACGTATATATGCACACAACACACACACATATATATGCACACATGTATATGTATATATGCACGCATGAATTCGACGAATGCGGGTCAAGGTGTTCAGTTACTAGGAACCGACAGCCCGACACCAACACATGAGATTTGATTATAGTGGTGAGATATAATGGTGCACAACAATTTACACAATTTTTTTTTCTTTTCGGATGATGAATTATATAAAAACTGTACAATTGTTCTTTTTTATGCGAGCGCTTTCGGCTATAAATTTAGCTATTTCAAAGTTGAAATATATTAACTGTTAACATGAAATAGTTTGTTGCATGTATGTATTTATATAATGTTTTCATTTTCAAAACACGGCCAAGATATTATGTCCGTGTTCATTGTTGATATTACTGAGTGTTGTTTTTTTTAAAAATTCTTTCATTTTTTTAGCCTTTTTTTCATGTAGATAATGCTAGTATATTTTTGTTATCAACAAGTATGTTACGAATAGTGTCCAGAAGGTCTCCATGAATATTTAAATGAGGCCTAATTGAGCAATAATCAGAATGGTATCGTGTGAATATATATATTTTTGTGTGTGTGTATGTGTGTGTATGTATGTGTGTGTACACACACACACACACACACACACACACACACACACACACATATATATATATATATATATATATATATATATATATATATATATATATATATATATATATATATTATGGAGAGAGCTGGCCAGAGAAAGAGAGAATCGGAGATAGAGACTGAGATATATAAAATTATTTGCCTGGAAAATTAGATACAGATTACTGTTGATTTTTTTGAATACGCGTTTTAATAACCTGAAGATACTGGCATAAATTGTAACATTACGTTTTGTATTTATTATTCAAGTAACATAACAGCATTAATATTATTTTTCATATAGAAAAAAACACAATATTAATATATACTAGACACCACCCGTTGACTTCTTTTTAGAATCAGTTCATGGTACAAAATAAAGATGCGACAATATTATCCATTTTAATATTAATTACCCATATTTTAAATGTATTCATCATATGTGTTATTGTAATGGATATTATTTCTCCCATTGTAAAGATCAAAGGCAATAATAGATTAATAGCAGTAATGTTTTCAGGATTTGTGAAAAAGGTCGTAGCTTTGCATTATTAATTTAACGAAATTCAGCTGGAAATTCAATGATAGATTTTAAATTATCAAACAACAGACTTTCAGAAGAGAAAATAGATTAACAATTCCAGAATTATATGGTTCTTTAATTGTTCCAGGTCTACAAGCTAGATTTAATTTAAAACATTCTTTAATGCAAATATTGCACTCCAGGAAATATGAATTTTTGCCAATTTTATTCTATGCCATATCAAAAACAGAATAAAATGTCGACTTACAGTGATTCATATTTATTGAAATAACAAACTTATTTATTGTAGTTCGTTTTCAATGGGTGATTTTTTTCGAAATAATAATTACATTTATATAATGTCTTCTTCACATTAATTTCAAAAACCTAACAGCGGCAAATCAGCGTTCATCTCTTTATTTATTTATATACAGATTATATTACACACACATTTGTACACAGATTAGGTTTTACAATGAAGCACCGACATAGCGTCTTCACTTATCAAGTACTTGCTAAAGATTTAAGACATTTGTTTGTACCAAAGATCTAATGTAGTGTAGTGAATTGTATAAATATATTTCCTGCTATGTATATGTACATTTTATGTTATTATAATGTTATTCATCTTTAAAATCTCACACATATTATATTTGTAATATAATATGCAAGCGTTTGTTTATATACGTGGCTTGAGATAAGAATGAGTATTAAGAAAAAATGCTGAATTCTCTATTTAAAATGCCGTAAAAAGCAGAGAAACAGTTATAACTCAAGCAACACTTGTATAATCTTTATGCATTTTGGCAATGCAATCAAATTTTTAGGTTTTAATTTACAAAATACTCCTAAAAGTGTTGCCGTATTATGCATCGTTTAAGAAGAATCTAGTGAACACACATATATACATGCATTACTCTGTTAGTATTATATATATATATATATATATATATATATATATATATATATATATATATATATATATATATATATATATATATATATATATATATATTTATATATATAGTTCTTCTCGCATAAACTACAAGATAAATATCGATAATACTTAATACCTAGATAGTAAAACCATATTCGTTGAACGTAAAAAGATATATCAACGACTGCTATATTGTTTTCTGATATAAAATTGCGCACTGAATGGTATATGAAACAGAATGCCGCCACTTGGTGTCCACCTCACGGACAAATAAATCGAAAAGAGGGATTGTAAAATCTGACACACACAAGATATGATAAGGACATGAGAGACAAATGGAAACAGAGAAATTGTGTGAATGGCTGGCAGAACAATGGCTAGAAGGGATAGTAAAAAGAAAAATATTGCTAAATTCTAGTAAGTATATGATGATGTCGAGTGCCAAGAGTGAAAAGTATGCCAACATTGTGTACATGCTGAAAGGTAAGGCACACCGAAAAGTAATGTGGTTATCAAAGTCCATTGCATTTAGGTTATAAATGAATAAGTTTTTGTATTCAATATCATTGTTTCACAACAGCCACCATTAAAGACACCTTAGATGTTAAAACAATCATCTTTAATTTCTCGATTTTTCTTTCGACAGTTTAAATATTACTTCTATTTTTTGGTCGCTTCTGTTTAAATAGAATTCTATAATAATAACGTAATCTATTTCAAAATCAGTATTTTCCACACTGTAAAATTAAAACCATTTTGATGCTATGAAATACAATTCCAAACTCAGTAATTTGATACGCATCACCATTATATGCAAGCATATCTATATCTATAATTCTCAAAATGTGTGTTTGTATGTCTGTGTGTGTGTGTGTGTGTGTGATTGGATGTTTAATCATTTCCACAGTTTTCATCCAATTTTAATGATTTTTTTCTTTGATTGATAATTCTTCAGTACCGGATTTAAGTCCAGATTGTTGGCGACAATGGCTCTTCACTACTTCCTGTCCATTTTAACTGTCAACAACGTTTTACTATTTACTATCTGTTCTTTCAGAAAAATTTTAATAAAAATAAAGAGTTTAAATTATTACAATAATATTATTTATTATTATACAGTTCCATTTTCAGAGCCACCCTCCATTCAAATTGTTAATCCCCCCATTTGGGGATGTGCCTCAGTTTCACCCAAATGTTATTACTAATATTGATTTTCAGGTGGGCTGATTTAAAACTTAACCTGAACGGGAAAAATTCCCAGTAAAGAAAGATCCGGTCAAAGACGCATTCTACTGCTAGTAATGGAATATATTGAAAAGTATATTATATTAAAAATATAATGCACCATGTAATAACACACAATTGTCAAGCATAAGATATACTTAAATAATAAACTGAGTCATTGTATCAAACTGCAGTGTTAAATACCTAACCTTTGAAATCTTGTGTAAGGATACAAAAAGGGATTATCTCCACTTGATCGAGATGAACTTACGTGGGTCACGTGACGCTCGCTTAGTGAAATCACTTACTAGAGTAACGAAATGGGATATTCAGTTAGTCAGTGTCCATGGGTCAAACTAAGCGGTTATTTTTTGTTTTGTTTTTCTTTTACCCTCGTACCGGACTGAGAAAATATATGTCTTCCCCAGTAGCTTGCAATGTTCCTAGTAACATTAGCAGATTAATTCGGTCCGCTTTAATATGGAATCCTAAATACGGCTTCTCCAGAAACACAGAAGAATCTCCGGCTACCGCGATTCATGTTGGGAATTATGATTAAGAACCTATCTTTTCGGCTTTTCATAATTTTTGTTGTGTAGACATGTGTTATACTTTCACTGCGTTGGAAAAAAAGTAAATATTCTTTTATGATTTGTGTATGACTTAGCAACATAGAACTCAATCTGAGATCAAATCATTTTCGCCATTCCTTTTATTTCAGCTATTCCATTCAATCTGTTAATTATGGTCTGGTTATGTTATGGATATTATAATGTCCATAAATCATTCTCCCTTATCTTACCGATTACTTGATAATTAAAATGTGGCTAAATCATATATTACGATGTTGTCAAAAGACGCATAATCTTTTTTATAAAAGGTGTCATGAAATACCGTATAACAACTTCTTTGCTTAGTTGAGTCTCCCTAAGGTTAATTTTATTCACATAGTTAGCCATCATTTTTATCTCAAACGGACAAACCTCCAAGACAAATTCAAATTTATTGACGCTACATTGTGACTATATATTTGAGCCGTATGTATTATAGCCGTATGTATTATAGCCGTTTACACTATTACATTGTTTGGACTGGTGTACTTATCGCTTCGGCCTTTGTACGTTTGAGGAAAACTGCAATAATTCCATAAATATTTAATAACTTAGTATTACTGCCAAAGTTTTCCCCATTAGTAGCTACGAGATAGAGTCCCGATAAACCACATCCGGCAGCAAGGCCTCTGATAGGGAGATGATTGGTGGTTTTGAGGCAAGTGGAACTACATTTTAATTACTGTTGTTCCCTGTTGATCCGGTGTTGTTATGGCCCCAGCTATGGAATAACAGAGAAAACCCAAACAAAAACAAAACACTTTGAAAGGATACAGATTTATTTTTAGAGTAAAGATAACAACAATAATTATTATATAAAGAAATGACCAAAAATGCCTATTTACACTATTTAAATTATTCTGTGTCTAATCTTTATTTCTATATTAACGACGTTTCGACCGTGGTAATAACCAATATTCTTCAGATGATGCATCTTGGAATTTCGAACGCATGTAGATTGTTCTAATTTCACCTGCCATAACTTTGGATATCTTAGTTTCAGTTAATTCCCCTGGATATCTCAACTCACCAAGGAATTTGTTCCGTCTGTTGTAACCAGCTACTGAACTCACAACTCTTTGAGTCAAACCAATTTTGGATCAATCAACCAATGCATTTATGCACCATGTGCCCTTAGGGACCGGATCGTACAACGGCCGAAACGTTGGGAATATGGCAATAAAGACGAGGAAAACAGTTTGAATAATGTAAATACTCTAAATAGTTACAATACTTCATTGCAGAAATATAGGCAAATACCTATTTATATTAACATTACAGGAATATCTAATTGTAGTAAAATTACCAACAACAATTATTTATAGCAAAATTACCAATAACTCTCTATATCACTGAAATGAGGCATTATGATTACTTGCATTATTTACATTACTCGGGCTGTTATTTTCATCTTCATTACCATATTCACAATGTTACGGCCGTTGTACGCTTCAGGTGATTGTAATTTCGAACCGAACCATTTATTTCGTTCACTGGAGTAGATTGTTCTACTTCCACGTTCCATGCCTCTTCAGGAGGTCTCAGTTACTTCCCTTTAACTCGACTCTCCAAGTTTTGCTATTGAACTCACAATTCTTTGAATCTATTTTTACCAGTGCTCACCTACGCCTCATTTTTCTATTTCCCCTCGTGTTACCGTTTTACGATGTTCTTGTAGTTTTACCTTAAGGAAGTGGCCTGCAACTAATTTGTATTCAAAAGAGGAATAGAAAAATCGCCTGTAGTTAACCACATATGGAGGGAAAATGAAATCACACCCCACCCCTGTAGGATGAGTTTGAAATAATAGACAGAGAGCATCACTGGAAAATAGGAAAACTTAAAGAATCAACATATATGCCAGGCTACAAAAATCTCTTGAGCTGACCAAGTATAGAAATGAATACAATATGGGAACCAGTAATAAGGGATGTAAGAGAAAAGCAATGAATAACAAAGAAAATTGCACTATAAGGTAAAAAATGATATAATAATAATAGAAAAAATTGCAATATGAACACTGGTAAAAAAAACGGTTGTTGAAGCATTAAGTGTATAACTCCCCAAAATTCATACACAGATGTCCTCAAGGATACATGGCCCAGTGTATAAAGATCTTGGTTATATCTAGTGACTAGACCAAAGTTTTGTGAGTTCAATACCAGGACACAGGTGAACCAAACCTCGAAGAGTTAAAAGCAAATAACTGAGACAACCGGAAGCGGCATAGAACGTGGAACTAGAACAATCTATCCCGGTGGAAGAAATAAATGGTTCGGTTCGAAATTCCAATTACCTGAAGACAGGAGTGTACAACGGCTGAAACTTTGTGTATAGGACAACGACGGTGAGGCTAACAATCCGAGTTATGTAATTAAAAGTAAAATTACTAATATTACTTATTTATAGTAGAATTACCAACAATGCATCTCATGACCAAAGTTAATTTTATGGTTGATTACATACTATTGCGATCAAAATATGTAGATTTCGGCATTAAATAACCTATAGATATTGATATGCCGCTAAAAAATACAACCAACTGTTAAATTTACCAGATAGCGTAGATGTCAATAAACCAACAATTTTAAAAATAAAGCAAGGTATATTTAACTCGAATTTACGAAATTTAAATGCAATACCAGATAGACAATAGGTTCACACTATTTTACACCTCGATGTAGCAGTATGTTCTGTGCTAATGGTTTATTTTCTTGAAAGTTTCCCTTGTTGAACTCTCTTACAGCTACATGATTTCTAATCAATTTTGATTTTCAAAAAGTTAAATGCAATGTCAATCGTTACTTTCTGTCTTTTATTCGTCTTTTTTCATTGGGCTCTCTACTTAATGATGCTTTTTTTCTTTTTCTGGTATTCTTTCACACTCAGTATACCCTTGCATATTATTGGCTTAAGCGACTTCATTAGGGCGAAATTATAAAAAAAACATATCGGATCAACTAGGCGAATATCATCAATATATATATATATATATATATATATATATATATATATATATATATATATATATATATATAAGGCAGGATGTGTGTCTGTCTTTGTGTAACGAATGCACGGCCGCAATTTTCGACGGATTTGCATCAAATTTTACATGCACATGCTCCAAGTTAGCGGGAAGGCTAAGATTCCTTGCATTCCCAACTCCCATCGATATTGGAAATAATCGATTTTTTCATGCTTCTATGGCAGTTTTCATGTAGTTTGCGGCCATTTTCTACTGGCCAAAGTGAGAGCCTATAGCTGGCTGCCATGAATGTGCAAGGAGATTCTTTTGGCCAGCATGAGAGCCAACAGCTGACTGACACGAATGTTAACTAGCATGCTAAAATGCAAAAAAAAAAATCGATAGTTGCATTCGAAACAAGTGGGAAAAATTTTAATCAGCATGTCACTTTACGCCAATTGGCCCATTCGTTTGCTTAAACTCAACGATGATTCTGATTCCGCCGAACTGGGTTGGGTGTGAAAAAATATTTGTTGTTAACATTCTTTTTCATTCGGTTTTTGCAGGTACGAGTCCTTTTTTAAAGCTGATCGTTTTGTGTTCATTTTGTTTAGTTCTTTTTTCGTAACAGATTTAATGTTTAGTATAGAGCTTAGAAAAAATTCGCAGTGTGAGATAGGCAAGAAGTAAGGCATGTAGCAACATCAGCACGGCAAAGGGCACTCCTTTAAAGGCAAGGAAGGGAAAAAATATTTTAAGTCGTGCTAGCGATTGCTGTAGTAATGGTACGATTTTTGAATCAAGCACGGGCCATGCTCCCAGTATATATATATATATATATATATATATATATATATATATATATATATATATATATATATATATACATATATATATATATCCTTAAATACTAAGACGCTAAAAGGATGCAACCATGATTTCAACCATAATAGATACAATCAAGCAGTACCTCCAGTGTATTTTCTGTTGACAACCTATAATATAGAGAGTCACAACTTAGGAGGAAGAAGAGTATGAATAATAAATTTATTATAAACTGCCTAGCTCATCCTGGTTTATAATTCTCCAACGTAAACTTTCTCAAGTTTCTTCAATTTGCCATTATTTCCGATCTTTTACTTTTATCAGTTGCGATGGCTAGATTCTGTTCTGGACATAAAGTGCAAGAACCACCAGTTACATTTTTTGGTCCGGAATCGTCGTAGAATCCTTTATTTTATTGTATTTTCTTTAAACTTCCAATAATGGTCAGCGAGCTTTGTGTTAAATCGTTGATATTGAGCAAGAAAGTATGGCTATACCATCTTTTTTTTTAATTGACCCTCTGTGCAACCAATATATTTCTTGAGTGTATTATTATCGCTTTCTACATCAGAGCAATATATATATATATATATATATATATATATATATATATATATATATATATATATATTTATATTTATATTTATATATATATACATATACATATATATATATATATATATATATATATATATATATATACATATATATATATATATATATATATATATATATATATATATTCTAACATTTGCATTTGTATATATATATATATATATATTTATATTTATATTTATATATATATATATATATATACATATACATATATATATATATATATATATATATATATATATATATATATATATATATATATATATATATTCTAACATTTGCATTAGTAAATCCTCCATTGCTATATTCCCCAAAAATTCAATACATCGTCTCCTGGACATTGACCTTTGTTTGTTCTGGGAAAGATGGAAAGCGATTACATAAGGAAATTTCTACAGACTTTGAATGCGTGCACCAAAAGAATAAACTTGAGAGAAGTGTCACCGGATGTCTTCTGGCGGCCAGACGTGTGAATCATTATAAACAAAAATAAAGTGAAGTAAAGTACGGCGGATGCTGTTATTTTCAGAAGCGGCAAACCATATGCCGTTCGTTTTTAAACTCAGTGTCCCCACAGCCGGACAGACCGTTAAGATCGACGTGGTATCAATGATGCAATATTTTCGCTAAGAAAATCGGTCAAAATTTAGATTTGTTTTCCCTTTGTAAAATAGTATAAATTTCTTTCTAAACGATGTCGAAAGTAATGTTATTTACATCTTTCTAAGTTTAAATTGCAATTTGAGGTAATTATTCCTCTTTCCGATATTAGCTTGGCATCAAAATTCTATTAATACTGCTAAATTACTGAATAAAAGCTTAAGTAAATCCAGTAAAGTAATTAATACAATGAAATATCACTTTAACCAACGGATAATCTTCATTTGTTCAATATTATATATATATATATATATATATATATATATATATATATATATATATATATATATATATATATTACTCATAATAAAAACATTTTATATCGCTACACAAAAGCTTTCATGTTTCAATACTATGATTGTACTTGCTCAGGCGATGGTAGATACCTTGTGATAAAAATGATTTATTAGGGAAATTTAAAATAAATCTATTCTGAAGTTAAAATGGCCGGGGTATAAGGTCAGAACTGAAAATTTAATTGTATATATATATATATATATATATATATATATATATATATATATATATATATATATATATATATATATATTCGCCTTCCACTTTTTTCTCTTTTTGTTTTCTTTTATTCTCGCCTTACCTTTTCCGTTGCTCGCTGGATTATTGTTGACCATTTAAGTAAGGTTATGGTGGGATTTTTGAGTGTGTATGTATGTTTATCCGGGTGTGTGTTTATGTGCGTACCCATGTATGAACATCCATACACATACATAAGCATGTACGCACACAGTCACCTGCACCTCTATGATTGTGTATTCTTGTATGCGCGTCTAACTGTTTGTGTTTTTGCTATATTATCACTAACAAAAATTGTGTGTTTGAGTGTGTGTGTGTGTGTGTGTGTGTGTGTGTGTGTGTGTGTGTGTGTGTGTGTGTGTGTGTGTGTGTTATCTGTATGTGTATATTTGGTGAGTTGTATTATTTAACAATATTTGTTTTTTATATATTTTAGTAAGTCGTATTATTTAAATTTACTTAGTGTCTTAACTTTACTTACTTTTCGAGTTGTACTAATAATAACTATTTTTTTGTTTTATTTTATTGCTGATGCTTCTAAACCAATTGATTCTTTTTTAATTTTCCATTGGTTTATGCTTAGTATGTTCCTTAACTTTGTGCATATTCTTTTACGAAATGCTTACCTTTTTTCTCCAATGTTATTACTCTGCATGTTGGTTTATTTCGAAAATTGTTTTTGTGATTTCTTAGTTTAATAAATGGTTCTACTTTCGGTAATTCCGTTGTCTAGCTTTAATTTGGCGTGTACGGTTTTTGCTTCTTCGATTATGTTTTTTCCACTTCATTGTTGTGTGTTTTTCTTGTAGAATTTGGGTGTTTTTGGGGAATTTTTTCTTTGCATTCCTTGTTTCTAGTTTGTTTATAATATTTGTTAGCTCATTTCGAAAGCGATGAAGTCGCTCTGTTGTGAACATCTTTTCGTTGACGTAAATCTGAAATTGTTTTAGTTTTTATTGTTAGTATTGTCATTATTGTGGAAGTAGAATACTTTCCATGTTATGTGCTTTAAGAAATGCGATATTTTTGGTGATTTTAATTTTATATTCGTGTATATTTGGTGTAAGTGAATAGTTGTACTGTATTTGTTCCATGC
Organism: Acanthosepion esculentum; assembly: GCA_964036315.1. Classification (NCBI taxonomy): domain Eukaryota; kingdom Metazoa; phylum Mollusca; class Cephalopoda; order Sepiida; family Sepiidae; genus Acanthosepion; species Acanthosepion esculentum. The sequence continues at coordinate 72,879,317 of OZ038475.1, forward strand.
TGATGTATTTTTTTGTGTTTGTGTGTATGTATCAGAAGAGTTTGTCAGAACAGGAAGATTCAAAGACAGATGTCTGCAAGAATGCTCAAATAGTTGTTACTTTTTTTTCTTAGGAAATTATATAGTGTTAATTTGAAATAATTTTTTTTTGAATCCCAAATTGCTGTTTTTTCAGTAGTTTGCTGATAAGGTGGCATTTAATGCCAGCTGGCTTTGTGGTAGAGTACTCAATAATTAGGATAGTGATAGATTGTTAATGGAATTGATATGAATTTTTTCACCAACAAAAATTATCTTTTCATACAATTAAAGACATGTATCAAACACTAAGTAAATTTAAAACACTTTTAGAGTGTTGATTTTTTTTTGTCTTTTTAAGACTTCTCGAGCTGGGATAGTTGTTATTAATTTCACTGTTTAAGTATAATTAAATGTAGGGATGGCAACTGAAACACTCGTACACAACAATAAAATTAACAAGATTTTTAATAAGAAAGAAATATATTTATTATAAACTGTTATATTGGAATGTGCAAGTAACCCCGGCAAAAATGAAAATTTGTTTCCATGTCTAATTAGATATCTCATCAAGTTAACATTGGTAGTAATAAACGATTTTATTTAAAAATACAATTTATGAAACAACACTTCTTTTTACATTTTTGCAATCAGTTTCTTCCCGTTGAGATGAAATTCACCAGTGAAAGCTCCGTAGATTTTTCCTACCCAACAACTTTCGCTCTCTAGCAAGATTTTCCTCATAGGTAAATTACAAAGATAATATAGACTTATTGTAACTGTGATAAAATATGCATTTTGTTGTGATGTTGATTTTGCAGTTCACTAAGCCACCGTAACATGATGAAACTGATTAGACAATCGGAAAAGATGCTAAACAAAATTCAACGAACCAACTAATATATTTATAAAATAAATCTTCCTAAGCAGCTTAAACATTTCTTTATGTTGTACTTTATCTAACGCTTTTGCATTAACTATGAAACATAGGTATACATTACCATTTCGGATATAATTCTCAGAATACGTGTTATTCTTTTGAAGTTCCATGAATTATTTCTTGATTTTCCCTCACTTCAGTCTCGGCCGGTGTAATCAGTTATCTCCTCGAATACCGGATTCGTATTTCGATTATTTAACATCAGAAGTATGTTTTGGTTGCTACACGATAATCCAAGTAAGGTTATACCTATTCTACTCAAACAGGATTTTTATGTAATTCTTTCTTGTTTAATAGTTTTTTCCCCCTTTATTTTTGCACTATTCTTCTAGTTGAAATCTTTGTAATTATGGTCAGGATTCCCATATGCAATGATGGCTGATGACTTCGTTATGATCACAGATTCTCCAATTTTTCTCCAATTTTGTCCCTTGCTTCCCCTGTTATTAGAAACCAGCGTCCCTGGTTCCTTGGTTTGTCGTGAGAAATCCGATTGAATGTCAGTTTATTACATTGTTGTGCATTTTTTTATTATTGTTAGATTTTGCATTACAAACAGAAGATACTGATATCCAGGTCAGCTTATTGCTGAGATATAAATTCAAGATAGTTTTAACCTGATAAACGGCATGTATATTTAGCCACACATATTTTATCGCAAAAGGATTTCTCCTAACATCTTGTTTGCTTTGATATACTTTCCTATATTTTGGATATGAGGGATTTTGTATTAGTTGCTACAGAAGTGTGTATATGTAACCGTTCCGGTGAGTGGGACTTCTTAACAAATCTCAAAATGCTTGCATTAACCTCAGCTTTTAACACCGAACTCCAGTTCTGGTATAAAATATCCAACCGTTTCTGTCAGTTTAAGAGAATTATTTTACTGGTTTGATAATGGACGTGAACGTAGAGCAAAGGTTTGTAGCTCGGAACGAGAAAGCGGACAACAGTGTTTGAATTTTGGGAAAGTCCGGTATACATTTTTTAGCTAAAATAACCTTGGGAACAGAATGTCTCCATTTCTTCTGCTGCAATCAGACTGAGCTCCTTAAGAATATTTGGCAGCCACTCGACAAGAAATACATCCATGAATTCAAAACCATCCAACTAGAGTTGTACAAAGATAATCATTGGGTGTAAATACTGATCTTATGTTACAAAAAGACGATACATTTCAACCGCTATGAATGATCACGCTATCCAGGATATTGGAGCCTTCAACGGCCACTGGCCCCAGGGAAGGAAGGAGAAATGGGCTATGTGTATAATAATATGAAAAAAGAAGCATAGAAGCAGAACATGTTTTTTTAGTTTCGAACTTGTGAAAAAAAAACAATTACTTTATCACTTACGCTAAAGAGTCGTCGCGCTACTGAGCCTCCATGCTATAAGTTCTATCGTTCCAACGAATCTTTTTTTCTGCTATACGACATTTTGTCATTTTGAGTCCCTCACGTTCCGATAGAAATAACACTCCAGTTTTGTTTGGCTGATTCAACAAATGACACGCGAATAACAGAATATGTTTTAACAGAGAAACGAAGAAAATAGATTTTCTTTAGTAAACAGCAAATTCCAAATTAATTTCCAACTGCTCAGTATACTTCTATAAATGCGTATGATGATGTTGGCAATTTTACTCAAAGTCAGGTTATGTTTCGTGCAATGTGCCAATTTATTCACCAATAATAAATGCTGATGTGCGTGAATCTTATCGAAATTCACTTGTACTAAGCAGAGTCAGAGCCTTTTGATCGAGGAACTGTAGATAAACCTTAAATGCGTTTGGTGCCTTCAGTGCAGACTGTGAATTTTAATTGACAGATTCAAAGACGAAATTGTGTAACATCGTGTAATGATCCTCTCAGTCAAAGAGTGCAAGAGAGCAGTTAAGATATGCCAACATTACATGCAAATGAGTTGGAGAGTGAAAACGAATTAATAACTTTTTGTGTTAAGCTGAATTGAAACCACTTACTTTCAGTTGCTGTTTCTCCTGTTTATTGCCATTGGAGTTTAAGCGGTAATTGATCTTCCGCTACTTTTCATAAGGATAGACATTTCTACAAATTAACTGTTTTTCTCAGGTTTTCGAGCAATTAGCACAAATGAATTATAAATATTTTCGAACGTGGATCCTATTTGTAATTAGAAAAATCGCATGATCCTCATGAGAGCTGTTGCAACTGGAAGGCACACTGCAAATCACCCTGATTTCAAAATTTCAGTATGGCTGCTCATTTATAAGCATTCCCAAATGCTCGGCCCTATTTGGGTTTCTATAAAACCCACAGAGCTAACCTATGATTTATACTGAAACTAGGTTGATCGGATCTAAGTAACAGTTCAAGTATTTGAACATTCACATACACATAAGATATGGAACGACCAGTAAGCAAAAAATTCAAAGGTTTTTTATTGCGACAATATGTCCATGCGTATTGTTCTTTAGATTTAGAAATACAGTGATTTTATCACCTGAAACATTATCTGAAATGCTTAAGCAAGCTTGTACAATTGAAATCTTTTCAAGGTCAATTACAATAAAAGGATTCTCCTTATTTTTGTTCTTGTTCTTATTCTTGTTGTTGTTGTTGTTGTTGTTGTTCTTGTTCTTCTTCTTCTTCTTCTTCTTCTTCTTCTTCTTCTACTTCTTCTTCTTCTTCTTCTTCTTCTTTGTGTCGTGTTCCGTCAGTGCAGGGATGATCATGACTCTCCCCACTTTTCGGTTCTTTGTAGTACTTAGTATTTTTTTAGATGTATTTTTAAGACCAGTTCTATCAAACATTTATACAAGCTCGTTAGATAGATTTTGCACAGTTTCCCTCTGAAACTCTTTCCTTCAATACCCCTTACAGTTTCTATTTTTAAAACTTTTTTCCGCATTTGGTGCCCTAAAAATTGTCCATTTTGTTTCCATTAAAACTTCTTATTTACCCACATGTTCCGTCTTTGGCATACTCATCATTCTTCTACAGAACCACATTTTTTCTGCTGCAAGTCCCTCCTTCATATGTGAGATTGCCCAACGCTCACTGTCGTATAGAATGACCGATATTATATAACAGTGATGTACTGTTTTGATTGTTTCTAACATTTCCCCCTTTCCTAATACTTTGTTTAAACTTTGGAAGGCATCTTTTGCTTTTCGGGAAAGCAAATGATATGCTTTGCCTAAGACTTGGTGGAGTAATTTTATTCTAAGCTCTCTGCTTTGTCTGTCACTTGTCAAAATAAATTGCAGCGGAAGTGTTACTTGCAGGTAGATTCCAAATAGGTTGTCCTACTTCTCTTAAAATCTGTCTTTCTATTTGATTGCGAACATAACCACAGGCGTTGGTGTCAACTAATCTTTTAAACACTAACAACCAATTAACGGACTTTAGATTAGCCTTACAGAAAGCCGCAATGCTGTAACAAAAACCACCAAACTCATTTCACTTCTTAATTATTTTGATAGAAAGAGTCGCTAACACAGGCGCTACAACGAACGCTCTGTTCTGGTTAATATAAGATTATGATTCATTCTATATTATGTCAGTCTACCAATGGCATTAGTACGATATAAGCCATCACGGTTTGCCACATGGTTACGTCATCGACGACTAAAAAGTTTCCCCACCCGTCATTTTTGGTGTGGATAATAATACCGCTCAGAATTTTTAAAAAAAATAAAGAAATCTTATCAAAGGGGAGGTGAACATTCATTCAGCGCAGTGTTTGCCAATGTTGGCGCTACCTCCCCCTTGTGGGCCCTGTTACGCTGTAAGGGGACACTGGGAGATTTTATTTCATTTGGCATGGGTATGAACATACTCAGGGCGCAGGGGGGATTTATCCATTTTTTTTTAAATATTTCAATAGTTATTCGATATTGGCTACGAAACGAAATATCTGAGAGGTATCGAAGGCTGTGGAAAGCTATTAAACTACTCTTCATTGCTTTTCCAACTTCCGATGTGACTGAATGTGGTTTCAACAAAGTTACACAGCTTCTTACTAAACAAAGAAACCGCCTGCAAATTACAAAACAAGGAGATCAATGATTAATTCTAAGCAACATGGAACGTAGGTTAAGAGACTTATCCAATAAGCACCAAATGTAACCATTGAAAATATTGAGGTAAGCTATCAAATAATTATTGTTAGCATTTTAATCATTGGTATTTATAATAGAAATGAAAACAATATTAAAATTATTTTTTGCACTAATACCTAAGTCTTATTTTGTAATGAAAGTTGAATTCAGTGTAATATTCGAAATTTAATTTGACAGGGGTGGGGCGTTGACAAATATTGTTTGTATCCATAGGAGGCCCTTGTTGAAAAATTGTTAATTCGATTAAAAAAATACGTAGCTATTTACAACTAACCTTATTGATACCCATTTGTTTTTATTTAAGGAAATTGTCAGTCACTGACCCTGGGAATTTTACAGTAAGTGTCAGACCTCTAAATCTGGCATAATCAAATTATGCTTGCCTGGTAATTTGCCATTGTGATGGAGTACATTATGTAATGGGTAAAAACAATAGCTTTATGTTACGTAGTACACTAGAGAAAAACTGTTGTGATTTGAATAAGTAAATCGCACAAAGTTGTCAATCATATAAAAACAAAAGAAAAATACGAGAAAGTTCTAAATGCTGCATTTTTTGTCATCGATTGATTGTGGTCTATTTGCTTGACAATATTTGTCGCCCGGTAAATTGTACACTTATAATTCAGCCTGGATTCTTCAGCAAAGTTTCTTCCTGGACGAGTCGCTTAAAGCACGTCAGATCTAACGACAGTTCTTTCTGGTCAGCGGTACGCATATTCGAATCCTACCAGAGAGTGCATATTAATCTTAAATAAGATTTCTCGAATATTCAGAGGAGTAGACAGACGGACATAAATATACTCTTTAATAAATAAAATGAACTTCTTCCGAAATATGGTTATCAACTAAAAATAACGTTCAACGTGATAAGAAATATGGCATTAATAAAAAACATCCATTATCTCTTTAGGTATTGCTTTGTTTACATTTGAATACGAAACGTAGCAGATATGAAATTTCGAGAATCTATGACGAGAAGCATTCCGATTAAAGGCACTATCCAGACTTGCTTGATATGCAAAGGTTTTTCGTGGCCGAGCCCTTTAAAGCACCTCCGATCTAACGGCAGTCATCTCCGAACTGTGGGGCTTACTTTCGAATCCTGTCGGAGAGAGCATATTTTTCTTTAATAAGATTTTTCGTATATACAGGGTGGTAGACCAAAATAAATAAATATGTTCTTTATTAAATAAACAGAGCGGCTATGTTTAGCCACAAAAAAATACAGTTTAAAGTGATCCGTCTGATTAATAATTAGGATTCCATTATTTCCATAGAATTTGCACAGTTATTGCGATGAAACATAATATATTTTTACACGAGGAAATTCATTAAACAATAATTGATAGATAAACAATGAATATAAATTACACGCGTTTATATTTATTTAACACACTATGTTAAATCTTATCTTAAAAGGCAATATTTTCACAATAAAGTTTTTACTAAACAATCAATGATTGTAAGATATCAAAGCATATTTATATGTGTAAATTAACATGCTAGTTTCAACGTATATTTTAGCCATGTTCCTTAAGATGCTAGGTGATGAATATTTCTCTTATTCATGTGATGATTTCTTGAGAAATATTTGGCGTAATACTCCGTTTTCTACTCAGGGTTTACATCCAGATATTTGTATCAATTAAACTTGGCTACGATCAGAATTTAGAGCTCAACATCTAAACACCATCTAGCTAAACAGGAATGAACAGAGGTTGCACGTTGTTTCTTAACAGATTTTTCCGGAATTAAAACTCAGCCACTGATTCTACTCTCCGCATCGGCAATCGTTAGGTTATACGAATGTTCGTTTTATAAAATATAGATAACGATATATTTTGGGGGGTGTCAGGATTTATCATACAACGTGCAAATTCATTTTATACTCATAAATAAATCCAAAAGATGTATATCTGATAGACGTAAATTTGATTAATAAAATATCCCATATATCTTTCTAATTTCTTCCCAGAAGAGATCATCGATGTGTGAATATAATACCCCATTCTCATATACATCTATTCCACTTGTGAAATGCACTTTTTTTATCTATGTGCATATTCTGGAAGCTATTCAGTTCATTGTTTTTGACACATTAACTTACTGAAGAATTGTCGAATCTGCTAGAAATGAGCATTTGTAATCTGAAAATACGTTTTAGCTTATAGCTTCTTGCATTGAGGTGTACTAATAAAATAATGCTGTACAAGGACTTACGATAATACTTTGTATGTATCTTGACAGCTTTATCAAATTCGAAGGGGGATAATGCTAACACTAAAAATCATTACGCCTTCACCTTCTTGTTGTATTTTAAGTTACGTTGTTCTGGCAATTCTGTGAAACAAGCAGACTCTAATCTAGTCATCAGCTCTAACCAATGGCGTTCTAAATCTATCACCAAATATACATGAGAAACTCGATGTATGTAATTCTTTCTCAAAATTAAACTTTATTTATTTCTCTTTTATGTAATTATGGGCAATAATGTCATCTCGAATTACCATTAACCAGTTCTATAAAGGCAGGTAATCATTAGGAAGCTATTCTGCTTATTTCTTTTTCAATCTGAGAATGGCAATAAATCCCGTTATACCGCATCGAAAAGAATTGAAACATTTTGATAATTTAATAGAAAACATTTATTTATTAAGACATTTGCAGATTGTAAATGTCTTCACTTCATGTTTCTTGTAAGAAGTATGACGTTTTTAACTCTAGTGTCATGTATTATGGTTTATATATTATGTATTATCGTTGCACTCCTAAGATACAATAGATACAATCACATTTATGGCTGTAACATTTGCTACATTTTTAACTTAAAGACGATTTCTTTTGTCGGATTAAATTATGTTAATCACATAAAACCCTCTTCCAATCTTCGCACAACTTACAACAATGGTATTAATTTTATTTTTATCCATTTTATATTGGCTATTAATATGCAAGATTATTTTTAATAATCCAACAACCACTTTAATTCTGAGAATTAGTTCTCGGGAACAGGTGCGAACTGTCAAGGTGTCACCCCTGAATATGGGTATTATATAATTCTTTATCAATTATTATTAATTAATCGTATTTTCTCTTTATTTACATTCGCATAAACACTTCCAGAAACATTTTCTTCATTTTTATCTTTTGCTCTTTCATCTTCAGTTGTTACATTTGTACATCCGATTTTCTTGTTTTTAAACGTGGCAATATCAATTTTATTTTTTGCGTTGCGGTTATATCTTCTCCACATAACATAATAATTTAACTTTAGCATTTCTTTTATTGTTAAATATTTTTATAATCATTTTGAAATTATATATCTGACAATACATACATACATATTTATATATATATATATATATATATATATATATATATATATATATATATATATATATATATGTATATGTATGTATGTATGTATATGTATATTATACATGATTTACGCAAATTATGATGCATACAAAGTCTCACACTATTAAATAAGTTATTTAAAATAACTCTAATATATATTGATAATAAAAGATAGACATTTATGTTTGAATGTTCATTGCATATTTATCATATAAAAATACGTGTGTTCTGAACATTGTAGCAACATCGATTAGTTTGAACTATTTTTTATGAAAAAAAAATCATTTGTATAATAAATATCACCATCGTGGAAACTGACAAGTAAAATATTGCATTTTCTGGACTTTCTGCTTCAATTTACCCAAGATTAAACGGACACGTAATACAGCTAAATTAACATAAACGATCATACATACAAATGGACAGGTCATATGATAACAATAAGGGTATATCATTTGTAGAAACATACACACAATCCATAATAATATACTTTTTGCTTGGATACTTATTTAACTCGACGTGGATATGTTGAATTGTTTTTCTCATAGTTCTTACGGTTGATTATCTTTCTTGGCATATAGGGCTACATCCTCACAACACTAGCTATTGCATATGTGGCTTTCGTAAGAAGTAGCATTAAAGTTGTCTTCCAAAAGTTAAGTAAGGTATTAAGCAACAGGAAAAATTCATTAGAAACTAACACCCTACATTACTTTCCGCTACTTGAACGACGGAGGTGAAATAATGTATTGTATTTCATATAAGAGATAGAGGTTGGTTAACTAAAGGAGTAAAATTTCCTATAATATCCTGTACTCGTTACATGCGAGTCATACCTGGTGATCTTACCAATCAGCGTGTTTACCGAATCTCTTCTAGATCAGTGGGCATATTGTTGAAACAGCACATCATGTTCCTGATGGAAGAGAAACTTTCAAACGATATTCTGTGAGGATATGGTGCTGTTCTTTCTACCAAGAATGCCCAAGGGTAATAATACATCTTGATAATTGGCACGCAAAGTGATAGCCCTACGTGGTGCGCGTGAATACACCTTGGAAAATGTGTCTCCCAAGATCAATGTCACGAAGTTAATACCTTCTGTCAACAGTAACCACTGCAACGAAACATTTGACTCCGGTAGATTTATCAAAGTGTGATTTTGTTTTATTGAGTGGACATGAGAAAAACGTTAATAGTACTGAACTCGTAGAAGACAATTATATTCTCTGTATATGTGGATTCTTTCACCACATAATCAATGAAAACTTGAAAGAAAAACAATGGATAGTGATGTAATGGAATAACTTATCACCCTCATGAGTGACATTATATGTAGTAACTACGGACTACAGAGACTAGCTGGGATCTGTGACTCAGCTGTTAGGCTGTTGTCGAATTCTCTACCTTCGGGCAGAGAGGAACCCGGACGAGGGTATGCCGAAGGGAAGGGTGTCGTCCGGAGAAGGAGACAGACACGAACCCGTTTATGCGGGGTTTTGGGTAATTTTTGGCCAAGCCCCATATTAAATTCGGCCTTGTGCCACATCCTACCCCGTGGGGAGGTTGGTAAATATTACTAGCTGGGATCTGTTCCAGCCGTGTTCGTCAAACTCTCTGAGAGAATCCCCGTACAAGGCTATGGCGAAGAGCAGAGTCTCATCTCAGAAAACAGCTACCCGACCCCGTTTTATACGGGGTCTACGGGCATTTTTCGCTGAGCCTACGGGCTCGGATATCCCACATTAAATTCGGTCCTGTACCACATCTAATCGCGTGGGGCGTTTGGTAAATAGACTAGCTGGGATCTGTTGAGTATGACTAATAATGACGCGAGAACTACCGACCTTCCAATAGTAGCACTCACTACTAGATTAACTTGCGACAACCTTGTGCATAACTGTTACCTTTATTCTTATTGTACTGGTTTTTACAATAAACCTTTACTTATTTTATCCAACATGTTTTTCTAGTATATATTCCTATTAGCACGGAATATAACAGGAATCTGCTTCGTATGGCAAATACCTGGTGAAAATTCGACTTCATGCCAGACTAAATGGACGCTTTCACTATTAAGAGGATAGATAGGAGGAGTACATCGTTCTGATTTCACACGAGACATAAAAAATCAAAAGAAATCGGATAAATTGAAAGAGATACAAAGACCCATTTAAAATTGAAGGCCATTTTCAAATAAAAATTCTCTTTCTGACAAGATAATTTAAGATCGCCAATAGATGTGTTATGTATTTCCTAGTTAGCAATATTGCCTTTGTTTCATGGATTATTCAGTTGGCTGAATTCTACTACCAACTGTTTTTCATATTCCGTTTAAGAAACATACAATTTAGAATATTAGTTCTAAAAGTATGGAGATTACTAAAAATTATTATCTTTCATTGTTGGGATGTGTTCTGAAAAATGTCCTCCAAATAAATAACAGCGATGAAAACAACTTTCAAAAAGTTTACTGAAACTTTTATGAAATGCTATTGTCGTGAAACCAACACATACATTTAATTCATGCATGCGTGTTTATCATTAGAATAGAGCGTGTTTCATGCGCATTTACCCCCACCCCGCGAAAAAAAAATTCCCAACTATCAGTTACATTAATTTTTGTCTTAGCAATTCACCCCTGAAGATGCTGGTGGATGAGATTGAAAGTCCTTGGGAAAATAAAAGAAATGGAAAAAACTACGGCGTCATGCATAATTAATTTATTATCAATATTAAGAATTGATCAGTGACATAATATGTTCAGATTATTCAACCAAACATGCTTGAATGATGATATGTTGATTATATATATATATATATATATATATATATATATATATATATATATATATATATATATATATATATATGTATTGGTTTATTTATTTACAAATCAGTGCACCTAAGGTTTTTCGGACGAGTATAATTTCTTATATTTATAAGAACATTACTATTATATATATATATATATATATATATATATATATATATATATATATATATATTACTATTATATATATATATATATATATATATATATATATATATATATGTGTGTGTGTGTGTGTGTGTGTGTGTGTGTGTGTTTATTGCATTGAATCATTCATGGAAAAAGTAAATTAGTAAAGTTAATGATATATATTATATTTTTTCGTCTCGGATAGTACCTGAATTTTAAGAAAAACAAAATAATTTCCATGCCTGAAGATGACTGAATGTACAGTCGAGAGTACTTGACTATTTAAGAAATAACTTGTACAGCTTATAATTAAAAAAAAAACAATGATAAGCACATTCGTCGAGTGATTAGTAGGTTAATACATCTTTAAAATTTTATTAGCGAAGGGATTTCGCCATTTTATATCATTAACTTTATTGATTTACTTTTTGTATGAATGATTCATTGTAATATAAATTGAACTGCACCGCATATTTGATATATATATATATATATATATATATATATATATATATATATATATATATAAGCAATCAGATATCTAGTCATACTGATGAGCTGTGATACATCGAAACAGTCTGTCTTTATATATATATATATATATATATATATATATATATATATATATATATATATATATATACAGATAGACTGTTTCGATGTATCACAGCTCATCAGTATAGACATTCGATTGCTTCAAGCGGGGATGGAAACCCGACTGATTTTGAATCAGTCAGGGATTCTACTCCAAGCTATCGTCGCACGGCAGAGAGAAAGGGAAATTTTAACGTTTTTACTATGCGAAAGACGTCAATAGCTAGGAGAACTCGATTCGAGTAGAAGAGCATTGTTTTAGCAGCAGCAGCCACTGTTATTAAAATTACCCCTTCATCTCCAAGAGCTCAATCGAATATATATTTCGAGAGCGATTATCATTCTGTCACTGTGAATTACTGATTCCTTTGCAATAAACTATAGTAACTGTTATGTTCTCTTCATCTGAATGATAATTGGTGTTATTGAATATAAGGAAAACATAATGTCTTCGTGTGAACACAAGAATCAATTAAATTAATTTATTAATGCTTTTGCTACTATTTCGTATGGGTGAAAAATAATATAAAAAAAACATTTATATGTATCCAGGTCAATGATGTGAATATGTTTTATACACACACACAGACATATAAATATATAAATATATATATGTGTGTGTGTGTATATATATATATATATATATATATATATATATATATATATATATATATATATATATATATATATATATATATATATATATTAGCTCCTGAAAAATTAATTTCGGTTGAGCCCTCTGGTTTGAGGTGTGAATTTGTAAACAGTGACTATTTAAGCTAATACTGCACGACTCTTCGACAGAATTGAGTCACTCTCAGTCACTCTGTGTTTATCCGAATCTAAAAATAATCACGCTAAAATTCACCAGCATCCAGTACCGTAAGCTGATGGCTTAGTGGGAGAAGTTCGGACTGACGCAAATTCAGTCGAGTTTCGATCCTTGTTAGAAGCAACCGGACGTCTAGCCACACTGATAAGCTGCGAAACAGTCTGTCTGTGGATGACAAAAATATGTATATATTTATATGTTATTTTTAATCTCTTTTGTTTACACGTTACTTTTGATTCAACTACATTTACCGGCCTGAATATTCGAGTTTATGTAGTGAAAAATACTGTTAATTAAAAACAAAAAGCAGAGATTCTACTGGAGTATGAATATTAAACTTTTAAATAAGATCGATTAAATATAACAATATGTCGGATTTAATCCATTTTCTCTCTATATCTCCCTCTCTCTCTCTATCTCTCCATATATATATATATATATATATATATATATATATATATATATATATATATATATATATATATATAAATCATATCTACCAAATAGGAAAGGCAATTCGATGATTTGTGAATATGTCACGTTTTCTATTCCTTATAGATTAACAAGGCAACTTAATACAATGTACAAAGTTGCAAATAAACAATTATTTCTTTTTAACAGAGGACTCAATTTTAACTCGTTCTTGGATAGTGCCTAATTCTGTTCGATATTTACCTGTTCGTTCAACAACATTAAGTACGTAGAATCATAAAATTAGAACTATTTTTCTTCATCTCTCTGATATGTCATTTTTTAAGAAACTGACGTAAGTGGTAAATTATCATCTTAAGTATCCGTATTATAAAAAAAGAAAAAAAACTATTTTTGAAATTCGCACAAAAAATCATTATCTTCATTTCAGAAACGACGATGCAATGATTATATTTTTCCAGTGACTTACAAAGTTACATCTAGAAAACATAATATATTTTTAAGCGAATACATTATTTACACAATAAATAAAAGATAAACGATGAATATAAATTGTACACGTTTATATTTACATAACACAGTTCATTTTGTCAGCAAATCAGTTTTAATGACTTTCTTCCTAGTGTTTCAGGGTACGCAGGTTCGAATCAGGCCGGAGAAAGCATATTATTTTAAATAAGATTTCTCGAATATTCAAAATAATTAAATATGCATTTTGATAAATAAACGGAACGAATACTCAAATATGTGTATCCAAAAAAAATAACGTTTAAAATTATCTGTCTGATTAATAAATGAACATACATTAGTTTTTTAGAAATGTCCCAGTTATATCCATGAAACAATGTTTTTTACGCGAGAAAATTGATTACCCAATAAATATAAACTATACGCGTTTATACTCATCTAACATACTATCTTAGATTTTATTATAAAAGGTAACATTTTTACAATAAACTTCGTACTAAATAACCGATGATTGTAAGATATTCCAGACATATTCATATGAGAAAATTAAGTTGCTAGTAACAACGTATATTTTACTATGTTACTTAGGATGCTAGGACACGCACACACACACACATACACACACACGCACACAAACACACACACACATATATATATATATATATATATATATATATATATATATATATATATATATATATATATATATATATACCTGATTTACCTATGAGTTTCAATTTCTTGGGTAAGATATCCACGTTGTTCTTTAGTTTCTCCCTGTTTTTTGCATCAAGATGTTTTTCGCCTCTTAGAAACGGCTGCCATCATAATTTAGAGCCTAATATCTAAATGCTACTTAATCCCTAGCTAAGTAGTAATGAAATGTGGTTACCTGTAATTTCTCAATAAAGACCGTTACTAAAGAAAAGCAGCAGACTGATCCGGAATCTGAACTAGACCAGAGATTCTGCTTCCCGCATCGGCAATCTTTATACCATACGAATATTTATTGTGTAATATATAGATAACAGCGCATAATCTTGATTATATGTTTTTGAAAGTGGCCTGTGTAATGTGTTTAACATATATTATACTTGCAAAATTAATTGAAAAAACGTTGACCATTTTGACTTCAATGTTTACTTGTATATTTATATTTACATACGCTCTATCTCTGATATTGAGCACTTCATCCCATAAATATAACACACCTTAAAACTATATTTCTTTATATATATATATATATATATATATATATATATATATATATATATATATGTGTGTGTGTGTGTGTGTGTGTGTGTGTGTGTGTATATATATATATATATATATATATATATATATATATATATATATATATATATATATATATGTATATATAAATAGAATTTTTATCTAATTCATGATAAATTTCTCATCCCTCAGCTTTCAGCTATGATATTTATGGACTCACTAATAAATTTATTCAAACTAGTGTAATTTTACATCGTACTCTCAAGATGATATCAGTAACGGCACTCCTAAACTATTTTCTTTTGTTCACACAAAGCTTTCACACATTACAATCTTCCATCGTCCTTGACAAACAATCTATTTCCTCAAACTCGTTAGGTATGGTACTCACTGTTTGTTCGTGTTTATCTTGACTTAATTGACACTGTGTATTATACTCTCCTAGTCTTCTTTTCTCCTTATGTTCCCGGTATCTTCCATCTCTCTGATTCTGACAGTTGACATCATTTTATTTTTACGTTTTCGTCTCCTTAAAACTTGTGAATCTTTTTATTCTCGTTTATAAGACGACTTTTATCTTTCTTTTTGTGTCTCTCATGAACATAGCGTCATACGCGTATATGATAATTTTATGATAATGTCCACGAATAATAATTGATTTACAAGTTCGCTTCCTTTGATTTCCTTACATAAATGAATTAAGGTTCTTAAACTTTCCTGATCCTGATTTTAATCCTCTTTTAGCATAAATCTTCTGTTATGCATATGGAGTTTTTGACAGCATTTAAAGAAGGACCTGAAAAAGTTATCGATTCTGACCTGACATCTCGGCTTCAGTCATTCTCCCAACGACGTTACGTTGTTATCCTGTGCGTTTTCCTGTAAATACTCTCGTGATAATTGCGCTGATGTGATTCACACATTTTGGAACGTGGGAACAGTGTTAGATTGGCGGCTACGTCTCATAATGTAGCTTCGTAAATGAAATAGATTTAAATGAAAATTCTATTCTAATAGTTTCTTCTTCCTCACCTCTCGCATATGGGACACTCTTCAGACGTCCTGCTAACTGCCAACTACGATCTTAATAAACTGTAACGTAACGTCAATCATCATATTTTGTGTGCACGAGACCTGTTCTTTTATTGTGTTCTCTGTTTTTTTCATTCGCTCTGACCTCTCGTGTCTTAGAGGTTTATATCGCCTTACTTAATATGAAATGATTAAAAAAGTGTATTCACTGAAGACATTCTCGCAGGCTGTTTGTTCCTTATATAATATCACCGAAATCAAGTTATTGGAATCTTAAAATGTCTTTTAGTCTTCGAGAGTCCTTTGGTAATCACAAAACGTACTTCTTTAAATATTCCATTGAATAAATTAATGTTTTGTCTATAGCTAAATAGAAAGAAAGGAATCAATAATAGAAGATATATAAGCAAAATGATAAAATCTGCATCAATCAGCAGATTTCAAATCTCATTGTAAATATTGAAGTTGTAGACTATTAATTTATTTTTTACAATACTTGAGATACAGAGTTTCAGAGTAAGAGGTAAATGACACAGTTTTATATAGGTGTGGATAATGCTTAATCTTAAATTTAAGATTGTAGGGATCGGCGAAGAATCCTCTTGGAATAAGCGTATAATAAATAATAAGAAAGCAAGAACACATTTTAAAATCCAGTTTTGTCAGTAAAAACAATTGTTTTTATTTACAAAGTACATTGGAGAAAATCTGTCATGATTTGCATAAGTTAATCACACAAGGTTTTCAGTGATATCAAATCAAAATAAAAATACGTTAAAACTGTTGTTTTTTAGTCATCCATTAAAAAATCTATTCACTCAAGTTATTCTCCTATCGTGCATATTATCACTTTAAAAATAATTTTACCCGGTGACTTGTACGGTTATAATTCAGGCATGGTCGATCGCCAAAGTTTCTTCGTGGCCAAGTCGCTTAAGGTACGTTGGATGTAGCCAGGGGAAAGTAGATTCGAATCCTACCACTGAGCGCATATTTATCTTTAATAATATTAATGAACATTCAGACCGTAAGACATGAATAAATATACGGAGCTTCTACTGAAATATGTGTATCCACTAAAAATAACGGCTAACGTAATACAATCTTCCGTATTATTAAATAAAAATCTATTACTTCTTCGGAAATTACTTGATTTACGTTTGGATACGAAATTAAGCAGATATGAAATTAAGACATCCTTCTCGTCTGTGACGAGAAGGATGTCTTAATGTTGTTATTTAACATTATGCTTTTAATGTATAGTCACTTACATTTACTATGTTTGTGAGGACATAATTTCTGAAGGCAGTTATATGTTTTATGTTGTAGTTTTATTGACGTTATATTTTGAAATACAATTTGATTTCTTTAAGAAACTGTTGGATATTATATGGATTAACGCCATGAAAGTTCTTTCATGTTGGTTGTTTGTTTAGTTGATTTTATTTAGGGGCATGTCAACCTCTATGGTTCATTTACTGTTGAAATCTAAATATTTTGAATAAAACTTTATGGCTGCAACGACAGATATTTTGAACGCATTTGCATGGCTATACTCTTCTATATTCTACTATACAATGCATTGCTCGACAATTTATTATAAATAGGCATTGTTGGTAATTTTGCTACAAAAATGTATTTTTATACAATTACATTGCTTTTTATTCGTTTAGGGTTTAACTATTTGCTCATAGTTGGGCCCAAGCAGGTGCTACCACCCCGTATCATGGTGCACCTGGGAACAACAGTTAATAGATTGTTCAATGATCCTCAAAACCTCCATTCATCCGATCACAGGTCTTGCTGCTGGATGTAGTTTATCTTTTCCCATAGTTCTTCCTGCTTTCCTTCTAAATCTGCCCAATTTACAGGGTCATATGTGTGCATATGATATTGTTAAGATAATTCCCTACAATAATAAGTACTATTATACCTCTTAGTTCCTTTATAATTGTCACTCTATTGTGCAATAATCCATAATTCATACTACAATTTCCTCCTTGGTGAAAGGTGTCGGATTAAGTGACAGTTTGATTTCAAATTGATTTAAAATAATTAAACAAATGATTGCGTTAAATAATGGCGCATTGGTAATTGTGGGTAGCAATATTACTGATAGATTTATTAAAGTTTATTTGCTCGATTAGGTCACGTCGTCCTCAAAATGAACTGATGAACAGGGTCAAAAAGCGTTCATTGAAGTAATTTGAACGGGGTGGTATTGGGAAGTGTAAAGGAATGTCCAGAGAAACAGAGAAAGAGATGTCTTTAGGTTTGCTGCTAAGAACCAAGTGAAAAGTCGGCTAAAATCTTTCCTTAAATACGATCTCATACGATCAAAGACCTTCTCGACAGTTATTGGCTATAAAATCCATTTGGTTTCTGGAGTCTTGCTAAGCCAGAGGCGAGCAGATTTTCAGATTTTATTCTTATGAAGGTAAAGGCAAGTCCTAGATGAGAGCAGTTATTGGAAAACTCAAACGCCTTAAATTAAGAACCGCGGCGGAAAGAAGTTAAGAAGTTGATTCACAATATTTGCGAACTTCATTGAATGTATTTTTATATTTTATTTTATTTACATGTTAAATAGATTTTTTAAGCTGTGTGTTATTGCTCCAGAAGATCTTAAACTGTTCATGTCTAGGTATAACTGTTCTTTTAGAGAGATCTCACCAAAAACCATGCCTCTTACCTATTCCTCTGTTACCCTCTACCTCGTGTGTATATTGGCCTTACACACGTTGAAAATTAGCATAAAGAACAAAAGCAAAAGAAACCTGTGAGGCCACACCTGAATTGAAAAGTCTCCTCTAAATCCAATGATGAACTGGAAATATGAATTGGAAAAAAATCTTCCTATCCAAGATTTAGTACTGTTGATTATTTTATTTAAATCTATCTAATAATTGTTATTTCTATGTTACGTGTACTGGAAGTATCTGGGTGAAAATGGCTCTCCACAACGCACTCTCCATTGAGGCAATTAGTAAATCTATTTTTTTTTATGCTATCTTCTATCCTTGTTCAGCCATCCATTTTAAAACGGTCTTTAATATAGGATAGTCGCGTTTAACCTTTTTGTCTTCAGTGAGTAGCGAAGTTTGTATGGTTTCATTTTCATTGTGCTCTTGATATTTCAGCTGACTCTTGCAGATTTTAAGTTTATGAAACATCCACTCACCCAACACACACACACACACACACACACAGACACACACACACACACATATATATATATATATATATATATATATATATATATATATATATATATATATATATATATGGTGTAACAGCAAAATTGGTCAAATAGTGTAACAGCAAAATTGGCCAATTGCTAAATTAAGCTTTGAACCGTTGTATCTTAGAAATGATTAAAGATATCTTACTGGAATTCTCCGAGGTTTTTATAACGCTATTGAATTATAGGATGAATTATAAGGATGTAATTAGCTGTAGTTGAAATGGTGATCCTCTTGCTGACGTGACCTTCCGATACAGTTTTCCGCTGTACCGTTTTTTAAAAATTATTCATTGTTCTTTCGATGGTTCTTGAATAGATTTTGAAGCTGGAAGCCAAAGTATGAATGTTGGTACCGTTACTGAAGGCCTGAATGATTTTATTCCTCTCACTACTGGTCAGTTGGGAAGACATAGAGGGACTGACACAAACGATGTAAAGCTATTCTTTTTCTAGCTGAATAATTGAAAGTGTTATTCAGTGATTCTTACGATAAATGTTAAGATGGATAAACGTCTTATCTGAAAACCTTGAAAAAAGAAACAATAAGTTTAGCGTTTTTTTAGATATTAAACATTTTGTGAGATGGACAATTGTCGCATTCTGTTACACGATTTAGACACTTTTGTTGTTAAACTCGCTATATCTATCTATCTATCTCTCTCTCTCTCTCTCTCTCTCTCTCTCTCTCTCTCTCTCTCTATATATATATATATATATATATATATATATATATATATATATATAGATAGATAGATAGATAGATAGATAGATAGATAGATAGATATTCTTCCGTGCTAATACCCTTGGGAAAGTTATTAATTCCCTTCTTCTTGCTCCAGCTATGGGAAAAGAACAGGACAGACTGGGTTCTGTAGCTCTGGAGGGAAACTCGACTAGGGGAAGGGCAACTCTGACTTCAAAACCTGCGGAGGGTCGTTTTTGAAATTTGTGGCAGGTAGTGCACCAGATTGCTGTATTCGGCCCTTCAAAAAGTGTGGTTAGTTTTGCACAAAGCCTTCACCACTATAATCAAATCATATATGCTGGTGTCTGGCTGTCGTTTCGTAGGAACTTAACTGCTTGACCCTCATACGCCAAATACGACGGGATAGTCCACCATATATATATATATATATATATATATATATATATATATATGAGTGAAACAAACTGCGGCTCGCGAGCCACATGCGGCTTTTTGGACTTTTAATATGAGGTTCATGGAAATTTCTAGGTTGAGCTCATTTTTTCCCCACAATTAATACAATAGTTAAATAATAAAAGATACAAGCTATATAATTATTTACTGGGTATGAACTGATACCCATTGGATTAAGTTTAATATTAATGTGCATGTAACAAAGATGTATGTGGACATTTTGTTCAAGTCTTGCGACTCTCAATCATCTGAACTTTATCAATTTTACATTAAGCATGTTTGACCAAGCCTGATATATATGATCCGCTTTCTTTTTTGTAAATATAATGTGGTATAATTCTCCGATGCATTCTCCACAGTTTGATATTCAGAATTTTGCTTCTCTTAGAGTGATTCCTTGTCAAGTTTTGAGAGTTGAGCAAACCTGCTACTTAACCCCTATCATGGAGAGAAAGTTATAGATTCTTACCTTTCTCAACGGCATTAGAACGTAAATGGAAACAGCACACAAAGCCGGAATTTGAAATTTCAGTTTATTTATAGCCGCTAAACTAGCCGCCTCTCTTTTTTATGGTATGGGCTTTACATTTAAAAAAGACTAACCTATCGATATTTTATTAAAATAACTGACATATATGATTTTTCCGTAGAAGCGCTGCGCTGTGCATTTACAAAGCGGAAATGTAAAATTATTTGCTTATTTAATTTCCGTTTTCTGAAATGACTTAAAGCAGCTGATAATATCTGCGAAAACAGTCAATATTACACTCAAAATTTCATTTTTGGATACGCATTTTACTGGATTTCATTATCACGCCTTTCGACACTTTGCTAAATAATGTGTTAGGGCTTTAAATCCAAGGAAATTTGGGGTTGTACACTGCGACCAAAATTATTGATTTTATTTTTATTTCTTTTCATATTGCTATAGATAAAGGATACCAGATAACATTTTTTTAAATAATTTTTGTAAAAGTAGATAGGGATTTGCTACGTAAACGTCATTGCAAATTGATCTGCCTTTCAAAGTCAAAATATATACACTACAAGCAAAACGTTTGGGGCCACCTTGCATTTCTTAAAAAGCACCTTAAAATGAATTATTATTGTATATTTTTGAAAGTAAAAGATAAAATGTCAGTAATTGCAGTGTATTTGCATTTATTTAGACAAAAAAGCACTTAACTATTAAAAATATATATCATACAACGGCCTCATTCCTTGTTTTCTTCAATAAAACCACCACTTACTGCTTTACTAATTTTGGGCATTCTTTCCGGCAGTTTTTGTGAAAAAAGTAGATGGTAAACCTTACCAAAAATCCTTCAAGCACTGAAAAAGATCATTCTCAGAGTTTAGATATTTTCACCGAAATCTCCTATCCAATTCAACTTACATTAATTCAAGGGGTCAGAGATTTAAGAGATTGATGCGGCTAAGTCTTAATTTCTAAAACTGTGTTCGTTTTTTGTCCCGAGGCAATTTTGACATAATTTAGAAGCGTGTTTTGTATTGTTGTCTTGTTAAAATGTTATTTATTTTTGCAATTATACGCAAACAAGATGGTATAGCATGCATTTGCAAAATCGGATGATATTGATTTATTTGAAATTTGAACGTTTTGATGGTATGAGGTATCTGGGGAAAGACTGAAATATAAAACCAAATCTCCTTTACTTTTTCATCTGTTACTTTACAAGATACAAAATATCTAATTTTAAGGTGTTTTTAAAAAAATGCAGGGTTTCCATGCAACTTGATTTCTTAAAATGTAAAAAACATATAATATTCATAATCTGGATTGTTTAATGTTTAGTAATGTATAAAAAAATAACTTCTGATTACGAACATCAATTTTTATTTTCATTATATATATATATATATATATATATATATAGATAGATAGATAGATAGATAGATAGATAGATAGATAGAGATATAATTATATAATGGGTAGACTTTGAGGTGTTTTCGTAGAATGATGAATTTACAAAGTGAACTTATGAACTTTTATTAAATTTAATAATAATAATTGCTTTTCCTTCTTCTATAGTAACATGAAAAATGAAAAATAATGAAAATATATTATTTCTGGTCGCAGTGCCTATTATATAATATCTCTAAAAAAACATGGCGGCAAAACTAAATAACTATAGTTTCTATACCCTAATTTAATTAAGCATTCATTAGTCCCATTAACACTGTTTTCAAACGCAATGCCCTTCTGGAACTGACTTTTCGTTTGAATGCACGTTCTTTGATTTAAACTATGTCTGAATTTTGCCCTTTTGGAATTCAGTAAAACTAGAAAATGTCATATTAAGAACATCGTCTATTTTCCAGGGGCCAAACAAATAATACCCAAACCTATAACCTATTTTCTGCCGCCTCAGGCAAAGAGGTTAATCGTCTTCCATCGGGTACCACCCATTCTGCTAACAGTTTTGCCATACATAATTACTCGCAATATTCGATGTGTAAAATATCCGGAAATATTTTTTTATACTGTCTGGTTTTGCTGATACGCTTAATGAGGTGATACAGATTCGAAATTGGCAAAAAGTAGTTGGTTGCACATTCTTAATTGTTCCCATATGCTGTATCTTAAGATTCTAAGTAGACTTGGAGCTTGAGTGAACTCAAATTCAGGAGACTTAAGTGTATCCTTACGAATCTTAACCTTTCATTGGTTTCCATTAATAGTCCGAAAAGCAAAGATTTCCATATACTCGCTTTGTTGGAAGTTGCCAAATTTGCAACAAATGTCTCTAGAATACCGTGGACTCTTGAAAGGTAATAATTATCAATAGTAATATTTTAAATTATCGAGAAGCATCTGGATGATTTTTTCTTCTCATCATTGCTCAAACTTGATTCACGTCCATGTTGCATGAGGAATGCTAGAAAGCAATTAATATACACAAAATATTCTTTATATTAACTATTGCGCAGAACTAAATGTTTTTGGATAAAATAACACAGGTAAGTTTTTTTTTAATATTTTGGCCGAGACAAGTTTAGATACATGTAATCAGTAAGAAGATATCTAACTTAAGTGATTTATACGAAAGGACGAAACTTACTAAAGATAACATTTTACAATAAATCTATGTGTGACTAGATGTACCTAGTGACAGAAAAGTTTGTATCATTCAATATAACATTGCCTGTAAAATACGTAATGACAGAAGAAACTTTTTCTACTCTAATTTCGTTTTCAATCTCAAACAATTTGTCCCACATTATTCATCACTGGGAAAGTACAAAATGATTGAAAACACTTCGAATGTGATTCATACGATAAAAAGTTTCCTTTTTCCTATATTGTAAATGTACAAATCAAATTTGTTTTGATCATGAAATCACTCGATGACAGCCTTTGTTTGAATGTAGATTTCCTAACCGTTGGACAAAAGTAGAAATCGATAAACCTGAGATTACTCTTTTCACTCTAAGCCTTATTTCCTTTTCACGCTGAAAACAGGCATCGTCATTGTGTAAGAACCACATGCCATTAATACCATCCATGCATTTTGACTGAAGGCTGCCATCTCATTTCTGATTTTGCAAGTTCGATAATTCAACCATCTGAAGCTTACCGTTGGCAGCTGAAGCAATATTAGGCCCCCAGAGCGGCACTCACATTCAGGTTGGAAAGGAGCCGTCAAACATATTTCCGGTCAGACCGGAAGGTGGCAACATTATTCTCGATAGTGTTATGGGCCATTTGCTATCTTACGCCAATTGCACGGAAAGTCTTCCGGCTGTTGATTGTACAATGAATCCAATTGCAGGTTTTAACGATAAGCTATAAAGCAAGTAAGATATATTCTGGCTGAATTTTGCTTTAGTCTTATGATATTACAGGTCTGTCTTTCCGTTCGTTTTTAGTCGATGGGAAAATAGAATGTTGGTAGCGAATGTTGCTAGGGTCAATGTTCTGAAGGTAGTTCTTCATGAAAGAGATTTGATAATATTGGTGCACACCGAAAGGTTCTTTCGACGGATATGTTCGATTGTGAAATAAGCCGGCAACGATTTTGTGCATTTTCTTTTATTTTGATTGAAACGCTTCTCAACTGATATCATTTACTGTAACTGTTAAGAATGTATTGATGACAAATTCAATGAAACTATCATAAAAAATCGAGTTAAATGATAAATTCTCAACACTTTATATACCCGAGTATCATAAACAGTTATAAAAGATGAAGATAAAATAACACGCATGGGAGCTTGCGTTAAGTTTATTCCTTCCAGTATAATCCTCTAGTAAGGTAGTGAATGGAAAATCACATCACAAAGAAATGACTTGAGGCAACAGTAAAGTGGATGAACAGGGGATGCTGAGAATCCCCTAGTCGGAAAATGTAAGCAATGCCAATGTTTTAAATAGAATTAAAACTGAATGGAGACAATTGAAATTTCCAGTGCACATAATGAGGAAAGTTGGCTTGGAAAACTTAACATACACAGGACATATTTAATGCAAGAGAGACAGAAGGGAAGACGCTCATGACTTAACTAACGAGCTAGGGTAAATAGTTGGCAGAACAAGAATTAGGACAGATAGCAAGAATAAGCATTTACAAAACCAAAATATTAACCTGAAAATCTGCGTTGTGTTCTTCACTAGCATTGTAAGTTTGAGACTTCATATTAATCTCATGCATGGTATCTGGCTCATTCCGAGATGCTTAAAGTGCAATCTGCATGAAACTTCTTCATGTCAATGTTTAAAATTAATCAACGCGTTTTAAATCAAAAGGAAATATATTTACAAATTATCAAACACCACATCCTTTAAGCATCAACACCAGCCTACCACAATACTATGTGTCCATACAGCTATAATAGAAAATAAGGATATAATCAAGCTTTTATCTTTCCACATTACGGAAGAAATTTGGAAAGTAATTCTCATAATTTTTCGAAAGCGCGAAAAGTTCAGTGGACGTGATTAAATGATTTTATAAATCGACTGAAACATTAATAGTACACTTGAAAATTTCCTGTGTGGAAACGGCTAATCTTATTATTGCCATTATCTCAAAATAATAATATTTTTCTTCATTTTCAAACCAAAGCTCGTGTATAATTCTTCGCAAAGATGATTAAAAAAATAATGAAATAATGTTGTTCTTCGTGTACGCTGTGTGTGCTAAAAGAAACTTCAAATATTGCTTATTCACTTATTTATCCAATCTTTTTGGTATTTTCTTCGTGGTCTATCTAATTTGTTTTAAGCAATGCTGTTAAAAATGACGGTAAGTCTTTTAGTGTTTCTCAACATTTGACAATTCAGCGCTTGCTAAAAGATCTTGGCCTGACAAAAATTATTCCAAGTAAAATTCCGCTGTTTGGTCAGATTGTGAGATGTGAATTGCGCCGTGAACTACTCGAGATTCTCTTGTATGGATAGCAAAATAACTGCCAGAACTGATGGATCATGAATGATAAATCGGCAATTCTGTCTGGATAATTTATGAAAGTAACTAAGTTAATGTCATAATTGAGCCTCATACTGTCCACTCCCCCATGTAATGTGACAGGAGACACATGTTTTAAATCAGTTACTTACTGATATATGTTCACGTAATATATGAATACAAAAACTCTTAATAATGAGGACGTAAGGTATTTGAGAACATGGGATTGCGTGTCGGTAATTAATCAATGAATACGCTTTTATCGCTTTAGTACATCAATAGAGGACTATCAACTAACTGCATGAGATGAAACGACATGCTTTAATTGTTGCACTACAGGCAAAGCACAATGATGTTGAATCTTCACGTTGGGGGCAGGGCGGAATAGCCAGCACGTTTGTGCACACAGTTCAGAAAGAGTTGGAAGTCTCCAGCGGGGACGTGTCACTTGTACCGAAGCACAAAAAATGCATTCGCATCTTTCGAAGTGTATCAGGACAAGACAAGAAGTATAATCGATGCGAATCCAGGAACACCCATGAGGGCCTTTGCCAGAGATCCCCCTGTGTGCGACGGCACATCCCGCAATGTGGTGCAGACGGTCGTTAGCTAGAAGTCGGAGGTAATGAGAAAAGGGGAGTTGCTCCGAGAAAAATGATTACTGAAAAATTTGAAACATCCAGAATAACTTGATATACTTCGGCTTCTTTTGTTGTTGTTGTTTATTGGTTTTTCAGACTAAAATACATTTTGCCAGGATCAAAATCTGAACCGGAGAACTGATAAGCGGTTATATGCTGATCTTTCTCATATACCGGATATTATGCACACCAAGTTACAGTAAATGGTTTTAGAGTTGTGAGTACTGAAGGACACTTCGTGTTACATCACTTCTTTCAAGACGGCATTCTGTTGAATGCTGCTGGCTACACTAGGGTACTAGAAACGGTTGTGAATCCCTGTATAGACATTGTATAGGATAGAACCTTGTATGTGTTCAGAAGGATTCTACATCTGCTCACAAAATTCTGGTGACCCAGGATTGGATGGGAGCCAATGTGCACAACAATATCAGACCAAACAGTTAGCCGCTTAACTAGCCTGAACGAAGTACTATTGACTATTATATATGGGGCTTTGTGAAACGGGGGCGAATCAACTTTCCCACAATAATATTGATTCCTGAAAAACAGCCATTAGCCGAGTAATGTCCAATATTAATACAGACAATGTGATGCATGCATGACAACGATTCTTGTCCAGTAATGAAGCCGTCATTGCGGCTGAAGGTGGTTACATCGAATAAACATGTAATCCAACCATTACTTCCTCTGTGTAGCAAGTTTTCTATCAATAATTTTAGTTGATTTTATGATGCGGTTGATTCTCTTAAGGTCTCCAATGTGCCCTCAAATATATTACACACCTTGTATAGTGCCATTTCAGCTAAATTCCGCCTTCATTCGTTGACAGTTCAGCTATTATTACAAATATGCACTACATCGTAAAGCTTTTATAACTTTATATAATGGTATTTATCTGTCTATGCCGCTGAGATATATATACATTGTTCGGACAGTTGTCCTCATCTTTGTTGCCATATTCACGGCGTTTCGACCGTTATACGCTCCGATCTTCTTTAGGTGATTGGAATTTCGAATCGAATCCTTTATTTCGTCCTCCGAAGTAGACTGTTCTAGGTCCACGTGTCATGTCTCTCCCGGATATTTCAGTATCAGTTTATTTTTCCCTTTAACTCAAATCTTTAAGTTTTTATTCATCTCTGCTTTGGCCAGGTATTGAACTTACAACTCTTTCGGCAAAGTCAATGGATTACTGTAACCAACGCTTTTATGTACTGTTGAATATAGCAACAAAGACTAGGATAACAGTCCGAACAATTCAAATACTGTAAATAAATGTATTTGTTCAAATATTTTATGTTATTTGTTTACGCATTACAAGGCCTAATCGACACTCAGTGTAGATAGTTACGCAATGGAGGGTATATATGAATGTTAGAATTATAGATTGTACAGTTATGTCGGATAGATCCCGGCTGACCAAAAACATAAAGAATTTAATATTCTGATGCTTGGGGAAGTATCCTCACAGGAGACAATTCCACACAGCAACGCCTCTTGTGAAGAAGGTGTTGGAATGGAACTTCCTTTCTACCAATGGTATACGAAGGGAATAGGAATGATTCGACTTCGTGTACGTGGCATAGAGGATCCTAACTGTAAAAGTTTTAATTTGAGGAAATAAGGAATATAAATCCGCAATCTATTTTCCATAGAATAACGATAGTGTAGCGATAAACCCGTAACGCTTCCGCAGCATGAAATTGGTAGTAGGTAGGAAAATAAGACATCACCCACAAGGGCGCGTCAAAGCTTGCGCGTATTGTAGCGGAGAAATATATATGTGGATATTAAATATGGTGACATTTTAAAGTCAGCATTTATTATTTGTGTAATATGTGTCAAGGTGCGACGCTGAAATCCGAAGACGGATTGGGATGGCCAACGATGCATTCGAGAAGCTTGGCAACAATAGGAGGATTTCTCTAGTGACAAAGAAAAGAGTACTGAGCTGCTACGTGACATATGTCCTCCTATACGGTAGCGAATGTTGGACGGTATCTTCAAGGATGATGAAGAGACTCGAGGCACGGAGATGTGCTACTACAGAAAGATGCTGAGGATATCATGGACCGAGCAACGATGAGGCCTTGGAGAGGATGCCGACAAGGAGGAATGTAGAGGCAGATGAAATTTCTGGGACAGGTGATGAAAAATGAGAGTCTGGCGAATCTGATACTCACGGGACAAATAGAGGGAAAAGGAGAAAGGGGAAAGCAGCGCATGACATACGTGACGGGATTGGGCAGGTGTATGTTGGAGCGTGGTCTGGGGAGTTGGCAGAAACACAAAACCTGTTGAGAGCTACAAGGGATAGGGAGATGTGGAGGGCCATGATCGCCTACTTCCTGAAAGGACACGGCACATAAAAAGAAGAAAGAAACCTTTTTTGTGGCGTTTTGTAATTGTGGATGTTCAGCTGGTGTAATAGTGTGTCTGAATGAAAAATCGAAGAGCTGTGATCGAATCCCGGTCTAAATTTGTTACATTCAACCGTGCAAATATCTTTGGGGAAAGTATGAAGCTATATCTGCTGCCAATAGCTATGTGTTAAATAGCAAGACTGATAGGAATCTCTAGTCTGGGTTGGCAACCAGTCTACGAGAACAATAACACTGAATTCAAAACTGCAATTAACAAATCAGATGTTGTACCTTGGTAATCCTCTCTCGTCATGGTTACAATGGAGATATCGTCAATGGTAGAATCTAACAGGCCATGTTGCTGGCGTTCAATTGCAATGATGTCATGTAAAATATCTTTCATACTGGACAATGGATAAATCATAATTATTCCAATTCAAATTCAATCTGAGAATATGTCTAACCAAAATCCGTACAATGTCACACGTAAAAAATCATTAGGGAGAAACTTGTGGATGCTGTGGGGCATTCAGTCTGTTAATAGATATGTTTGTTACGTTTATACACGCATACTAGTAAAACCATAGGCATTGGCAAGCTGATAATAATCAGTGGAATATCTGCGCCGGATTCTTTCATCAATGATTTATGTTTACTTTTCTTGTTCCAGCAAATGTTTTCTAAGCGCCTATAAAAAGAAATTTGTCAGTTTTCTTCCAGTTATATCATATTTAATGCCTTTGATATTTGAATCGCTCTCAGGATACGCCAGCACAAATACGCAACCAATTCTGGATTTTTTTAATTTCATCTTTTTATTTTATTTTTTCACTTCAATACACTTTTTTTTATTTAGAGTTTTCTTTCCATTATTTTATTTTTTGTCATATTCGAATGTTATTTCACGCGCTATTAGTAATTACATTTTAATTTCTTATTTCGTTACATTTTTCTCGCATTTTATCTGCAAACATTCCCTCTCTTCCTAACGCAGTAATTATTCTTAAATTTCTTTCAGCACATTTTCCGTAAGATATTTTATCGGCCAATATATATCTTTCTAATTTCCATAGATTTTCTTAAAAATTGTACTTTATTTTTGTTTTTGTCTAATTTATTTTTATTTTTGTCTCCATGTTTCATTTTTTATGTCTCTATTTTATTGGAAATTTAATTATTGATTTTAATATAACTTGTACATATTTCTTCTTTTTGTTCCACCTCTACTTCTTCTTCTTCAGTATTTCACTTTTTTTCTCTTTCTTCTTTCTTCTTTTTTTTCTTGCTTCATCGTTTATTCATTATTTCAAATTTTTCTTCATTTTTGCTTCATTCTATTTTTCGGGCCTCTTTTTCGCTATTCCAATTTTTTCACTGTCATCTTTCTTTCTTTCTTTCTTTCTTTCTTTCTTTCTTTCTTTCATTCTTTCTTTCTGACTTTCTTTCTTTCTTTCATTCTTTCTTTCTTTCTTTCTTTCTTTTCTCTTTCAATATTTGGTTAATTTGTTTGTTACGGCTTATCAAAATTTCATCGGATTTTTAAAACCGAAACATTTTTTCATCGATCGAATGATTACTTTTTACTTGAATGAATATAGAGTTATCAATTTCCAGGATTAATAATGATTTTTTACGTACATTGTTTCTACTATTTATCATATAGGATAGGCGTGGCGCGGATAAGTATTCATAAATTCCACAAGTTTATATGCAGGTAAGTGAATGTAAGGAACACAACTTACATTTAAAAAAATCAGGATTCTGAAATACAAAAAAACCATTATACCGATATCAATTACCGAAAAAACACATTATTCCGACCTTAAAATAAGTCTTTAATCCTGTTATATATAATAATTCATTGACAGTTATATATTCGATATATACATACAATTTAATTATCAAAGTTTAGAATTTCAAAATTACATTTCAGTTTGAAACATTTTATAAAAGTTTATATTATGTCAATATTTTAAAAAAGTACTCCTGCAATGTCTCTGCACATTTAACTAGATTATTGTTTTTCACGTGTGGGCATATCTATGTGATGAATAAAAAATCCAAGTATTTTCTCAGATTTTCACTGACGCCAGGAAAATACAAGAACTTTTATTAATCAATGACAACAAATATCGCTTTTCATCTGATAATGATAAAGCTGAAGTACAGTTAATTTACAGAGAGATGTGACGGAGAGAAACAATTGAAGACAGACCGGAAAAGTAAGTGTAAACGGCGAAAGGTATCTTTTTCGTAAACTCGATTTCCGGCTGATTGATTCTGACATAAACAATTCTGATGCACTCAATGATAAGACAGAAGTATCATCAATAAAAAGATCAAGTAATGATATTATCATAAAAATGTTTCAGAAATGAATTTATGTTCGTTTATCTACTTGCAAGTACTACACACATTACACAGAGGCAGAGATATACTAATATATATATATATATATATATATATATATGTATGTGTGTGTGTGTGTGTGTGTATACCGTCAAGAAACAATATTTATATTCGTAAGAAATAGAAAACCCTAAATATAGTCATTGACAGACAAACAGCTTCGCTGCTCATCAGTGCGGCTAGAAGACCGATTGCTTCAACCCGGGATCGAAACCTGGCTGATTTGGAATCAGTCGAAGGATGCACCCCTAAGCAATTGGTGAACGGTAGAGAGGAAGTTGAATTTTAGCGGATTTATTTAAAAAAAACAGAGCAGTGACCGAGAGAACTCTATTCATTAGAAGAGTCTTGCGTATATATATATATATATATATATATATATATATATATATATATATATATATATATACACGTATTTGATATTCTTTCTATAAATATGACCATGTGCCTGTGTGTATCGTAAGCATATATATATATATATATATATATATATATATATATATATATATATATATATATATATATATATATATATATAGTGTGGATGACAATAATATTGGCTCCTGAAAATTAATTTTGGTTGAGCTCTGTGGGAAGGAAGCGTGGGTTTGTAAACAGTAACTATTAAATCTAATATAGCATGACTCTTCGGCAGAATTGAGTCCTGTCAATCACTGCCTGTTTATCTAAATCTAAAAATAAATACGCTAAAATTCATCCCTGCCAATTCAGTCGGGTTTCGATCCTAGCTACAGGCAACCGGACGTCTAGCCACACTGAAGAGCTGTGATACTACGAAACAGTCTGTCTGTGGATGACACTGATACACACACACACACACACACACACACACACACATATATATATATATATATATATATATATATATATATATATATATATATATATATATATATATTAGGATATTACGCCGAAAACATGTGAAAATCGCTACACAATTCCAGTTGTGTTTCGATGTGTAAAAATACATCTGAATTACAGTCGCCTGAGGAGATGTATTGATACGCATCGAAACACAACTGCAATCGTGTAGAGATTTTAACATGTTTCCGGTGTAATATAGTAAAATAAGTAATATTGCTCTACTTTTCATTGAGCCCTCCTTTAAACTAAATGTCACGAAAGCTGGAATTATACACTTTCGTTCTGATTCTAACTGGATATATATATATATATATATATATATATATATATATATATATATATATATATATATATATATATATATATATATATATGAGGTTGGATGTGTAAATTTTAGTCATTACATATTTTTAATTTCGTGCAGGTGCGTTGTTTATTTTTTTTATTTTGTCGACTGCATAGTATGGTAGGCTCAGTTGGGCACAGTTTGAAAGAAAAATAGGTCAGTGACGCAAATCACTCCACCAGAAATTTGTAAACCGTATTCTGTACTTCTTAGCATTCGCACCAAGGCCTCAATGCAAACATTTTAGAATGTTTTGGTGTCAATCTGAGGAGAGTTCAAAGAGTTCGGTAAGTAAGACTTGGATGGGTGTAATTATGATAACGAAGCTACGGCAGCTCGGAAAACTCACTCTGATCGTTCTGTTAAGAAAATAACTCCAGATTTTTTAAAGATGGTCTCAGACACAAAACGGAGGTCCACATCAAATGCATTGAGAATGTAGTGCTGCCCTGGGTCAAGAGGATGGCTGCTGGAAAACCCTACATCTGGCAACACCATGCCATACTACCAGAAGAATCTAGTCATTGCTGACAGACAATTTCTGCGACCACATCAACCTTTACATCTGGCCACCTCCCCCCATCACACACAGCAACTCTCTTGATTATTATGTGTGGGTGCGATTGAGCGAGAGACCAAAAAATATCCTTGTAACACCAACTTGGCAGCATTCATTAATTTACACGAAGTGACAGTCCAGAAAAGTTGCAGGAGTTTCCAAGCACGTCTGGCGGCCATGATTAAAATCAATAGCAATGTTATTTAATAAATTTACTCTATAATATTTCGCGATCTTTTTGTGTAATTCTGGTATATATATATATATATATATATATATATATATATATATATATATATATATATATATATATATATATTAAAAAGAGATGTTAATTTCAATTTTGTGTAACTTAGTCAATTTATTTATCGCACCCTGTATATATATATATATATATATATATATATATATATATATATATATATAATATATATATATATATATATATAATATATATATATATATATATATATAATATATATATATATATGTGTGTGTGTATGTATGCATGAATAATAAATAGAAATTTACAATTAATTATTTATTATTAATATAGATTATAGATATACTATTATACATCGAAGACTATGTAGTTAGCACCAGCCCTTAATATCCAATATTACACAGACACACACACACACACACACACACACACACACACACACACACACACATATATATATATATATATATACTGTGGTTGTGTAAATATATATGTTAATGTATCTGTCTCTCTCAGTCCATAAGAGAATCTTCAACAAATCCCTTTTCTTTCAACTAGGATTTAGTAAACTTTGATGCATGACTTGGTGCGTTGTCTTGCATAAAGATCATAGATCTACGCTTGGCTAAAGACTGGTTATCAAGCCATTCAAAGAAATATTGCTCTAGAAAATCATAGTAACTTTTGGAATTCATTTGAAACCCGTCTTTCAGTTTAAATCGACCCACAACCTGATTACCAATAATCCCAGCACATATCATGATCCCACCACCGCCTTGTTGGTGTTTAAAAAAATTATTGAGTCATGTTGTTTGCAAACCCATCCTCGAGCCCATCCATCGGGCCAATCGAGGGTGATTCTTGATTCATCTGTAAAAAGCACTTCACTGAAATCAGTTTTCATGTATTTTTTTGCCCACTGCATTCTTCTTTCTTTATGTTTTTTGTTATAATGGGTTTCTTTATTTGATTTTTTACATCAACAAACTTCCTTAATGCTTTACACCTTGTTTCCCTTGACACCATAGGAGCTCCGGCGGCCTCAAATATGAATGCACTTGACGCATTTGTGTTTCTTATTAATTCTCTTCGGATATGTGATAGATCTCGCTTTGTTAAATTCCTGAATTCAGCCTGAGACTTTTTTCCCTGGGTTGAATTCCCATTTGACTTATTTTCTTGATTATTCGATGATCCCTTTTCAAATCCTTAGAAATTTGAAGCGAAGACTTTCCTTTGCTAATTTCTTTGATTATATAGTTCTTT
>OZ038475.1:72921316-72986316 GCA_964036315.1 Acanthosepion esculentum
ACCATTACACAACGAAGACGTGTTCTCGCCGGGTCGATATGATTGCTAGACCTGTCCACCATTGAGCGTATAACGGATAAGTTGTGATGGCGGCTGACTATCTTGGTTTGCGTATCCAAAATTATTTCTGTATTGCATCAACAAGGGTAGGATAAAATCGAGGATGATCGTATTTATCGGCTTCAGACAAGGATACGTCTTCTAATCAGAACATTACTTAGAAGTGATCCTCTGTGAACTGGAAGTTCTACGCAGTTTTATTATTGAGAGACACAATCATCATGCCGTAAGATGCGTATATGATGCTTGAGATGTCAGACGCAGAAAGAAAACCACACGATCTCTTAGAACAGGTAATGTACGTAAGCGGGAAAAAAGTATTATCAATTATAAGAAGACATACGAAGATGCGCTGAAAAGATTATAATCAGACTGTGAATGATTGATGCCAGATCTGTGAAATCTTGTATGGATTAATTTTAACTCTCTTTTTAATAACTGTATTGTTTTATTCCAGACAAAGTGATATTTGCTGTTCAAAGAAGACTTCAAATGTCACTAGTAATGATTTCTCTTGAAAATGGACAAAATTTGTTATCGTGGTGTTATCAAGTACCTGCGGAAAAAAAGGCTTAGCCCCCAAGGACATTCTTGCTGATACGCGTGATACATTAGGGGATGACACTCCAGCTTTATCAACAGTGCATAAGTGGACAGCTGAATTTAGTGGGGGGGGGAGAAGTTTTGTGAAATCAAAGTTTGGACATCATGCAACTGCCACCATCGAGGAAAACATTGACCATTTTCACTACATGATGATGGATGATAGGCTATTGACTATAAATTAAATATCCAATACTATTATCATATCTCGTGAGAGAGTTGAGTCAATTCTATATAATGAATTTGGAATGATGAAGGTTGCTGTTTGGTGGCTGCCACGTCTTCT
Source organism: Acanthosepion esculentum (assembly GCA_964036315.1). NCBI lineage: Eukaryota > Metazoa > Mollusca > Cephalopoda > Sepiida > Sepiidae > Acanthosepion > Acanthosepion esculentum. The sequence continues at coordinate 72,922,266 of OZ038475.1, forward strand.
AACACCTGATCAAAAACACATGACAGGAAGATCTGAAATATCAATCTGGTTTCGTTGAACGTTTCATAAACCAGGATAAGTGTTGGATTTATCACTTTCAGCCAGAGAGAAACAGACACCCATGCAGTGAAAACACACCTTGTTCCAAACCTAGTCAAATAAGATTCATTTACTGGGAATATTCTGGCCTTAGTGTTTTGGATTCGAAAGGCATTATGTTCATTGATCGTCTTCGGATGCGCCACACTATCATTGGAGAGTAATAAATCAATATTCTTAGGCATTTACTAAAAGCTAGAAATAACTGATGAAATGGTTTTTGCTTTATCAAAACACGACGCCAGCACACAAGTCCTTGGTTTCACTGGTTGCTGTTCGTGACTGTGGGTTTAAACTTGTTGATCAATCGTTCTATTCTCCTGATTTGTCCATCTCTGAATCTGTTCCTTAACACGAAAAAAAAACTTGGCTGGGAACTAAAATCGCAATGATGAGGATATTATATCTGCTGTTGGTGACTTTGTTGACCAACATGTTGAAATCTTCGTCAATGGTATCCAATGGAATAAGTTTGTGAACCGCAAGGTGTGGGTGGGAGGTTGAAAATAAACGGCATTTGTTCACATTTCATGCGAGTATCTTGGTCAGCCTATGAACTTCTCGTAATGCATATCCATTAGCAAGAGGGCATGATCAAGATGCTAGCTGCCAAATGGAAACGTCAATATCAACATGCGAATAAATTTAAATACTGAAGAATTGTTTTAAGATACGACAAGAATATGGCTCTAGAGATGCTGTGTGCACCATGTTTGATCGTATCACAGGAAGATCTGACATATGGATGGTTGTACAAACGTCGCAGGAATATCGGACATGGATGGTTTTAGAATCACTGAGTATACTAACAATGGAATTGATGAACAATGAGTTGTGTGCTAAGAAAAATGTGAATAAAAAATACAACTTTGATTCAAGAGGGGAGAACTGGCATTTATGGAATATATAATAAGGAAAGAATTCTTGACGAATTTAACACTCACTGGATTTATTAAAGAATTAAGAAGGACAGAGGCATCTTTACATGACCAACACACTTGTGTAAAGGGACAGCAGAAAATGGGCTATGAGGGATAATAAATGGAGAAATATTGGTCAGAACTACAAAGGATAGGACGTTGTGAAGAGTCATGTTCCCCACTTCTTCCCTGTACCCATTAAGGGTACATGAAAGAAGAAAGAGTATGTAAGGTGGTTCTGAAAAGTCCAAGAAAGATTTACTGCTTATGTTTTTTTTACATTTTAGGAAGACTTTTCTTCCGAATCCTGTTTTCGAAATCAGTGCACGTTGTGATCTCTATGTGCGCATTTACTGTAATCTATCTATATTACCCGTAACTTTCATCTTGAGTAAATTGAAACGCGTTCAGTGCGTCATAATATTATTTTCCATCCATTCATCCATCCATATATATATATATATATATATATATATATATATATATATATATATATATATATATATATATAGATGTGTGTGTATATATGTGTGTGTGTGTATGTTCGTGTTCGGATAACTGCTAAATCGTTGGGAACGAAGATCATATCGATGGAGTTTTACTTGCTAGCACAATTGATTGATTCCCATTTCGCAGGTATTTATCTTGCCGTAAAACATCAAAGTTACGTGTCTTTATAATTTCCTTAATACAAGAAAATTTGCTTTCCTTACTTTCTCCTAAACTCATATTTCTAGATACCCATAATGCATCTAACATGTATCGATTCAATATATCTATTTATTTGACAAATCGAGAAGCAGGTGTTTGCATTTTTTCGCGGTAGGTAATTGGCAAGGACTTAGCAAAGCTTCGATTCTATAATGATAGTCAAATTATTATCGCTAATAAAGCAACTGGAATAAATAATAGATTTGTGTTGCAGAGGGCCAAACAAGCTTACGAAAAGGGGAAAACATGTTGCACTATATAGCCGTTGACTTGATTCCATCTTATCTGGGTGCACTTGTGTTCAGTGTTCTAACCAGGATAAAATACATTTTTTTTCGAAAGCTGATTTTTGAGGTTGGCAAATTCATTCTTCATTTTTTAGAAGATTGTGAAGGCTAAACTTTTGGCCTGGCCTATAACAATAAATAAGGAATTAGTAAACTTTGTCTGAAGGAAAATTATTTACACTTTCCCAGACCAACACAAACTACTAAATAAACGTTCAAATCTAATCTCAAGAACAGACACAAATAACAAGTTTTTAATACATTACATAAAAATCTAAAACTGAAAAACGAACAAGAATAAAATAAAATAAATATACAAAAAGAAGTAAAATGAATTACTCCAAAAAATTAAGTAAGTAAATAAAGTAAGTAAATAATAAAGTCATTGATGAGTTACGAAAGCAGAGATAAACAGAAGAAAACCTAGTAATTACAGCCAACAATAAGATAACCAACAATAAATGTTAACAAACAAAATTACGAATAGCAAAAACAGCATTCGAAACTTCAATTTTTCCCACTCAACAACCCCTAGAATATTTCGAAATACAACCTTTTCCGCCCACAAAAATAACCGTTACAATGATAAATTCTACGTCAGACAATGCAATACACTGACCTGTATATACAAAGTGTCAAGCAAATCACAACCTACAAATCCTGAGGATTGCATTTTGCGTGAAACAGTCGCCTCTGGTCGTTTAATTCAATATCCACTTCAATTTATATATATATATATATATATATATATATATAATATATATATATATATATATATATATATATATATATATATATATATATATATATATATATATATATATATATATATATATATATATAATGTTTATGCGAAACTTTAGGTAGCATATATAGATATCGAGATATTCCTAAAAGAAATGTGTTTTTCTAAAGTAGATAATTCACAACATAATCTGTGAGGCTGATTTTCAAGTTCAACCTGGTAACAGGACACATTGATTAAAACAATGTATGACTCATTGAAAAAAGTAATGCATGTTCGATTCCTATTGGAAGCAAAACTTATCTTTAGTAGGACTTCACAAGTTGCTGGCTATTATTAATTTCATTGTTTAAAAAAAACACCCATTGCAATTCGAAAATGTGTGACTACTAAAACACCGTTTATAGTAATACGTAATATATATATATATATATATATATATATATATATATATCTCGAAGATCCCAAGAACGTAAAACTTGAGTAGAGAATCGAATTTTTCTTTGTTGAATGTTGATGTTGACAAGCGTTTTTGCTAAGTATAAATAGTTTACGCTTTGAGCCCATTAATTTCCTCCGTATGTCTTTTTTCTTACACTTTTTTCTTTCTTGGTTTGGATTTTTTCTTTAAGTTATTAGGTCTTTTGGAGAGTTGTTTGTTGATCATACCAAAAATGTTAGTTTTTTTTTTAGTATTGCATATAAATGCGCTTGTATTTGTACATATATTTGTAACTTGTATGTAATTAACATTAGGAAAAACGAGATGGCATTAATCGAATGTATTGTCAATAAGTATTGGGTTCACTTCAGGTGGTATCAAAATATATTTTCACTCAGTGTCACACAAGAACCATTGAGAATCCAGTGTCGTTCCGGTTGACATGGAAGGTATCTCGTACCCAACAGATGCAGATATGTGGCTAACACAGTGTGCCTGTGATTGATTAATTTGATTTGTCTGTTTAATGGAATATCACCTCCTTATGGGCCATTTAATGCCGACATTTAATTTTTTTAAATCTTGTTATTCTATTTTTACCACTGATTTCCTGGTAGATGATACTCAGCTTTTATGAATATACATGTTTTTTGTGGACATGATTAGAAGGGGTGAAGTGCGTTTTATATTAAAATTATATTTTAGAATAGAGTTTGATTTAAGAAACTGTAGGATATTATATGGTTTAATGTCATGAAAGTTCTTTCATGTTGGTTGTTTGGTAATATTAAACGGATTTGGTTGACATCGATACAATTTGTTAGTATATGCGTGTTGTTGGTATTTTACTATAAAATGTATTTTTATATTCTCATGGTATCTTGCTTCTGTTTGAGGGTTCACTATTTGCCCACAGGTGAGACCCCTAACAGATGCTACCATACCGGGTCAGGGTGGACTTGAAAACAACAGCAATTAAGAGGTTGTACTCGTTATACCCAGGGCTAGTATTTAAACATTTGGCCGATTCATGTTATGCTAAGATTTCTCCAATACATGGCTACGGAGCCACTCAAAGTAGAGGCTTACAGAATCAGATGTGTGATATGAATATAAAGGGTGGATCTATGAAGTGAATTTTAGGTGGGAACGCAAGATAGAAAAAGATTAACGATCCTGAAAATGTTAAGCGTGCCGTGTTCTAGAAAGGCTCCACGTGAGAGTCTCTTCTGTAGAGTAGCTTTCTTTATGAAGAAAATGTATGCGTGGAACATTTTTCTTACCAATGGAATAGGTTGAGAAGAAGGATAATTGAAACCTGTAGACACGACAAGGCGAGTCTTGTCTGTAAAAGTCTTAATTGATGCAACTATGGGCATATGTATGGAGAGACATACAGAGGTTGACTGGAGTTTTCTATAGAGGATATTCGGCCAAGTGTCTAGAATAAGACTCTGGGTCATCATCTTTCTCGTTGTAAATTCGTGACTTGTAAACAAAAGACACAAGTGTTATTCGCCTTTAGTTCGCCGATCTGCTCAGAAGACCGAATCAGTGTGCATTTTTCTATGTAAAGTCTCCTAAAATCAATAACGGTCGACGCACATTATGAAAACAGAACAAAAAAATGAAAGGAATTAATGAAAAAGAGAAAAAAGAAATAATAAACAAACATTTCAAGAATTTTAAATCAGGTCTTTTTGATTTGATATAATTATTAAGCAGATTTCATTCTTTGCTGACCATGACTCAGGCTTGAACAGATTCAAAAGTAAAGAAATAGAAGATAGGCTGATTTTATTGGTATGACTACAGTATCATTATTCCAATTACAATATCATCATTCGAAATCATTTCTCTTGTGATCAAACATATAACACGTCTTTTGTTAATGGTGTTTATAATCTATATTTTGGGGCCTTTATATGTATGTACCTAACCTCGGTGCGAAAGTTGAATCGGTGTACCGAGTTCTTGTTTTTGCCATCTCTACTTTGTTCACCTTGCACTTTACAACGTTGGTCAATGCATAAATCCGCCTCTATCCACCGTTATGAAAAACCCTTCATTATAGTGACAGCCAATCAAGTAGAATTAAAAACTGAATTCAATCATCGAAAACAAGTGGACAGACTGGACACTACAGACTTAATATGTCGACCAGAGGAAAGGCCATACTCAATGTCAAACAATGTTGTACAAAACAACTGCAGTGCATATGATGGCTTAACAAATAGAAGGAAATACAATTCTTATGTTCCTGTATAATTCCTGTGACTTTTCTAAGCATATTTCGACGGCAACTGTTCGAATTAATCTTCCTGTATAATAACTCAAGATTTCAGTACAGATTGGAAATTAGGTCTCAAAATCCTAGACAAAATTATTGTAACTGCGATAAAATGTGCATTCCGTTGTGTTGGTTAGTTTTCAAAATATACTTGAACGCGCTCTGTAATTATTTTAAAATTTTAAATTTGTCCATTGTATATATAGAATTTTTTGCAAAATAAGTGCTTCATTATAAGGGAGCTGATCGGAGATTAGAAGAAATGTAAAATGACATTAAATTTCCTTTGTAATTTACCCTTAAAAATGATCCTGGATTAAAGTAATTGTTTTGAAAGTACTTGTGATAACAAAAACTACGGCGCCTTCCTTGATGAATATCATTTTAACATCAAGACACTGATTAAACAATGGGAAAAGTTCAGTATAAAATAATAGATACAATATGACTATATTATTCAATAAATCATGTGTTAAGGAAGATATTATTATTATATATATATATATATATATATATATATATATATATATATATATATATATATATATATATATATATATTATGTCATTTACAGACAGTACTGTTTCGCTGTATCACAGCTCCTCAGTGCGACTAGACTTCCGAATACCTCAAGCCAGGATTGAAACACAACTAATTTGGTGTCAGCCAGAGCTATCTTCACTCGGTAGAGTTACACAACTAAATCTAACGTATTGTTTTTACATATGTAAACAAATGCCAATCAGCCAAAATGCTCCATTCATTTTACTGAAGAGCTTTAGAGATATATATATATATATATATATATATATATATATATATATATATATAGAGAGAGAGAGAGAGAGAGAGAGAGAGAGTGAGTATATATTGATATAAATATTATTCTTAACCGGTAGCACACCTCAGAGTTCAGCCAAAACACAATCTTCAGGTAGCTGTGTAGAGACTAACCATTAAATACTTTAAATTGTCATAAAACGTCTGATTAGTGCAATACTTGCGCAGTCCTTATATTATAAGGAGATTGCTGTTGTTTGTCTAACGATATTAACATCACCGCACAATATGTATTACACACTTATAAGTATATAATAAATATGCGTAAGATAATATGCATATTTAATAACAATAATATTTATATATATATATATATATATATATATATGCATGTATGTATATATATTAATATATACATTTATTTAGTTATTTATTAATATATATATATATATATATATATATATATATTGCTACAAGCCCTCATCTAATTTTATTCTAAGATCAGCACTAAATTTTATATTTTAGATGTACACTGAATGAGGAGTCAGTACTTTCATAAAGTTTGAAAATGAAAAAGAAATAAATTGAAATTAACCATTAACGGTTTTTGAACAAACTTTCATACATCCGAGCAAAGATTGTGTATTCTATGAAAAGTACACGTTCTCCTCCTTGGCCACGTGATAGCGTGAGGATTGGACTTGATAATGTCCAGACATAAAGCATCCTAGAACTCTCTGAGATACTGCAGAAAAAGGAAAAGTGTCAGTGCCCACTTTTCTCCCACCTATATAAAAATCCATATTGGGAAGACATGGGTCACGTGCCAAACTGGGGGAGCGAAAATAAAAACCGCCACCAAGCCAGTCACTCTTCAGAATTCAAACTGAATGGACGTCTAGCTAAACTTGCTATGATCTGCTATAAATTTAGATATGCAGAATTGATAGAAATCTATTAATGTTTCGGAGTTGAAAAGACTCAGTAAAATGTTGATTCAAAGAAATCAAACACCCGCGTGCTAAAAGAAGCAGATAAAACGAAAAAAAGAATATACGTTATCATGACACCCAAGGAAAAAAAGATTCATCTTATTCTTCACTCAACCCCTCGACAAGACGAAAAAGAAAAATAAAGAAAGGAAACCAAAAAGAAATCCATTTCACAGCAAGGAGAAGAGAAAAGAGAAAAGATAAATGATAAAAGATAAAAAGAAAAGTATATAAAAGAAAAGAGAATAATATTAGAGACACTAAAAGAAAAGGAGGAGAAAAAGAAAAAGAAAGATTTTTTCAAATAACAGATAAGTCATTTGTTTCTATTGCTTGTTTTATCTTTGCTCATTTTTCCTTTTTGTCATTTGTAAATTCATGCAAGCTTGGCAAAAGTTTGTTTGTCAATATAATATTTACCTTACTGAAAAGATAAATTTCCCCTACATTTGTTTGGCCCGTAAGATTCATGTTTTGTCTCATTGTTTTTTTCTTTCATCTTTTAACATTCCCCAACCTAACTAATCTCCATTTGTATATTTTAATAATAAAATGGTTATTTGTTATCCTTATATCTTTGCCATCTGTTGTTTCTCAACTGCCATGTTTGTTCATTAATTGATTCCATTTAGCTCAGCTGTGTTTGACCAATCAGGAAAGGACCATTGGTAAAAGATTTCGAGATTTTATATTACTTTGCTTACCCCTACTCACGTAACAGTAAAACAGGGTGGTACGTAATATATATATATATATATATATATATATATATATATATATATATATATACATACAGAGAAAGAGAGAGAGCGAGAGAGATATAGGGAGGGGGAAACAGAAGATAGATTATTAAGAGTTTAATTACACATGAAAATTTTAATTTCTAGTTAGTTAATTGATATATGTGCTGTGCAAAATGCCTTCTTTTGTTTTCAAAACACATTTCAGTTATGCGCCTGCAAGGTTCATTATGACAACAGAGAGTTTCTGCTGTCATTTTACTGCTTTCAGATTTAATTCTTTCAGTATTTCTTGGCGCATTTCATAAACAAGTAATTCCAAATGTTCTCACAGAAAAAATATCCAAGCGTGTGAGGTCTGGTGACCTTTTGTTTGTGCAACCTATGCCACACCTGATATATATATATATATATATATATATATATATATATATATATATATATATATATATATATATATATATGTGCTAATTTAAAAATATGTTCCCATCCCTACACAGGAATTACCATATTTCAAAAGCAGAAACTAAGTCTCTAAATTTAATTTTAGAATTAATTTAAAATCCTTAGTACTTTTTAATTTTCAATCGATTTTTGGAATAACTTATTTTCGAGACGCAGAGATAAAAAAAAATAGCTAAATATTCTTCTCTTGCTGATAGATTTTTTTTTTACTTCTGTGGTAGTGAAGAGCTCAAGTGTTATTGGACCTCGTTCGATGGTGTTCCTTCGAAGGATTGGCGCGATTGCGTCTTGATTAAGGAACGAGCCTCGCGAAACGGAGTGGCTCTTGCAGCGTGTCTCACTGGCGACGGTTCGAGGTAATGCTTTCTCCATCATAGCGGCTGGCAGAGGATAGACAAAATTGTTTATAGTTACGTTGTTCTGGAATTGTCATCATTGGTCGACTGAACTTGCTTTGTTTCAATGACTTGTTTTGTTATTATTAGTTACTTTGTTCAATATTTCTTAATATATTGTGTAATTGTCATCTTTGATAATGGCTTATGTAAGCCGAAAGCTTAGATTGGATTAAAAAAACATGAAAATAATTGCCAAACTTATTATACCGATTTTCTTTCATTTTATCACTGGTTATTTTTCATACGTTTCTTTTATTCGATGTTCATCAGTTAATATTTTAATTCCGTTTATCGGCAGGTTTATTTGTATAAATTATAAAAAGGGTGTCTTTTTATTAACATTGGTGGTAATGGCCTTTCAAAGCTTCGTATCTGGTGTAGATCTAAGAAACTTTTGAATACTTACCCACCTTCATTATCCGCGGTCTGACATCACTTCCAACAAACGAGCTGTATTCATTTGCCATTCTATCCTCGAGTAAGTCATGTAAGTGTTAAATTTCCCAGGTCAACTTTCTTCAGATTATGTCAATAAATTTCAACAGTTTCTTTCTTAATTCGTGTATAAGCATCCTTTTATTCACCATAATTACAATTTCTGGGCATCTGGCAGAGTTGTTTAAATGTGATTCATTGAGATTTATTCCTGTTTTTCAATTCCAAAACGACTTGGAGATAATAAATATTAGTGTGTTTGAAAATAACAATCATTGAGGCGCATTCGAAAGACATTCAAAAGAAAAATGTAACATTTTAATACGTATATATTTGCTTTTAACCATGTACAGATTTATTTAATGATAAAATCGTTTTATAAAGTCTCTCTTGGTTTGAATAATATGATCATTTATACGTATTTTACAGTCCAGCCCAGAAGGAGATATCAGTTTGCGGTTTTTTCCCTCTCTAATGATAAAGATTTAATGAAAGCAAATAATCTTATTAGATATTTTCCGTCTGGGTATCAGAAATCGGATCTTGAATTTACGATTCATTTACCGTTTTTTCCTTCTTTTTTTTAACTGATGAAAAGGTAAAAACAAAATATAGTAAGAGATGTAAACCGCAAAGAACTGAATGTATCAGTAATGCTCAGTATTCCGTGAACTGTCTTCATTAGATAAATCGTTAATATTTACAATCGACTTCCTCTTCTTGTATTCAATGTTGGAGTTGATAGATGTAAGAAAAGTGATATTTTCTTCAGACAAAGACTTGATCGTTTTTTGTGAAAAATGGAGAGCACATCTAGAAGATCAAAACGAGTTGTTGAAAGGCACTAAATTAGTGGTCAGTTTTTCATCAAAAGAATTGATTTTGACATTAATTTGAAGTTCACTGAAGTGGATAAACACTGTAAACCACAAAACATTACTAAGACTTGTTTATTTGATATTTTCTCATTCGTTATAATCCATTATTTACTAATTTTATTTTAAAGATCAGAAGCATGGCAGACTTTTAAGGAACCTTGATAATTTAGTGACGACTGTAATTATAAAAGTAGAGTGTACATTGTTTAAAAATATTTTGAGTTTTGTAGGCATTACTTCCTGTTACATACACACATTGACACATACACACACATACACACACACACACATATATACACATATATATATATTTAATATATCTATTAATTAATTAATAGATATATTAAGTTAATATCTATATCAGTTTGAATCTAATTCATGAATGTAATTTGTAACTATTTTTAGATGGGTAATCTTTTTTACTTAAAGTATAGGTTTTAAATTAAGATGGAGTAATATTTGGAGGCAATATTAAAGATTCGGTTTTATTATATATATATATATATATATATATATATATATATATATATATATATATATATATATATATATATATACCACACATACACTTATGTAAATCTCACATATACATACGTTCATTTACATGTGCAATTACACACATAGGCACATACACATGTATCGATATACACAGGTACCTATGTATATTCATATATTAATACTTACACATATATTTTCGAATATTCACACATATTTATATTTATATCTATTTAAATTTTTCCTTAAATTTCACAGTTAATGTTTAACTTTAGTTGATGAAGTGTTTAAATATCAAAACAAGTATTTCTAATTTTAATAATTTACTATCAATATTGAGAGTTAAAGAGTAACACATTTAAATTTAATATAAATTATGAATTTAAAATGAAATCAGCTCCACATGATAAAAAACGTTAATCTCACAATTCTAATTAGAGAATATTAAAAGAGAAAATAAGATAAAACATTAATAAAAGAACTTTATGTCCTTCCCTTAGAATATTTTCTATATATATACATATACATATATATATATATATATATATATATATATATATATATATATATATATATTTATTTATATATATATATATATTTATATATATATATATATAAAGAACTATATATATATATATATATATATATATAAAGAACTATACCCATAAATACCTACACCTGCATATGTATTTATATTACTATATTTTACATATATTCACACATATTACATATACGAACTCACAAATACTTATATTTATATATACATATATACATACACAGATCCCATGCATTCCTATATACATGACAAGATATATATATATATATATATATATATATATATATATATATATATATGATAATGGTATATACACATATATATATATATACAAACATACCTACCTAAACTTAAGAATACACCTATACACTCACATATATATATATATATTACATATGCGCCTACAATACATATATACATATATAAGCATACATATATCTATACAAATGCATATACATACAACCACATATCAATGTTCAAGTTCATCTAATATTTGTATACAAACAATTATGTGTCCAAATCCATGTGTGCATACAGTCATTTCCAAAACCAAAAATAACATAATATTTTCCTTTCTATATAGTTATTTCTAAATATATTTAGTTAGATTGAGGTGGTTTTTATGTCTACATTTAAAAATTAACTCGTTATGTTGGTTTAGTAATATATCCGGATCTTTATGTTTTATCATTAGGATTTTCTCTTTTATACACAAGTCGCATCTATCTCTGAAATTTATGTGAGTTCTAGATCTCGAGACCATTTTCCATTTTATTTGTGGGGTTAAGCCGCTCTCGAACAAATCCCAATCATATTTTGACAGTGCTGTTTAGTGTTTTTTATATCTATTTGTGAAGGACTGGCGATGGTTATAAAACCGTTGCTTCCAATTTCCCGCCGATATTTCTATATATATATTTTTTTCTGTTCAATATATCACGTTTTCTGCCATGCATATTCGTTCAACTGGACAATCGGTCCTGCCCTGCAATTACAGGTAGATGTTTTCTTTTGGTTTGCATTACGATCCCTTTGCCGTTGATTATTATGAAACTCTATCATAATTATTCTTTTGTGAGAGGTAATAATTCTTTCTACATTGCTCACGCAAGAATAATTAATTTTTAAATTCATTTTGTTGAACATATTTTTCAATAGTTCATTTTTACTAAAATGTCTGCCTATTAGTTTTAGCAAGTATTTCCCTATATTAATACTAGAAAGTGTACAAAAATGCGGGTTGAACCATATAATCTTCCTTTTCCTATTTTTGGACTTAGTAGATGTGTTATTAAGTGATTTATCTATATAATTTAGTGTTTGTTTAAATTTACTTTTTAATAGGGCTTGATTATATGTCGATTTATTTTGGTTAAACACGGTTTTACTAGAAGACATTTTGTTTATTCATGGCTTTACTGTATCCGATTGTCCAGTTGAAGGAATATGCATGGCAGAAAACGTGATATACGAAGCTACAAATCTCCCCAAGGAGATTATTGAACAGAAAAAATATATATATAGGAATATCAGCGGGAAATTGGAAGCAACGGTTTTATAACCATCGCCAGTCCTTCACAAGTAGATCTAAAAAAACACCAAACAGCACTGTCAAAACATGATTGTGTTTTGTTGGAGAGGGGCTTAACCCCACAAGTAAAATGGAAAATCGTCTTGATAGCCAGAACTCCAATAAATTTCAGAGATAGATGCGACTTGTGTATAAATGATAAGATCCTAATGATAAAACATAAAGATCCGGATATATTACTGAACCAAAATAAAGAGTTAATTTTTAAATTTAGACATAAAAAACACATCAATCTAACTAAATATATTTACAAATAGTTATATAGAAAGGAAAATATTATGTTATTTTTGGTTTTGGAAATGATTGTATGCATACATGGATGCGGACGCATAATTATATGTATACAAACATGTAGAAGGACTTGAACATTGATATGTGGTTTTATGTGTATATGTATATGCATTTTTATAAAGATATATGTATGCATATATATGTATATATGTATTGTAGGGGCATATGTAACATATATATATATATATATATATATATATATATATATATATATATATATATATATATATATATATATATAAAGTATTCTAAGGGAAGGACATAAAGTTATTTTATTAATGTTTTATCTTATTTTCTCCATCTTAATTTAAAACCTATACTTTAAGTAAAAAAGATTACCCATCTAAAAATAGTTACAAATTACATTCATGGATTAGATTCAAACTGATAGAGATGTTACCTTAACAATTATTTACAATATTAAAACATTACTATCAGTAAACTGTTATATTTTAATGTATTTTCTATCAATGTGTTTTTAAATATACTATTTAACTCATATTAAATCCCTAAATTATTTATAAAAATGTTAAATATTTAAATTGCTAGCAAGCATCAAATTTATTTTTTCGTGAATATTTAAACATTTAAATGACTATCAAACATTTAAATCTGTTTTTCACATAAATTGCTAAAAATATACCACCCCTCCTCTTCTTTCGGAAAACCTAATTACAGTTTCTTTCTCTTTACTTCCCCCCTCTTTCTTTCTGTTTTTTCTTTTCATTTTTTTCTCTCTTCTCCCCCTTCCTTTTCAATATATCACTTCCGTTAAGTTAACCGATTAAATAGGTCAATGTCTGGTCCCTCCTCCCCTAATACTAAGTATGATAGATAGAAATAGTAAAATAAACCCTCTCTGAACTCAATCATGTCACTCACACCACTCCTCACTTGCCTCTCTGTTAAATTACATAAACTTAATACTACCCGTCAAGTGTGGATTTTCATTTCATTTTTCGTTTCACCTTTTGGAAGTTATGTCTGATGATCCAGCGTCCTTTAGAAGGGTTCTGTTGAAATAAATTATTACATGGAGCCTTAAACTGGTCTATTTTTTCTTTAAATTAATATATATATATATATATATATATATATATATATATATATATATATATATATATATGAAAAACTCCCCTTTGTTCTGGGGAGGTATTTCGGTTCATGGGGACAATCCCACAACAAAACACTATTCTTTTGTCTTGGACGTCTTCTCCCGATCGTGTTTCGAAATGTTTTTGATTTCGGAGATTAAAAAAAAATCAGCAGGTGAAGATGAAAACATATCTATTTTTATTAAACACGTCAACGTGTACATTTTCACAAGCCAGTTGGATCGCTCTGTCACCTCCACTGGGGAGCAAATTCCCCGAGACACGATATAACCGCATCTACTGTGTTTGGCGTGTAAAAACTTAACTCTAGAAATCATTTTCTATCTCTCTAACATTTCTACTTTCGGCTAAGCCAATCAAGAACGGTATCCCTATTTTATCTACCATCTGACTTAAAAGGTCAGACTCAGATGGTCTGAGCTGAAATTCACTGCCACTAAAAATTAATAGTCTAAAACTATTATTTAACATTCTTTAACTAACCATAAAAATCCTTTATGGATTTTATTTCAACTACATTATATTTAACACGTATATGTATGGGGGGTTATTATCTTAAAAATGAATATAATTATTTTTAATTCGACGTTCTTGATAATTACTGGAAATTGTATTTTTTGTGGATATCCTTATTTAAAATAGACATCCCATTTTTATTTTAAATATATTTAAATATATCCATCTATCAGACTGGACACGAGAAGTCTTAATAATGAAATTGTGCTCTCCGCCATGGTTCGAACCCGCGACCTCCCTTGTAGGACAAACCACCGTTTGATCTGGCGTGCCTTACTCTGGTTGGCTACAGAAGTCAAACGGGCCAGCAATATTACCCTTTTAAGGAAAATACATTTCCTCAATCAGATTATTCTCGAAAGCTAAATATATTCCGAGAGATAGACAGTGTTACATATTAGATAGACGTGTTTAGTAGGATTTGTAATTACACCTTTTACGGGCTCGAATTTTTCTCATTCTCCCTTGAAGTATACGCAGTTTTACAATATTTATACGAATTAAACGGATGGGTCTGGTGTTAATCGATCATCTATTTACACAAAGGCATTTCTTCATTTCCTTTTCGATCAAAGCCTGACACTGTGAAGACATCATCCAAGGACGTGACAACAGGCATGAATTATGCTCCATTAGCAAACGTCATGAAAACTCTGCACAACAGGATTTAATCAATTGAAATGAGATAACGTGACGATTTTCATCGATGTATCGATAAGTATAAATAAGCAGCATTGAAGCCTTCAATCAATGACCATAAAATAACTATAAGTCCGACTTGTAATTAAAATCGGTTCCGATATTTAAAACCAATATTTCGATCTACTTACGAAACAGTTTTATATAATAAATTTTGATAATTTAATACGTTCATCATCAGTAGTAGAATATTAAATACCTTACGGATTTAATCATGTAAACTTATATTTAAAATATACTACTTCTACTTACTTTTCTCGAATTTCCCGACAGTGGAACTCCTTTCCGCTTACTTGCTTCCTTGATAACAATAATCTTCAAAAATCACCATCTTCTGTTTCTTTGACACTGTTCATCATTTATCCTATCATCAATGGCTCTATACCCAGTCATTTCTTACACTTTCACTCACTTTCCCTGCGTATTAGTAGAACTCACGCCTTGCTTGGGTTCGAAATGCTAAAAAAATATGTCTTTAATAAGATTTCGCGAGTGAGACGGATAGTTGTGAGAATAGTTGTCCGTATTTTAATAGAGGATAGAGTAGAAATGCAGATCCAAATAGTATAGAGGATAAACTAGAATATAACGATCGTTTCCTCTATGGTCACGTGGTTTACTTAATTCAATAATGGTATCACATGTGTTTGCTCACTGGCGATCTATGTTCAAACTCAAGTGTCGGCAGCGACACTTTATTCATATATAACAGAATACTTCAGATATAAAAAGACTGCTAATATTAACGCATAATGAAGTTTTTCATTTCTTAAAATAAAAGTGAGCAACTGACTGCCTAAACTAATGTAGTAAACTTTCACCTTTTGAAGTTCGTCGATTTTCCAAACAGTATCTTTGTTTAATGATAGTAGTCTCTCTCAGTGTTCCCAGGCCTTATTTCGATTTCTGATCGATTTTTGCGTTTATATCGCTTATAATGGAGATTGTTAATTTATTTGTTTGTTTTGTTAATTTGTTTTTTTTTATTCGGATTAGCAAGATTTATTTAAAGAGTTATTTAAAGTGGAACTATATTTTGAATTATAAGAATAATATTTTTGCGTGTGAATATTGCATTAACAATTAAAAAAAAATAACAATGAATTTTCCAGATAAAACTCCGAATATATAATTAATATATAGACAAGGAGAAGATAAAAATTTTCTAAGCATCGTTAAGATATGGCGCAAGGGCGAAAGTATAATCACACTTACAATTCAGTCGTAACAGATCTTGCGGGACAAGCTTGCTAACGATTAAACCAGATCGAAGTGTCATAGAGAGAGGGTGGGGGAGATGATTTCATACATTTGTATTTTTTGTAAGTAAGTGAATATAATTAATTCGACTAAAATTCGAAATCGGTTTTAGGTTTCTCATCCCGTGTCACTGTCCATTGTATCACCCACACATTCAGCCTTAATGATAATTCATTTGTTACAGTATTTACATCGTATAAACAGCTGTTTGTTTACTTATTGCGGAAATATTTTTTATATATACATGATTCTATGCCTAAATGTTGTTCGTGTTTACAAATTAGTCTATAGGTAGGCATAACCCTATGGTGATGGATCTATACCATTTCCAATGGTATTAAGTGAATACAACGAAAGGTACTGGCGATCGAACACATAACTCTGTTATAGTGGAGATTCAATCAAAGCAATATACAACTGACTATGCTCCGGTTTTACACATTTCTATGTTTTCTTTTCATAAAATTCAATTATATATATTTTCCTATATATCACGAGGTGTGGTGTTTGATTTACCACAAATGAAATATAATACTATTTAATGATATTTTTTCTGAATATAATGAAGTAAACTTGTACTGAATTGGAACTACATAAAATATCTCTTGAAATTGATCACTCATTAAAGTTGTCATCTTCTGATTGTCTTGTCATAGAAAGAGAAACCATTGCTCTTGTCAGTGCTAATACATTTGCTCAGGAAATCATTTCACCGCAAGAATACGCCATGTCACTTACATAGTAGCTAACCACCCGTATTACCTCTGTATTCTATCGGTGACAAGTAAGTTCCAAGCGAACAGCTTCTTCCCACAAATTACTACTCTGGGGAACAGACTCCCAAGTGGATGTTTCCCCGATCACTACAATCTTAATCTGTTCAAGGCTAGAATTAATCGGTATTTTCCAATCCTGTACGTACAAATTGCTTCCTAACATAAACCCTCTACATCGAGAGGCATAGGGGTTCCAAATCAAGCGGACATCCAGCCCAATTGTATATTTTTGACACTGTCACACGCCTTTCTTACACATGGTGTCATAACGCATTGTAAACTCTAAGCAACTCATCAGTAATTTTAAACACCCGTCATCATCCTCCGTTCCACTCAAATTGTTTAATTTAATACTCTTCCATTTCTCTCTACTCGTGAGAATGCGGAATTTTGAGTAGCCGCAGAATTGGAATAGACTAAGTTCTCTCTTCCTCTAAACCTGGTCCTGACCAGGGGCCTTGTAAAGGGTAAACCTAACTGTAACAAATGATGTAAGTTATAAGTATTGATTTTCTTGGATAATAATGGCAAATACTGGATATTTTATGTGACCTATTATTTGTCAGAGAGTTAAAAATGATGTTGAAATGCTATATGATATATCTTCAGGTATTTTCCTATGAAACCTTACTAAATCAGAACTACAAGTATTGATATGTTTTGGAATTTTTTACTCTGAAACATGTTACGCTGCTGGAAATTTATTATGAGAAAGCAAAATCACTAATATGGGCTATTACCTTCTTATCACAGACAAATATGAGACTTGATGCGACTTGATGATGACGTTCTACCGACGAATGTTGAGAATAGCATGGAATGTATAAAATCAGAAAAAACAATTGTAAATTCTAGGGTCATAGTGAGGAAATGAATCATGGAGAATTTGATACTTACAGGATATATAAAATGCACGACACAAGGACCTGCTACAAGTGAAAGAGAATGGAAGGATTTTAGAAGGAATCAGAAACTCAGTCCTAATCAGAAAACAAGTGATAAACATCTTCTCCTGTTCAAAATACTGCGGAGGAGTGTTAATCAGGTTATAGACGAACCCAGGATTAAAATTAACCAAAGTATTAAAACGCAGGAAATTCATTAGAAACAAAGAAAGTAGTTTTGAACACTTATATAAGTAATTCTATATAACAGTCAATGCTGAAAAAAATTCTTGTCACAGACGGAAAAGTGACTCAAGTGCGGTTCTACAGAAGGAATGTCATGAGCAACGACGAAGTTTTAGAGAAAATTTAAACAAAATGGACACTTGTACGTAGCATCATCAGTCGAAATTTCTAGAGGGCTTAATGAAAAAAGTGGCACTGAAAAAACTGACACTCTAAGGACATATTGTGGGACAGAGGAAAACAGCGCCGCCAATACCTACTGAACGTGTGTAAATGGATGGCAGAACAGTGAGCTATATCAAAGCTATAAAATTTCCTAAGGGCTACAGGGGACAGAACATTGTGGAGAGCCATGATCGCCCACCCCATGGAAGAATATGGCACATAGAAAAGTCATCATCAAGTGAATCCGGTTCCACATCAAGGCCATGGCCCACTTGGTAAGAACTATCTTTTCAAAGAACACCTCTTCGTTCACTTCCGCAAAGACTGTCTGAAGTAAGCAGCGATCGAACTTGCAAAGTCTGCATGGATATAAAAATCAGGTATCATCAATCAAATTGTTCGATGTATCTTTATTATTTTATAATGTATATTAACTCCGGGTGTATAGGTTTGCGTCCCCATTAGCATAGACATTGCTTTGTAGACTGATTGCCAAGCAAAAGTAGAGATTCCTGTCGTCATTTGATTAACATCTAGCTGAGAGATGAAGAAAATGAGGATTCCTAAATTCAAAGGCTGTGTGAATCGAACACAAGGACCCGTGAGTGAAATTTTAAAATCGACCTACTTACATCGCTGATAACCATCTACGATACGTAGAGAACCAGTATTTCATTTTATTAATAAATCGCAGAAAATACGAATCACTACAATAAAGTGATTCGGCATATAAATAATCAAAAAAATATATTCGTCATTTAACACAGATTTGAAAAAAAAACATTAACAGACAATAATAAAATATATAGTCTTATATTGAATAATCTGGTGTTATGTATTTCTCATAGATATTTTTAATGTCTACTGCTTCATTCGGGTAGGCGCGGAGATATACATATTCGATTTCGAATTAGACTAAATATTCCCTAGATTCCAATTCTTTCTACATTAACGTATGCCTTGGGTAACAAATGTCGAACAAAACGGGCTGGAATCGCTATTGTAATCGAAAATAAATCGAATGATTTATAGGCCTAAAGTGGAACAAGGTCTGTTAACATATTTATCTCTGATAAACAAAGCTATGTAATCGGATAGTGATATCTGTAATATTCGAAAGTTTGCAAATAGAAATATACGGAAAGACATTTATGAATCCCATCAGCAAGGCAGACGTTTAAAAATTAGCACATAGTTCGATAGTTGTATTATCGGAAAGTATTTGTCTATAGTGTAGGCTAAAATAAAATTAAAAAGTAAGATGAAAACATCCAAACATAAAGAAGAATTCTTTTATGTGTCTTACACATTCAAGATGTGGGCTGACGTGACTCTCCACAACGTACTCTCATTTGTAGCACTAAACAATGATTATATTTTTCTGCCCACGCCTTATCTGAGATATATTAACACAATCTTGTTAGAAAAGTTATGAGCTGCTTTGTCATTTGCTTTCACTGAGACCTTTACGAGTCAAATTTTCCAGTCCCACTTTCACAGCTATATTACTGGATTCCTTCATTTGAGGGGCCTACTGGATGATCCAATCCGCTGGTCCAAAAAAGTTTCTTCAATAATAATTTAAAATACGCCCATTGACCATTAATTATGCACTGCTAGAAAATTATTCGAAAATCGAAAGATCTTGATGTGCTGTGAAGCTCTCTGTGGCCAAACAGTAAAAAATACGGTTCATTGTACTGTTGTTTCCCCAGCAAAGATGGATACGGTTTCGATCACTGCTCGAGGGCGCATTCTCTTTATTAAATATCACGAATGCACAGGTCGGTATATGTAATTTTCACGGTAAACAAAAAGGAAACACGACAACGGGTAGCCTACTCAAAGATGAGTATCCACTAATATATAAAGTAGTCAAAATAATGTTAAAAAGTTCATTTATTTCCAAGAACAGATAATTGTTACCAAATTAATTTAAATACTCATTTGCGTTAAGAAATATTCAATAACATGATTTAGGCACTTTCCTTTATGAGAAATTGAATTGTGAAACTCGTCGTTCTCTTTAGCTTTTCGGCTGATTAGATTTCTCTGTATCCTTGGAAACAGTGATTTATGAATTTTGCCGTGCCTTTAAAACTCAGTAAAATTAAAAAATAAGTTACTCCAAAATTCGCTTGAGGTAGAAATGGAACTAATGTTTTTAATTTAAGTACAAAATTAAATTCAAAGCTTTTAGCTTCCATTTTTGAAACAGGGTTATAACTGTGTATCGAAAAAAACATTTTAAATCAGTTAATTTATAATATTAATGCTCTGTAAATTTACATTGAGTATTATTTTCTAAAAATAAAAATAAGAACACCGGATTATATGTCTTACTGTTCTTTCTTTTTATTTACACACACACACACACACACACACACACGCACACACACACACACACTCATATATATATATATATATATATATATATATATATATATATATATATGTAGCATAATGAAAAGCCACGTATACTTTCTTAATATGTATATAATATAGAAAAAACAACTGAAAAGTTGCAAATTAAAAAAATTGAATGTATAAAAAATATAAATAAATACTTTTACAAAAAACATCAATTTTTTTTAAAATTTGCAACTTTTCAGTTGTTTATATATATATATATATATATATATATATATATATATATATATATATATATATATATATATAGGATTTATACAAATATGAAATGTGTCACTTATTTGATGATTATGTAAAGCACACCGACTCCAGTGTTTCGCAGAAGAAAATTTTTGTAATCGTTTGGTCCACTCGTCAGGAGATTTTAGGAACTGACTGTGGATTTTTTGTATTTTCACTATTTTTATATTGGGTTAAAAATAATTAATTTATGCACTATTTATCAATATTAGTCAATTTTTTCTTTGTCTGTGTGTGAATGAGTGCATTCATGTTTGTGGGTCTGGATATCTGTGTGTGTGTGTACACGTATGTATGCTTTTATATATTTGTGCGTGTATGTGCATAGATCGTTGTAGTTATTTCACCATTTCACCATTTTTTTGGTCTCCTTATATGCTCTTCCTTTTCCCTATTTTTTTTTCTGTCTTTCGGCTCCGTGTGTCAAATATAATGTAACAATGTACATTAATGAGCATATCATTATTTATGAGTTAAAACTCAAAACACATACGCACATACACCAAGTATAATACCGGAATTTACATTGCATTCATTCCATTAACAGTCATCAAGAGAGCCGGATGTACTAACGGGGCGATCATGTGCCAGTTTCGGCCGTTGAATGAGGAAGCACGACTCTTCACGTCTGCATCCGTTTTGCAGGCGGGCGAATGCCATTGTTATGCGCAATTTTATAGATGTATTTTTATATACACTACTGCCCCATGCAGTCATGAACGGTCATTCACATATCATAGAAGGAGAACGTAGGAATGGCATTCGCTTAAGGTACTTCGGGGGACAAATACTACAGACTGGTCATGATTGTCGAAATGTTGGAGTGAATAAAATGTGAATTAAATTAGATAATGCCTCGTGCTATGAGTTTATCATCAGGCCTACTTCATTATACACACGAATAGTATTCGGAGTTACCAAGTACTTACTCTCAGGCACGTACATTAAGGTTGTTAATGGCCAATGATCTGAAGCACTTAGATCAATGCAGGCTTTCCCTAAGACATTATGCTCGGCCATACCATCTTTCTACTCTGTATAAACCATGTGCTTTTACAACGTTATCAGATCATTACTGAATATGTATACCGAAAATACCAGGGCTTTTTGAGTGCACCCATATTAATATAAATGACCTGAGAAGTGATATTTCCTCGGATCCAACTTAATGGGGAAACCTGATGTGCAATGTTCAATACCTATAAACAAAGGCAGTAAAGTTGCATAACCATTCTCTCTAGTACTGATAAACTCTTGTACTTTCAATGAGCCTCTTTACCTTGAAATTATTTTCTGATTCTAGCTCACTCCAGTTCTAAAGTAGATGTCATATATTATAGTAGGTCAGTTGGGCACCGTCTGTGAGAAAAAGAGCACCTTGACGCAAATCACTCGGCGAGAAATTTGGAAACTGCATGCTGTATTGCTTGACATTTGCACCAAAAGCTCAAATACGAACATTCCAGAGTGTTTGGGCGTCAATCTATGGACAATGCAGAGAATTCGGAAAGGGTTGGATGAATCTAGTCGTAATTAATGAAGCACGGGATCTCTGAAAACTCACGCTAATCCTCCCGATAAGAAAATAACACCCGGATGTGTTGTTGACTCAACATGGAGGACTACATCAAGTGTTCTGAGGCGATAGTGCTGCTCTGGGTCGAGAGGGTTGCTGTTAGAAGACTATATCTTTAGCAACAGAGCGCTGTTAGATTCGACACACAAAGCAGGAGGATCCAGTCATGGCTGTCAGACAATTTCTGCGAACACATTACCCCCTACATATGGCCACCTAACTCCGTTGATTATTGTCTGTGTGGCTCAGTTGTGCAAGAGACCAATATAATTTTTTAAACACCAAAGATGAACTGAATGCAAGGATTATGGCAGCATTAAAAGAGTGGACAGTTCGGAAAAGATGCAGTTGATCCCAAGGTCGCCTGGAGGCAGTTGTTGAAAACAATGGCGATGTTACTGAAAATATATTCTTTAATATTTCAAGATATGTTTATGCAATTTGGGTGAACATATGTTTTAAAATGAGATGTCACTATTAATTTCATTAGCATAATTTAAACGACAATTTATCTATCGCATCCTGTATATAAGGATAAACTCTCCTAATTTCATATTTTTCTATATTTATTACAGTAATATCGCAGTCATTATCAAGACCCGATGTGGTGTCTGTGTGGTAGTTAGAATTCCTTTATCTGCATCCTAGAATTCTAACTTCCACAGTATATATATATATATATATATATATATATATATATATATATATATATATATATATATATATATATATCATTAAAAACAAAAGGAAAAAGTATTTTAGTCTAAGCGTTTCGTCCTCTGAGGAACGGTATCACCACAAATGCAAGGATTTCATTTTCTAACAAGTATTTCTGTATACGAGCAAAAATGCAATATCTGTAGATATAGAGAGATGAAGAGTAAGAGAGAGAAGGAGAGAAAGGAAGGAAAAAGTGAGAGAAAGAGTAGATGGTGAGCACTTTCGTTGTTATACGGTTTGATACAACGCTCCTAGCTGGTATAAGGCTACATCACATTGCACAATAGGTGGGGCAATCCCATAATTGATAATTGAATACACACAAACTTTATTATTTGTATAGTTATTACATTTGTCAATATTTTCATCTTCATCTATTATTTGACACATACACACACACACACACACACACACACACACACACAGATACACACAGACACACACACGCACTAACACACACGCACACACTCACACACATATATTATTAGGTGGAATTGAGCAATCATAATTAAGTAATTCATCGAGCCTATAAGAATCCTCAACAGAATGCAGAAAGCGCTGGGCGGCCATTTCATCCTATTTTGGGACTCATCAGCAGTGCGCATCCACACCGAGAATCGAACCTAGACTATTACGATATGACGTAAGCATCATACCCACAAGACCAACAGGTCTCTCTCTCTCTTTCTCTCTCTCTCTCTCTCTCTCTCTATATATATATATATATATATATATATATATATATATATATATATACGTGTGTGTGTGTGTGTGTGCGTATGTGTTTTTGCTTGCTTGCCTGTGCATGTCTGACATCTCCACTTATAGAATTTTGACAAATGCATACGCAAATATAATAAACACATACACACGCGCGCACGCGCGCGCACACACACACACACAAACACACACACACACACACACACACATACATATATATATATATATATATATATATATATATATATATATATATATATATATATATATATAGCTGACACCTTTCGTATTGTCTCATAAATAAATAAAGAAGACCGCCTGTTTTGTACAGAACATTTCTATTGTTATCACTTTCGAGTGCTTTAATATCTGAAATCTAATATTCTCTGAGTCAACCTAATTTTGAACTTTGCCAAAACGCCCCTGTCAATTTACCAATAACTGGCTAGATTCTTCTACTATGCTTCAAATCTCTTGGTGATGTTTGAAACGCAGAGAATTTCGATGGAGCCCTCGTCATAGACTCAAGGGAAGTAATTAAACTTTACCCACCTCTGTTCTAAAAACGAATTTACGTATGTACGCCTTGCATTCTTTCGCTACTTGGACTCTATATTCTTGTCAAGAAGAATTATGATAATTATTTAATTATAAATCTCCTCAAGAGAAATAAGATATGGAAACTAAATGATTCGCGTCAATAATTAATTACTACTGTTAACAGATCGTCAGCTCTGCTCCCGAGTTAACGTTTAAGGAACAAGCATTACACAGTTTCGTATATCAATATTCATTCGTCAAATTTTATTTGGGGGGGGACACGGTTGAGTAATGGATAGCGGCTCGGATCGAGGAATCTGAGAGATGATTTCGAATTCCAATTGAAGCTATTACATTCACTTACGTGCTTATACCCTTGGGAAAAGTATCGATGCTCTTCTTGTCCCCCAGCTACGATACAGCCTTGGATAGCAACTGGTCTACCGCAGAAAGAAATAGCAACCTACCGCAGAAAAACTGTGCCTCTTCAGTCATGTGTCGAATGACACATGATCGCCTACGCGTGTATCACGCATAGCACATAACTGACTGACTGGTATTCTATAGACGTTAACAGTTCTACGTTGGTTTACTTATTACATTCCGGAAACGCCAGCAATAAAACTAAAATATTTTAAAATTTCACAAACTTGCAGGAAAAAACACTTGTCTTTTTATTGTTTTCTGATTGTAACTAAACTTGTCTTTATCAATCCCCCGAAAGACTCCCTCCTGCTTCTCCTCAACATGGCCGATACTAGCCTCTATGTTAGTAACTCGTTACGCCCATCTCGGGGTTATATTCTCAGCTGACATGAGGTTGAAAGATTATTTCGAAACCATCCCTAGTTCTGCTGCTAAGAAAGCTGTTTCACTGTGCCGCGATAGGCAATTTTTCTCTCCTGAATCTGTCTTACATATTTATAAGCCGTCCATCTTTTGAATATTGCTGCAAATTATGGTCCGGTGCTCCTGATGTATGTCTGGAGATTCTTGATAAAATCTAAAGAAGGATCAGCAATATTATTGATCCTGAGCTGGCATCTCGTCTTCAGTTACATTCCCACCACCGGAATGTAGCTTTCTTGCGTCTTTTCTATAAATACATTCATGGTAATTTTTTGCATGAACTCTTCATTATAGGACCTAGACTTTATGAATTTAAGTGGCGTACTAGGTTGGAGGCAAGGTCTCATCAATTCACTGTTCATTTGGCTAGATATAATCAAAGTTCTATGTTAACAGTTCCATTTCTCGCACTTCTTACTTGCGGAACTCTTTACCGACTTCATGATTTCCAGCCAACTTTGAACTTCAAAAAAGCAAATGCAATTTCAAATTTTATGTATTTTCCTCTTGATTACTCTTCTATTGTTTTCTCTTTTCTTATTTTAATTATTCTTTCACATTCAGTAGCCCCATTTTGTCTTAGTGGCTTTTCGTCCTTGCTTGGCGTTTATGTTATTAAACAGATAGACTTGTACATGACAACAGTGACATGAAATTATTCGGTATTATCACTATTAGTAACGGACTACAGGGTGATCCATACTTTCAGCTTTGTGCCACATCTAAGCCGCGCTTAGAAAATCACTATTAGTAACGGACTAAATTATTTGATATGCACACTTCGAAATAGGGGTTCTAACTGAAATATCCCAATTAGAACATGGCAACGTAGTGAAACAACATTTGCGAAGAAAACCCTATTTAGTTTTCTTAAAATGTTAATGAGAATCTAAAATTCTACCATAATGCAAGGTTACTCATTTTCGGAGGTCCAATCTCTGTTGCATTAAACTACTACATTTGATTTGAGAACACTAGTGTCAAATACATCAACTATACCGAGATTAACTCAATTATAGATTCTGTGAGAGGGCGCATCATCCTGCGTGATGAAAAGTTTGATCAAGATCAGGGCATTCAACCACCTGGTCAAATCTCTTGCGACTTCATGCTAGCAGAGCCAGCGACGGCTTCTAATTAGTTCCGTCTACACACTTTCACTCGCAAGGCTCGGATCGAGCTGTTTTCACGCATTTCACAAAGGAAATACTGGAATAGCTTCGTCTCCAGGAAGATAATTTCAAAACATCAGCTCTATGAAAAATTGATCATGGTGAAATTCGAACCCGAGTCTTATGTTCTGAAAGAACATTCTAAACACTTACCATAGGGATTCGGGTGTGCATCGATGCGGAAAATCTTCAAATAATTTTGAACTAAACACATAATTCTACAGGAGCAGATTATTCATATTGCACTGACCACGTCTAGTGACGTGTCGTCATTCTCTCTTTTTGAACATCTCAGTTATTGCTTGTCCCATTTTCACTGAGTTTGAGCCTGTACAACCGACTCGGAACACAATATTAGTCTGCCACAAATATCACCAACCAACGTTTGAATTCCCTAGGCTATCTAATCAATCATGAATCATGAACTTGGAGAATTATAAAAGGTGTTCCAATAACTTGAACCGATTTTAAATCTGAATTAATTTTAAGCGTCTAATGATTTTTTTCTTTTTTTCTTCAGATTTAACATCTTAACTGTTTGACAATCTCAACCGTGGAAAGTTTAACAATCAGACAACGTGTTAAAGTTATCGAAGCCTATTACAAAATGGACGTTCAATGGCTTTATTGAATTAGAAGTCCCCAGGTCGCATCACCTCTCAAAACAGCGGTGTCAATTTGACAGCACGATCGTGCGACTTCACGCCTTTGGGGGTCATCTCAAAAGTAAGGTTTGTGCCAACAAGCCAACAACAATTCAACAGCTGAAGGATGAAATAATAAAGCATATTGGTGAGATCGAGGAGCAACTAAGCAGAGACGTCATCAAGAATTTTGACCATCGAACGGAGGTGTGCTGCGGACTTTTGGACGATATTATTTTTCACACATACTTGCCATGACGTAAATAACATGCTCCAATAGAGAAGTAAACAATCTTTCAACAATTACACTGATTTATTTACTACTGACTTTGGTCCGTCTTAATGAAACACCCTTATATATAATCCCTCTTAATGAAATTTGCTTTACTTCGTGCTCTTTTGCCTGCCTGCTCCTGATGCTGCTGATATACTTATCTTACTTTACCATCGCTTTTGTAACTGCTACATATGTTCCACATTTGTTTACTTGTTTTTTTTTTATTAATGTCTCCCATCGGATTCGTGAACTGGTTCCTTTTAATATCAGATTCTTATTTGTTCTTCTCTGTCTTGTCTTTTAAATTCATGCCAATCTTTATCGTAGAAATGAAGTGAGACATTTTCTAAGTGTTCTGATAATGTTGGCTCATAGTTTGTATTATTATAACAAACGAAAAGAAGAAATCTGCTCATAGTTTCAAATGGCAATTTCAGTATTGTATATTAACTTGAAATATCCGTTAAAAATATCACTCTTTCCCTTTTTTTTAATTTCGAGTCCAAAATTGGATTTGGCGTGTTTAAATCCTAGACTCATCGCCGACGTTTATTTTTGTATTAATAACATTTAGGAAGGCATTAATCCACATCTTTTTCTTATTTCTATCGATTAAACACCAGGGAAGTTTTGGATAACTCGTTCTGGATGCCAGTGATTTGAATCTTCCGAAAACATGAACCATTTCTTTAGCCCGCTCAGCCACAGAGACCTTCAGAGCCCAGCAAAATTCAATTACCATTTTAAAGCAATGTACAGATTGCACCGTGGGATAATTGGATTTTGTTGGACTGTGAAGATCTCTGTTGTTGAGCGGTCTAATGCATGCCTGATCAGAAGGTGTTTTCCTCTATAAATGGGGACGTAGATTCGAAATGTGACGGATGGCATATATTATTCATTAATATTCACGAATGGACAGGGCGTTAGATGTAATTCACACTGTTTTTTATTAATATCGAGGTGTCTCCTAAAAACGTGTATCCGCTAAAATATAGCTTTTAAACTAATAAGTAATAATGTCTGATTTGGAGTAAAAATCCATTAATTTTTTAGAAAATAATTACATATTATCTGGTTAAATATTTATCTACTAAGTTAAAACGAGTTTCAGTGAAAAATAACTGTTTTCCACCAGCAGAATTCTTTCCAGCAATGAATATTCGAATTCCAAAATTATCCTCTGAGATTGGATTGTAGGCGTAATGGGAATAACCTACTTATATAAGCTCGCGTGAGAAACGTGTTTATTAAATTTGGGTTTCTCTGCCACAAGTAGTTGTACACAGGTCGAGTTCAAGATCAATATAATAGTAAGAGTATGGGGGCAATCTTACGAACAAAAGCCGAACCTAACCTACATTTAGTTAGCTGTTCGTTTTGAACGACACCCAAACTTCAGACAGATAACTTACGAGTATAAAGCTCGTAACTAGAGACATTTACATACACACAAATCTAGATTTTCTGTAAAGGATAGAAATGAGAGTAAATCTTGATAAGTCATCCTTTGAACAGCTATTATTTTATTATGAATGAATCTTATCTTTAACAGATTTGCGTCAACACATACTGAGAAAAAATACAAGGAACGGAATTCGCTTAAGTTACTTCGGGGAGCGAAAACTACAGACTGGTCATGATAGTTGAAACGTTGGAGTGAATAAAATGTGAATTAAATTAGATAATGCCTCGTGCTATGAGTTTATCATCAGGCCTACTTCATTACACACACTAATAGTATTCGGAGTTACCAAGTACTTACTCTCAGGCACGTACATTAAGGTTGTTAATGACCAATGATTTGAAGCACTTAAATCAATGCAGGCTTTCCCCAAGACAGATTTGCGTCAAGACATACTGCGAAAAAAAATACAATGTCTAGACGCGGGGTCTGAGAGAAAACCTAGGATTCGATGAGGAGTTGTGGATGACAAAATGTCAGAGACTATGCTAATTAAAATAATATATTTTGTAAGTGTTATATAGGAATAAAGTGTCGCTGCCGACACTTGAGTTTGAGCACAGATCGCCTGTGAGCAAACACAGGCGATCCCATTATTGAATTAAGTAGACCACGTGTCCAAAGAGGAAACGCATATGTTGGAAGTCGCGTGATGTCTAATTGATCGCTGTTTCCTCGTCTCTACTCTATTTCGGATAACTATTTCTGCTCTATTCTCTATTAATATACGGTCTGCTATTCTCTACTCTATTCACTAATGTATTTCTCTGTTCAGAGGACTATAAGGATTGCTGTTTCGAGCGAGTATCATCGAGCAAGTACTATTTGGTGCGAGTGTTATTCAAAGGCGTCTGACACCAGTATTGTTCAACGGCGTATTATAGTTTTATCTGCGATTACAAGTCTCTAATACAACGATCATTACAAAAGTGACAAAGTGCATTCGTTGGCATCACAAAAGTGGCAACGAGTGTTCCTTGAGTCACAAAAGTAAGATTCATAAGCAGTGGTTGCTGCTGCTGATGTTTATAAAAGAACAATACCCGCTTAGATAGTTATGCTTATTCCTATGACCTTCTCAATATCACGAAATTAGCTATTACGATAAGATACTCTAGACATTAGATTGTTAATAAATTTAGTTATTTCCTTTCGTATTACCTTTCTTTGGATACATTTACATTTAATGGTTAAAAAAATTATTTTAGCGTAAAAATACTATATGAGAGTAGATTTAATTGTCGAAATAAATATTCTCCATAACTCATGTAGAAGACGTAAACAAAATTAATTTAGTAATATTGTCTCAAGTGGGTTTGATAACTGTGCGGTCGTAACCCTATCGCCTGCTTCAGCGCCATTCCCTGAACCGGAAATAATATATGGGAATAATGGAAATTACTGGTTGATAATGAACAAATAAATAATCGTGGAAATGAGAACGTTGAAATATGGGAAATTATAGTGGCAGGAAAAGAAGCCAAAGGGAAAAACCAAGAAACAGGATAGATAGATAGATAGATAGATAGATAGATAGATAGATAGATAGATAGATAGATAGATAGATAGTCAAGGGGTCGAATGGTGGTCGGTCAGCGAATTACACTGAGTTAATTTTAGTTAGTGTATATGTATGTTGTATTCATGATGCAGATGAAAGAAAGACACTTAGCTCAACGATCAACATCTATCCAAGTAGATTTTAAGTTATTTTGATGAGTTTTATATAATCCTAAATTGAGCTGTACTTGTTCTATTTTAATTGTTCCAAGGTGATGTTCAGATAACAATCTCCTTTACTGAAACCCTAACTGTAAGACAGAGGTTATCCTTATGGAGGTTATTTCACCTGATCGTGGTAATTACATCAAATATTATGCAATATTTGTTTATTTAAGTAGTTGGTACAGTTGCACGCAGTATTATTTTTAAAATACATTTTATCTTTGGTTATTTTTGGCTACATTTTCTTTGTAGACAATACTTCATTAATTGGATATTAGTAATGGTTAATTATAGCATAGGCTGTATATATGCTTGGTGTGTTTAATATATTATTTGCTTGAATCATTGTGGTTATTTAATATATTTTAATATATTCTGGGGTAAAATTCTTAACCAGCTGGGGGGGGGGATTTTGAACCCGATCCAAATTTCTTAACATTTCATACATTTTAGTTAACAACATAATTGCCAACATCATTTTAAAGTTCAAGCATATTTTAAATGGGCGCCGCTGGAGAAGGGGAAGTGAAATAAAAAGGCGTCTCTGGTCGAAAAGATTTGACGACTCCTGATCAAGATGGACCCAGTGGTTGATTGGAAAATGAAGAGACATATGTCAAAGCCAAAAACAAGAAAAACAGAAAGAAGAAGAAGAATCGCCTAAAAACAAAACAAAAACAGTAAATCTAGGGATACATTTATCAATTGCAGAATTCGCTTTTTGCAAAAACAGAATGTTGACTTTAGTGTTCCCGTGGGCACTTGGAAAAATCTTTGAATTAAAAAAAGACTTACAATTTGATTTATCACTCTTGCTGGAAAACAATTAAAACTGGACACGCTCATAACAGATGACAAAGAGACCTGAAGCTTCTGAGATGTGGTTCTACTGAAGGATGCTGAGAATTCCATGAGCCGAATATGTGAGCGAAGACAAAACTTTAGAGAGAAAGTACTAGTATTTACTCCAGCCTCAATAGTAAATCAGGTATCTTTGACAAAACTAACCTGGCTGCTGGTTTCGAAAAGGACCTTCAATCTGTGGTTGACTGGGGTAAGAAATGTCTTGTAAACTCCAATGCCTCTAAAATGAAACTGCTCTCATTTGCTAATCACAGTTAACCCTCTCTGCCTCCTATCAGAATTATTGATTCGCAACTCCACGATTGTGCCTTGTTACGCTCGCTTGGTCTCACGCAGTCTGCTGATATGACGTGGAATAAATACATTGAAACAATAGCTTCATTTACCGCAAGGAAATTTGGTTCTCTATGTCGCTCCAGAATTTTTTTCTCGTCTGAGTCCAAGTTCCAAAGCTATAAATCAAACATCGGTCCTTACATGGAATATTGCTGTCATATATGGTCCGGTGCCCCGACTGTACTTCTCAAGGTATTCCAGAGACGAATATGCAATGTGATAAGTCCTGATCTGGCATCTCGCCTGCAGTTGCTTCCTCATCTACGTGCTGTGGATTCCCTCTGTCTCTTCTACAAGTATTTTCACGGCAACTGTTCCAACGAGTTACTTTCGCTGCTTCCCAGGCTGCATGAAGTTAAGCGGGTCACTAGACTGGCAGTTCGGTCCCACCATTTCACTGTTGAAACGCTTAAATATAACCGTCTCTTCTACTCAAACAGCTTCTGCTCTCGGGCTTCCCGTCTCTGGAACTCCCTTCCTCTTACTTCCTTGATAACTATAATTTTCAAATATTCAAGTGTTATGTCACTTGTGTCCCGTCCTTCTCTTGTCCGTTCCTCAAACACGCCTCTTTACACTTGTTCTCAATCTTCTCTAACCCCTTGCGTGCTAGTGGCACTCCTCTCTTGCTTGGGGTGAACTGCTTAAAAAAAAGACAGGAGACAACAAAAATAAGATTCTACAGAAGGGTATTGAGAATTCCATGGACGGGGTGAGTAAAAAACGAAGGAGTCTCAAGGAAAGTGAAAACAAGAAGCATAAAGAAACTGCAGAAAATTCGTGGACGCATAATGATGAAGGAGTGCTTGGATTATTTGTCGCTTACAGCACGTAAAAACGGCAAAAGAGTCAGGGGTAGCGGCAAAATGTTTGATCAGTGTATGGATGGTGAAAGGGGGAAAGGAGTGATAGATAAAAGTTGCTAAGTGTTAGAATAGATAGGTGTTGCGGAGAGCTATGATCAGCCATGACCTGAAGGGACACGGTACATAAAAAAGAAAGAATGATTGTTTATAGAATGCCTAATAGATAGTTCAACAAATGATCCATGACGGAATTTAAACCTTCTTTTGTATTACAGAATGTTTATTAATGACTGAATTATCTTTGGTGATTGATCACTACATTTTGAATTAGATCTGACGCAATAAACAAGACAAAGTTTAGTTTATACTTAAAAATAGGACACTGGCCTGTACGCTTTGAACTGACCAGTGCTAAAACATTTCATGATATTTTTATCTTAACTTCTGATTATATGTAGAGAGTAACAAAATGGTAGTATTCATTTTCGGAATGGTATCTCTACATTAAAGATAAATAAACTCCTTATTTATATATATATATATATATATATATATATATATATATATATATATATATATATATATATATATATATATATATATATATGGACGTTTAACGTATACGATGTCGACCCATATTTGATCAGCATTCGATAAATATATATATATATATATATATGTGTGTGTGTGTGTATGTATGTATGTATGTATATATAATTTTACATTTGCATACGCTCTTTCACCGATATTGAACATCTTACTCATAAATATAGCATGCCTTAAAACTATATTTTTATCATCTATCTATCTATCTATCTATCTATCTATATATATATATATATATATATATATATATATATATATATATATATATATATATATATATATATTTATCTAGCGCAGTCCATTCACATCTATCCCCTTCACTCAGATCGATCGAAGTTGGTTTATGTATTTAACTATCTCTTTAAATCGGTTTTTCTAGAGATAAATTTCACATAAAATATGCACATTTTATTTTTCTTCATTTACATAAAAGTTATTTTAATTCTATTATTATGTATAATATTAATATTAAAAATTCGATTAAGATTTATCCACAATTCCCTGTTGAGTCATTAATTAATTAATTGCTTCTAATTTAAATTATTCTGAGAGCCCCGTATCTGTAAGGAATTTCCGATCATCCATGCTGCTTTTGTTTTAAATCAACCTGACCCTCATTGTAATTTTAATCCCATTGTTTATACATAGGTAAATTCCAATTAGTTTTAGTAATAGTCTCATTCTAATAGACATGTATTATAGTTCCAAGAAAATGTACTATTTCTGTTCTGTAATCAAACTGGAATACAACCATCCGTGTATCTGATGTTAGAAATTACAAAAAATTATAAACTAAACTATAAAATAGATCTGTATAATAAGCAAAATCATTGAAAATTATAAAATGTAAAATAAAATATAATTCGGGAATTATTTGAAGAATTTAAGACTATGTTTACTGCAAGATATCATTCGAAATATGATAGTATTATATACAGGTGGAAATGTGAATATTCGACATTAAAAAAGCAAAAAACAAAATGTAAAAGCAATAACGAACTATGTAGAAGAGTCAATAGTGAATGCTTTGTTGCAGCGCAAGAAATATAAATAAGCTTGTTTGCTGATAGGATTGAAACCGGGGAAGGTTTTGGATTTAATATTGAATAGGCCTTTCAGTTTATATTAGATGGTTGTATCTCTTGAAACACAATTATTTCACTCGATCGAAAACGCTAAAGTTTTAAATACAAAAACTTATACGAGATGTCTGTATTAATTCATTTTCAAATTGACTCCTTTTTATTCATTAAAGATGTTTTCAGCAAGTATTTGATGTTTCCACCTGCATTGAAATAAAGAATCAGTTGAACACTTTAAATTCTTTTTTAGCAATATTAAGTTTTGAATATTAAAACTTTTACAAAATACCTTTTTTTTTTAACAACAAAAATATTAAGTGTCTGTTCATGACTAAAAGATGGCGCCATGCTTTAAGGGAAAATCTAATTATTTCCTCACAGGTCACTGAATTCTTTATTTCCGTTCCTGTGTTTTCGCGGCCAACGCGTGAACAAAATTGAATCCTTTATCTTGTCATTATTTTTGTTCTGGCTTTATATATTTTAGAATAAATCTAGAATTTCTGAAGAGAAACAATGTAACCGTATAAGAAAACATCTTCAAATATACTAAGAAATCAAAATCATGAGGATAGCATAATCAAGTTTACTATTGTGTATAGTTTGTCCTATCTAATTACAACGGTAATTATTACAGTGTGTTATTACCTAGCATATGATACGAAAGGCATGAAGTAATACACGACGGTAATTATTATATAGTTTTGATATCGCTTAAGTGGGATAAATATACAATTCAAGATTACATTTATTTTATTCTATCTTTAAATGTAAACATATTGGTATATTGTCGTTAATTTACAGCTGAATAAAAAAAACGTTGAATTAAAAAAATAAAATAATGGTTGAAAGATTGCTTATATGTAGCTATTTTGAAAATCTGAATTGAAAACAATAATGAATATAATAACTTCAATAATATAATAAACACAAAGGCATAAAATATCCTAGCAATGATAATGTCTTTACATTTTTACATCATATATAGAACTATGTATATCATAACGCTATAATGACTAAAGCAGATTATGTTGCTAAGCCTAACATTGGCCCTTTACTGCATATTCTATCATATATTGACACATTAGAAGAGAGATTTAATCATAGACTATTGGAAACAACCTTAACTTTTGTCGTCATGTGTACACTATTTATATGCTCACAGACACACAATAAAGTTTTCGTCTTCCTTCCTTAATGCAAAGACTGTAGGTTTTGAAATTCACTCTCGTTCCCTTCTTCATTCTGTCTTGCGCCATGTATTCTTTCAACTTATTTCTTATGTACGATTTTGACATCAATTCTCCAAATGTTCTTCAGCCATCCTTGGTCAGGACCTCTGCTCACTAATTCAACCATAAATCTTTTCGTTGGTCATATCTAAATCTTTGTCGTCTTTGTACAATCATCCAATCAAAAGACCTCTATTCTGTCCAATATTTGAAAGAAATGTTTGATTAAAATCTATTATTGGTTTGCGCATTTAATATTGAAAGATCTGTAGTCTTATATTGTCTATTCTTTATCATTATTTAATTTTACTCAGTTCGATAATAACCGTTTATATAAAGTGTGATGGGTAAGTTGTCACCATATATTTTTTTTCATTTCATGCATGCACGTTTTTTGTTCGACGACTTCACAGTATAGTAGGGTTAGTTGGACAACGACTGTGGTAAAATGAGCACCATGATTCAATTTACTCCGCCAGAAATTTGGAAACGGTATGCTGTAGCATACCGTTTCCAAATTTCCAGATTTTAATTCGCACTGGAATCTCCAATAAGGAAATTTCAGTGTGTTTGGGTGTCAATCTGAGGACAGTGCAGAAGATTTACAAAGTGCTGGATGTGTTTAATGGTGCTTACGAATGTGTTTGGCATGATTATTAGTTATGGTGAAGTTATGCCTCCATTCATCTCCCCACCGGGCGTAAACCTCAACGCATAAGTCTACACTAGTAGCTTGAAGAGTTAGTGATGCCCTAGGTCAGGAGTTGTGGCTTCTAGAAGAACCTATGTCTGGCAGCAGGACTCTGCAGCATGCCACACGATCAGGAGAAACTAGTCATGGCTGTCAGACAAATTCTGCGACCATATTACGCCTTATATCTGGCTACCGAACTCCTCAGACTACAACACTTTTTATTATTAAGTGTGGGCGCTTTTGAGCGAGAGACTAACAAACTCCTTCTAATACAAAGGATGAACTGAACGCAAATATTATGGTAGCATTCTTCAACTGAAACAAGGAGACCAGCCAGAAAATTTGCAGGAGATTCCGACGTCATCTGGAGGTTGTTGTTGAAGCCAATGACGATTTTATGAATACATTCACTCTTTAGATATTTTTGTGTAATTTTGGTAATCTATCTGTTAAAATGAGATGCCCATGTTATTTTCATTATTACGTATTTTAGAAGACAATTTATCCATCGCACACTCTATATTTATTTCTTGCTTGCGTCTCTCAAACGGTGGAGATTATCTCATGAATGCGTTGTTTATAATTAAGATTTAAATAGCAGTAATCACCAACTGATATTTCATTGGTGATCAGCGGTCATCATTAATTGATTATTATGATGTTTCCAACGATAGGGAC
The DNA here is from genome assembly GCA_964036315.1 of Acanthosepion esculentum. Taxonomy (NCBI): domain Eukaryota; kingdom Metazoa; phylum Mollusca; class Cephalopoda; order Sepiida; family Sepiidae; genus Acanthosepion; species Acanthosepion esculentum. Next base: position 72,959,698 of record OZ038475.1, read on the forward strand.
ATTATTCATTTCTGATTCGAAACTTAATGTCTAATTGGTAAATCTACGATGCATGAGGTTTCAATTTGCAACATCCACGCATGCACCGGTTTCAGCATGGAAGCGAAATCATTAACTTCGTTAAATACTTCTAAGAGTAAGTGACATGTGTAAAAGGAAGATCATTAACGGAAGATTTTGACAGCAGTGAAGATGACTATATTTTTCTGACTTCATCTTTAAATGATTTCGATGAAAATAAAATGAAGGATATTACGAACGAAATTGATGTTAAATTTAGGAAACTAGACTTGTTTTATTTCTCTCTTTATGATTTTAATATCTAAACGATTAAAAATATATTTGAACATTTTATATATATGTAAAGCTTAATTACTCATGAAATCATCCCTTCAAAATTTAATTTTCTATTTTATTACTCGCTTTTTGGACACCTTCCTAGATTTTCCCGCTTTTTAAAGTTTAACTGTCTGAACACCGGGACCTCAGTAATTTTTGATAGTTAGGTATAAATACAATCATATAATTCTGTACGAATTATATCTCATTAGATCTATTGAAGTATTATGGTGACTGCAGTAAGAATGGTACGTAAGAATGTGTTGTTTTCGTGTAAGGGATACTGTTGCTAGCGATTTTTAAGAAAAGACATATTGATGACCAACATTCCAATATCCCCTCTTTTGGACTTGTGCCACATTTTTATTTTACGCAAAATAAATATTATAATTCGCTGTTAGCTATTAAGACATGAGACATTTTTTTTTTCTGAAATAAATTTTAAGGACAAATGTATCATCCTAACAAAATTTAAATTTAAATATATCATAACGTGTGGTGATTTTTTTTACTTACTAAAATGTTCAAAGCAAATACTGTGGTTCAATACGAATAAATCGCCATAATTGACGGCAAAGATCCAGGGGAAAAATGCAATTTTGTGGGATGCTGGGATCGTTAGGCTATTATCTATTTACAGTTTTTATAACACAATGACGCGCTAAATGTATATTTATACGACCAACAGCTTGCACCGAGTTCAGAAATGTTTGGTTGAAAAGCACACAACATTCGTCAAATAAGAAAGTATTTGTTGCCTATCCGTGATAACTCAACGCCGCATGCACTATGAATAACACAGGAAAAGGGATGATCTGTTCGGCTGGATCTACAATATTCACCTAACCTTCTACCAAACTATCGTTTCCTTTTTAAATCATTGCCAGGCGTATTGTGGGAAAAGTTCATATAATGAAAAAAAGGTTCCAAATATTTTTTAAAAGCTTCTTCACATCAAAACTTGTGGAATATTACCTAAAAACAAATTCATGATAAGTGGTAACACGTCACTGAAATAAAGTTGGTGAATATATTTTTGAATAAAACTTAAATGTGCGTTAATTTTTTAAGAATAAATTTATAAACGAAAACGGAATATTATTATTGCTGTCATTTATCCTTAAGGCTATTACATTCACTTACGTGGTAATACCCTTGGGAAAGGTATGAATCGTCTTCCCTCCAGCTATGGGTAAATAGCAAGACAGACCAGATTCTATAGTCTTGGATGGCAATTCTTCTACTGTAGAAAAAATGACAACCTACTGCGGGAAAAATCTGCCTCGTCAGTCATGTATCGAAAGATACATGATCGCCTAAGCGTCTATCACGCATTTCACATAACTGACTGACTATCCTTAAGAAACAGTGCAGAATAAATATAATCGCGTTTACAGAAATGCAAATACATTTAAGACAATATCAATTTTCAGCATTAATTATTGCATACAGTCAAGATGTTCCTAAAAAAAAAATTCCCGGATGCTTTTTTGATTTGTATTCAAGCAAAATCGGTAAGAAATATTGGAATTAATTTCTTTTCTTTTAACAGGACATTTTGCAATTGTAACTCAGAAAGATAGATCCAGAATCAGGTGAAAAAAAAATGAAAATATATATTTTTATTAGTTTCTTTCAACGGTGAATCCATAGATGTATAAATAGATACGTATACTTAGCATCTAATTAGTTGATAGGCATGATTACGCTTATCTTTGAAGCCACAGCCGAACTCATGGCTCTCTTATCAAAAGTTAATAGGTCAGGGTTTTTTTTTTGTTTTAAGAATTATCTATGTATATATATTTTTTCAAATTTATAATTAGATTACAAGTAATTATTGTCTTTTGAAAAAATGGTATATAAAATATCACGCACGATAAGACTTATTGGGCATCTTCATGATAAGTATATCATGAAGTATTTGTGATATATATAATTAAAAACTAAAGATGACACACATAGAGACACACACACAAACACACATACACACACTAACACACACACACACATATATATATATATGTATGTATGTATGTATATATATATATATATATATATATATATATATATATATATATATATATATATATATTACATGCCCAATTACATATAAATGTATATGACAAATACGTATATGTCGCGTACACACACACACACACACACACACACACACACACACATATATATATATATATATATATATATATATATATATATATATATATATATAGTGGGGGGAAACAAATATTTGTACACATAAAAATGTTTAATTTATTGTATTTCCAACTAATGAATATACAGACTTTTCACATAATTAACTGTACACAGATGCATAATAACTACATATGCATATAAAACAGAAAAGATTGGTTTAATAGAAATAATTTTAATGGGTGAAAAAAGTATTTATACAATGCACATTTCAGATTTTAAAACATTTAAATTACTTTAATATTATAGATTATTCAAGTGGAATATTCTAGAATGTTCGAGTACTGTTATCAACAGTTATTTTTAGCCTAAAGCTCACAGTCAAAACCTTCTGTAATAGATATTTGTGCAAGAAGTTTATCATCATGAAAGCGGTAAAGAATTGAAAAATTCGCAAAAAGAAATGATGGTTAAGCCCGTGAAATGGAGGTAAAAATTACAGATAAACTGCATATTCCATTTGATATCACTGCAATGTATAAAATCTCAAAACTGTCGAAAACCAAGGAAAAGTAGATGTTCCACGGAAAAATTATTTTGGTCATTTTTTTTCTCTTTATTTTCTTCCTAAATTAAAGCTAATATACGAAGCTTAGAACGGCTCATGATCAAACATAATAGACATTTGGTGTCTGTTATATATAACAATATACTTTTGAATAATGATCTGCTACCTCAGTACAAGTTACAGGATGCCGCACATTAAACGATCCCAACACCAAGAAATTTGAATGGAACCTCATTATATGACAAATAAACACAGCTAAACAGGAATTACAACGGCTCAACCCTGAAATTGTAAACATTAAAGAAATCTTACAATCTTCTTTCACAACTAAAAAATTCATGGAAATATTTTATTTATTAAATAATACAATTCAAAATGAAAATGAATCCCCTAAAAAAGTAATCCAAAAATGCTAAACATTATATAAGTCAAAAATACTTTTACCAAATATCATACAACTTCATTAACATATCGGATCACAAACTAAATATGAAATATTAACTACAGAGATTCATATGTAGAATCAATGTAATGTATTGTGATTATTTTTAAATGTAATTTTGTTGAGTGTGGGTTGCATTGTTTTAATGTAGATGACCTCTCACGTGGTACGACGTCATAGAACCGCATCACAAATTTACAACCTGCGTCTGCTTTTCCGCGATACGTTCTGAGTCAACATAATAGAATATCATATTTGATAGTTAATATCTATGTTTGAATGTCAATATAACCACTCTGAAGATGAATCATATGAGCCGAAAGCTTAGATCAAGGAACAGCATAAGAAAATATATGCAAATGTTGGACAGTTTTTCCCTTTATTTTTTCCTGAAATTATAGCAAATATACGAAACTTAGAATAGCTCATGATCAACCATAATAGACATTCGTTGTCTGTCATATTTAACAATATATGCCTGAATATATATATATATATATATATATATATATATATATATATATATATATATATATATATATATATATATATATATATATATATATATATATATTCAAACTTTCAGGAATAATTAAAAAATCTACATACTGTTTTTATTCGGATGATTGTCTTCAACTTTGTTATTTTTATCACATTTTGGATATTGTGACCACCAGCTTCCCTCAGGTTATATCGCTCTTGTTAATCTACATGAAATTAAAAATTGGATACTTTATTTAATCTACGATGGGAGACTGTTCACTTTCCATTATACATATATAGGGATAACGTTCAGATGTGAGTTATGATGTAGTTGTTGACTTATTTCTAAGTTTGTTTATATATTCTTGCTTCAAAATAAAGTCTGTATATTTGCCTTAATAAAGACCATCAGAAGACGAAACTTGTTGGCTAAGATAAATGTTCCTTTCATATCTATCTATCTATCTATCTATCTATCTATCTATCTATATATATATATATATATATGAAGAAATATGGGTTTTAAGGTGTGCCATATTCATGGGATAAAGTGCTCAAAATCAGAGATAAAACGTGTGTAAATATAAACGTGAACATTGAAGTCAACACTTAGAGGCGACAGTCTGTTTCATGCTAAACACAGGCGCCAATGTGGCCTGACGATTGGGTTTAGCATGAAACAGACTGTCGGATCTAAGTGCTGACTTCAATATGCACTTATATATATATATATATATATATATATATATATATATATATATATATATATATATATATATATATATATGTGGGTGGAGGAGTAAAATGTTAAACAATTTTATTTATTTATTTTTCGATTTGCTTAGGTATATCCTAGCCAATTTGTTTTAGTTTCTATTTTTATGTTGTTATCACTCTCATATTGTGATAACTGAACACCTGCCAACAAATTGTGAAATGTTTTAAGTACCTGGATGCTAATTTACTATTGATGATCGAGAGATTAAAGGACTTTCTATAAAAATTCGTATTACTAAATTACTATGTCCTTTATTTAAAATAGCGTTTTTTAAATTATTTACTACTGAGAAACAGGAACATTTCGTTCGATACAAATAAAATTATTATGTAGTATGTTATGTTATATATTATCAGACCTACTATATCACAGTTAATTCTGGACAGTTTCCTCACAGATGAAGAGAAGAATGGAGGCAAGAAAAATGAAGTCTTTGAGAAGAATACTGAGACAAACACGGACGTAGAGCGTACGCTACGAGAAAGTCTTCAGGAAAATGTAAATAAAAAGGACACTGTCTTAGATTAGAGTAATGTATAGCGGCTCGGATTGAGGAATCGGACAGCCGAGTTCGAATTCCAGTCGAATTCATTACATTCACTTACGTGCTAATACCCTTGGAAAAGGTATGCATCCTCTTCTCCCCCCCCCACTAGCTATGGTTAAATAACAGGACAGACTGGGTTCTGTAGTCTTGGATGGCAACTAGTCTACCGCAGAAAGTAATGGCAACCTACTGAGGTAAAAGAATCTGCCTCGTCAGTCATGCATCGAAAGAAACATGATTGTGTATCATGCATGGCACATAACTGACTAATACTTAGAATCAGAAAGAGTCAGCTGAAATTTCTTGGGTGTATAATGAGGTAAGGGGCTTGGTAAATAATTCGCTTGCAGTATATATCCTAAGTAAAATAGATAGGGACAGGCAGCCGGCTACCTACTCGATGATGCGTGAACGAATGGCAAAACAAGTGATATAAGATATATCAAAAAGACAAATGCTTTTCTAATAGCTACGAGTTATAGGTAGCTGTGGAGAGCCATGATAACCCAAGCACTGAAAGTACTCGGTACATAAGAAAATAACATTTTCGGCTTTTCAAAAAGGCAAATACAAATTTTGAATTTTATAGTGATTTTCCAAGCGTGGCTTAGATGTGGCACAATTCCGAAAGTATGGGAGACCGACTGAGTAACGAACTCACTATTCAGTCGTAATCGTTCTAGCGAGACAAGAGTGCCACCCATTACACCGCCTCGAAGATGCCCTAAATGATTTCCTAAGCGTAGCTTAGATGTGGCACGAAGCCGAATGTATGGGGGGTGCACCCAGTGAAAATCGAACTCATTACTCAGTTGCAGTTGTCCTAGCAAGAAAACCTTGCTAACCATTACACCACGCCGAGGCGTCCTAAAACTGACAAATTTTGAACTTTATATATTAGATGTTCATGTATCTTAATATATATTGATGCAAGTACACACGTTTTACTATATATCTATTCGTAAATACAACACATGTATACATACATAGACAGCAACACGCATGCGCGCACACGCATACATATAAATAAATATACAGATAGATAAATTGATAATGTGGATATAGCGATCAACACTGCATGGCGACTGCCACTTTTACGCTTCGAGGCGGTGCTCAAATCAAGAAGTTGCGAAATCTGTAACAGAAAATATAGATACTTTAATTAGTGTATATTTGTCGTTAAAATTTGCGATGTTAAGCAACTACACCGTAACCGCAAAGTAGACGTAAAATTATTAGAAGTATAAACCATAGAAACATGTCAACTGTTGAGAAAACGAACAAATTAAACGTCGTATTTAATTTTAAAATTGGAACCATTTCAACTTGATAATGACGAACAAATTAAAAATATGATATCTTTGAATATAGACGTCTTGCCCGCTTAGACCCTATAATATATTTTAAAGTATAAACGTGAAACCAATAAAATAATCCGGAACATGGAAAAGAATAAATAAAAACAATATTTAATAAGGAAATTGCGTTGGTATGTAGCTATATATCTAAGCATATATGTGTATATTCAGCCTGAGTTAAAAATATATATTTATTATAAGAAGGTGATTTTTCATCAAACTATGAAAGTATTAGCAAAGATTTCTAGTTTTCTTGAAATCTAATCAACTTGGTCGAGATGATAACTCGCAATAACTATATTGCTATAGTGGCTGTGGTTTTTATTATATTAGTTTATTGTGGAAGAAACTTGGAGGTTGCTTAGAATATTTCACGGGCTTGTAATACATTGCGTATTTTATGGTAATTCCTATTCCAATTTCACGGTTTAAATGCACATTTCGTTCAGTTTGCAGCTTACTTTCCTGAACCAATAGACTGCCTACTGGTGTAAAATTGATTTCTTCCATATATCGCTATTTCGCAGGGTTTTGTCAACGAATTGGTGCAATTCGAACTTGACGCAAAATTGGCTATTATTTAATAAGCTGATAGAAAGAGAAAAATCATAATCTAGTTCACATCGCTATTATTTTTTTTCAGTGAAGGGAATATTACTTCATCATTTCTATGTTATTAAATAAACATATATATATATATATATATATATATATATATATATATATAATATATATATATATATATATATATGTATATGTATATATATATATGTACACTACTATATATATGTGTATGTATGTGCATTTATTTTAAACTTGCATTTATGCACATAGACAGTTGTAACTATATGTATTTATATGCATATTCAAATATGCGTACATATATGTATGTATATATTATACTTTTTATAGAATTGTGGAATGAATATTTTTCATTGTTTAACAAATATATTTCAAATTTACAAATGTACATCATTTTACAAGTACAATTTTTATTGATAAACTATTCCTATTTAAATATTAATATAAGTAAGTAAGTTATCTCTGAATGGGTATGCAAATATGTAAATATAAATACGTAAATATAACATTCAACCAAGTTTTGTTTAAGACAAAAGAGAAGTTATTTGTATTATATTTTTATCGTTTTCACCGATTAGATTAGATATATTTGTGTTGAAAGAGTAAATGAACTTATCTCACTTTTTTGCCGTTTATTTGATATAGCAAATTTACCTAATGTTCTATATCAAATAAAACAAGATTTTTATCAGTTTTAAGTAATGTTCAACAATTGTAAGGAGAGATTGTGTGGTTGTTAGCAAAAGAAGAGTCAAAAGAAGCAAACTACAAGTTAAGATGTCAAACGAAATCAAAAAAGTACAGAACTTTAAGTATTTGGAAAATGTTTTAAATGCGGATGAAATATTTGACAGCAAAATCCAAACGCGCATTAGAATAGTAAAAGAATTATGCCAAAAGAGAAAACAGGACAAAGAAAGTGGATAATTTTATGAGAAACAGATAAATAATAAATAAATGAATGCTGAACTGTAATGCATTAGTTTGTTCGGAAAATAAAGTCGGATCTAAGATTCAAAATTTATTTGTGAATTAATCAATTTAAACAATGTTTATATCATTCAAAATAAGAACCCTGAACATATATACATTCCTGCTATCGATGTAAAATGTTATTTCTACTTTTATGATAGATTTGGACTACAAAATATCTTTAAATACTGTTTCTGCATCTTCTTTGCAAGGTCTTTTGGCTTAAAATATTCAAGATGATTGCAAAATTAATAGACAATGGACGAGCGATATACGGAATTTTCTAGATATGGCATGGTCTCCGATCCCAATTCAGTGAACTTCTCCAGTGAAATTATAGCAACAGATGGCCAAGTGTTACCATGTAGCCGAATAGGACCTTGTCGATTAACCAGTGCCGGTCGCATTTATTTAGCTGAATGTGAAATTCAGCCAGTTGCTTGCAGTATACTTCATCAGTTTTGATCTGGTTAGAGTTCAGAAAGTTGTAATAGATAACGCCAATGGCAGACTACTAGAGAGTTACCATAAACTTCTGTTGGTGACATTTCGGCTTTGGAAAGTGTGTTTGGGTCCTTTGTCATGACGAAGACATTGAGCCGATCGTTTATGTTTGTCATGAAATATACATTTAATAACAAAAATGACTATTCGAACGAAAAGTACATCAACTGAATTTCGAAGATTCACCATCGAACACAATTCCAAACTTCTAACTCTGATATTCATTCAGTTCATATGATTCTTCATTTTGCCAATTCTCTTGAGATAGTCCGTTATTGCTGAAATGCTGACACGTATTATCTGAGACGCTTCTCTAAAATTTGACGTTGGTTTTGACTGACTAGTGTTTTCGGATGTTGATTTCAGTTAAATGTGAAAAAGAAAATTCTCATGTTGACTTCAGTTAAAAATCCCAAAAATCTACATGGTCCTTTTAATGGCTAAAGAATAGACGAAACCGTTCGGTTATGTATAACATTTGGAAAGTATTTACACATTTTGTATCCAGAAAAAACAAGACTTAAAGGAACTCAAGAAAAATTAAATAAAATACGTAATCATAGTACATGTCATTCGTTTTTAACAAAACTTGTATAAAATAAGAATACACAATACATATATATATACATATATATATATATATATATATATATATATATATATATATATATATATATATATATATATATGTGTGTGTGTGTGTGTATGTATATATATATATATATATATATATATATATATATATGTATATATATATATATATATATATATATTAATGCATGTTTCATTAAATAATATAGACAAGTTTTGTCTATTTATTTTAACTAAGTTCCTTTCGTATTGTCTGATAAGCTTAATCAGATTATCGTTGAAAGACTAAAGGAAAACACCATATTTACACATGTTTGAATCCAATCTAAGCTTTCGGCTTACATAATCCATTATCAAAGATGACAATATTAATAAATCAAACAACACATATACGAAGCCACAATAATGGCCGCCGTTGCTGTTTGAATAAGCTCAAAGTAACGACAAACTGTTATTTACGATCCAAGGAAGCGAAAAACGCGTCGTAGTTCGAGACGTCACACATGACCACGCGAGAGTGAAAACGAGAAGTATTAAGTATGGGAAGCCATTGGTATAAACCAATGGCTTCTGCTATAGATTATAGGCATTTAAGAATGTTTGTGGAGATTTCATAGTTTATTTTATTCAGGTTAGGTTTCAACTGTTTTATGTATATAGCTTCAAGGATTTTTAATTTTTGTTTATTATTTTCAAATATATATATATATATATATATATATATATATATATATATATATATAACACATTCTGGTCTCTGGTATTTGCATATTATAAGGTAATTTAATTTATTGCTCTTCCTATACTAAAAAATTCCATCACTTTTGTGTGTCTTTTTGTGTGTGTGTGTGTGTCTTTGTATGTGTATGTATGTGTGTGTATTAAATAATAATATTTTTATACCTTTCATAGATATTTCATTTTTATTGTCACGTCCATGTAAGCCTTCTTACATAAACTAAAGGGAAGGTCATAATATATATTTGTGGCATTTTCTTTGGAAATAGACCCCTTCAAGCAAATAATGTACATGCAAAATTTATTCACATAAGCAAGCTACACATCTCACAAAACATATAATTGCTTTTGTAAAAAGTTGTTGCGATATTTTTATAGCCAACCTTAAAACAAGTGTCTAAAGAGACACGCAGATATAAGCAATAAAATGTCTAGGATAATTAAATTTATATTGTTGGGCTTTGGCTAGATTATTCGTTTAGCTAAAATCAATTATTGATTGGTAACCAATTTTTGCACCGCGTCATCGTTTTCGTTGTCATTTTATTATAATAGATAATGTTACTGGATGATTTTTTTCTTGCAGTTAATATTCACTATGTACTCATTTCAGGATATTTAACTATCCTGAACTATTTTCACATTTGTATATGAACATCATGATTTGTAAATGAACAGTAGACACATTGATTTGAGCCTTGTTACTAATTAATGTTTTCTCAATTGAAGTAAATCATTGCATATCTGTTTTGGTAAATAAAAAAAGAAAGTCCTAAATTAGAAGAGATAAGATTAATTAGAAAGTTGTTTTTTTTTTAAATGGTCACCCGTTCTCTGTCAAGATCCATTCAAGAATAACTTATGTAAATATACAATCAATGAGTCAGTTGCATGAAATTTCATATATGTATGCTTCTATATGAATGCATATATATATATATATATATATATATATATATATATATATATATATATATATATATATATATATATACATATATATATATATATATATATATATATATATACATATATATATATATATATAAATATATATATATAAATATATATATATATATATATATATATATATATATATATATATATATATATATATATATATATATATATGTATGTATATATAAATATATATATATATATATATATATATATATATGACGTAAAATAAATTATTTGTATGTTTTGGTACATATCATCAGCGATGTTTCTAGCCGAGGCTCAACATCATGCACCCTCTACACGGTAAGTCAGCCGATGTTGATCTAGTATCGCCTTCTGTACCTTCCATCAGCTACAATTTTTCCACCTTCCAAACTACACACCATACGACTCTTCTAGGCAATTTATTGTCCAATCCAGGATGACATCCGGTTCACCAGCTGTGTACGCTCTTCCATAAAAAGGAAGGAAACACATCCACAATTTCTATCTGATCAGGAATATGGCGACGTTCTTGGCTTGAAGTGGTAAGTATCAATTTGATTCCCCTCAGTGAGGCATACACACACACATGTACACACATAGAAACGCGCTCAAGCATCACATTCTGTTTACACGTCCTATTTTCATCCATGGCAGTCCTCCGCCGAAGAATATATATATATATATATATATATATATATATATATATATATATATATATATATATATATATATATATATATATATGTATATCAACAGAGCCACTTCCCAAATACGAGTATCCACAAAAATATAGTTTAACGTGATTAATAAAAAATCCATTCAAAAAAATTATCGAAACTCTGCCGATATGAAAAAATTGGGAGATCAATGATGAGAGAAGATTCGCTTAAAAACAAAATTTGGGCCTTGTCTGAATAATTGGTTATTTTCAGCTTAGTTGGCCAGGGCGTATCGCATTTAATGACAGCTTCCTCTGCTCAGAGGAGCGCAGGTTCGAAAGCTTATAGAGCGTAATTTTTTCTTTAATAGGTTTTCTCGAACATTCAGGCCGGTAAACGAAAATAAAAAAAACAAACGTACTATTCATTAAATAAAACAATCATCAACTCAAGTACTAATATTCAGAAAATTAACATCTTAAGTGTAAATATATATATATATATATATATATATATATATATATATATATATATATATATATATATATATATATATATACAGAGAGATAGAGAATGAAACAAAGAGATGGAGCCATTTATATGTACTGTTTTATATCGATTCATTTAATTGAATCCCAACGAATGCTCCTTCTTTAATTCGTGTCCTGTCGGCGTCAGTTTAAATTAATGCCTTCATTTCCTCAAAGTAGCGACCATTTTGTTTTTCATTTTTAGTTTTCTCGATTTAAGGTAAAAATGCTGAAATTTTCCAATATATTCTTTTGCCATTTTTTCTTTTAAAGATATATATATATTTTATAATTCTAGCTAGGATATATGAAAAAAGCGTCGGTTTAAACTGACGCCGCGTGGATATTTGTGGTGATTTTTAATTAATTTATTATTCTGCTGTGTTTATTTCGTCTCAAATTTAGATCATAAACTGTCTAGTGGTTTTTGAGCGTTTCTTCATCATGAGCTATTAACAAAATCAATTTTCGAATAATAACTTTGTCTGTAAATATCATTGTGTTTATTTGGTGTGTGTCCTCTCGTGTTATTTCAAATATCACGGCTCGAGGTTACTATAGTCGTGTCCTATAAACACACACACATGTGTACATACCTATATACATATATATATATATATATATATATATATATATATATATATATATATATAGAGAGAGAGAGAGAGAGAGAGAGAGATGTTCTGAGGATTGCATTTAAATAGCTAGCAGATTATCGGCGCTCGGTGTTGCCCTCAACGTCCATTTATATATATATATATATATATATATATATATATATATATATATATATATATATATATATATATATATAAATGTATTTATATATACATATGTATATATCTGTGCGAGTGTTCATCTGCGGATGAGAAATTTTATGACTATATCAGATATGTAAATAATTACATTTAATAAGACATTTTATCTCATGATGATCCTTAATACTTCGTTGATTTTAAATTAACCCCCTTTGAGCATATTTCTGTTTTTTCTCTATTATTTAATAAGAATGATAATGCATCTTACTTTTATTATTTGCGGATACAAATCAATAAGAAATAATTCGGATACTGGAGTAATTTCTGCTCCATGGCAACCGCCATCTAAAGTAACTGATCCAACCATAACCTAAAATTCATCAACAGCACCCTAAAAAAATAAAATATATTGTTATCATTAATTGGCGAAGAAACAAGAACAGGACGGTGCAAGGTGAAACAAAATGGATTTTACAAACTTTCCCATGATATATATAGGTGAAATATCCAGAAACCTCAAGAAATTATTGGTTGCTGAGCATATATATCTGAAGACAATTTCGATTTATATATGTATATGTATTTTAAATTAATGTGGAGTAAATTATCACTTAACTGAGTAGTGTTATTTCAGTAATGCCGATTTCGAAGTTTCGTGAGCGCATTGTAGTAATGCCTCAGTGTTCCGTGCTATTGGCTTCACTGTTGCGATTACGAAACTTCGAAGTCTCTATCGTTAAATCTTTATATCGAGCACTTCATGACAGAAATTTGCCTGCATAAAATTCCTTTCAATCAGTAAAATATGGAAAAAGGACAAGCGCTTTTGAAACATAGAAAACACTCATATATATGTGTGTGTGTGTGTGTGTGTGTGTTTGCATATGTCTGTGTGTGCGTGTGTATGTGTCTGTGTATGATAGTATAAGGAACAAATAAAACGTTTTTAATTTTACATGTTTTGCTTTTATGTACGTTTCATCAAATTTCATGAAAATTTTGATCAAGCTGAAATAATTGCGAAATATGTCGAATTTATAAACGTGTTCTATTTGTTGCTTATCCTATTATTTTGTCTGATTCTAAACTATATTTGATCCAATTCATATCTCTCTCTCTCTATATATATATATATTTATATATATATATGTGTGTGTGTGTGTGTGTGTGTGTGTGTGTGTGTGTGTGTGTGTGTGTGTGTGTGTGTGTGTGTGTATAAAGAGAGAGGGAGTGAGAGACAGACAGCGATAGATAGATAGATAGATAGATAGATAGATAGATGTTTGGGTGTACTATTGAGGGTGATAATCTTTCCTTTCTATATGTCCTGTACAGTATAATAACATTGAAAATTTATTACTATTTATTACTGAGATTGTTACATTTTTGCATGGAAATGAAAGCCATGTTCGAGATAATATAGGCATCGTAATTAAATCTGTCTTTGTGTTTCCACCGTTCTTTTTCATCCTTAGGTGAATAAATCACGGAAATCAAATTGAACACACTGTTTTCTGTCTAGTTTACTATATATATATATATATATATATATATATATATATATATATATATATATATATATATATATATATATATATATATGCAAAAAGTTCGTAGTAACAGTTATCGTGAAACGAATTAGTCATTGTTTTTTTTTCATCTTAATCTGATGGATCGATATGACCCCAACTGTTTTTTTATCTTAATCTGATGGATCGATATGACCCCAACTGTTTTTTTATCTTAATCTGATGGATCGATATGACCCCAACAGTGTTACAGTGCGATTGGCGTATAAAAATACCTCTTGGGTATCTGAAAATCAATAGCACAATTTCTAAGTCCCTTTTCATATATATAATCATTTCTCTAATTTTGGATCCTGAACGTTCAGAGACGCTGTTTGTCCACCTGGTTGCTTCAGAGAAGTGTACGATTTTCGAAGTTTAACAATGGCGGGAAACAGAAATTAAATTTGATTTTTAAAAAATTTAATTATGGAAATTGTTCATGTATATAAAGTAACTATACACAATTGGAAAATATTCAATGGAGTAAAAACATTAATTTTCAACAAGAACTATATTTTCCTCGAGCTTGTTTATGGCCTCAAGTAATGAATTATTTCTTTAAAATTTACATATAGGGAAAAATAAGAATCTAATCTATTTGTGAATGCAATTCTTGTTGCTGTCTCTTCTCTGGTATTTTGTGTGTAACTCGCTGTTATTTTAACCAAGTCTAGTTTATTCTCTGCCTCTCTCTCACTTTCTCTGATATTGTTATTTGGTAATATAATTTATTGCACTCATTATACTGTTATCTCTTTGTTTGCTATTATAGATACCTAGATATTCTATCGCACTCACAATCTATGTCACTAGCAATATGATAAATTCGATATCTATCTATCTATCTATCTATCTATCTATCTATCTATCTATCTAATGACAAGATATTTGGTCATAGCGACTATTCTCTAAGTTCCCTTTTTTATAATTCAGTGATTTTGATGCACGTAATTAAGCTCTCACTTGTTATCTATCTATCTAAATATCTATCTATGTATCTATGTATCTATCTATCTATCTCTATCTATCTATCTATCTATCTATCTATCTATCTATATATGTATGTATATATATATATATATATATATATATATATATAAATAGTCTCGAGGAACACGGGGTGATTGAAAAGTAACTCCATATTTTATGCATAATGGACTCACTCGTCTAATTATAATTTTACAAGACTGGAGAGTCCATCATACATAAAATAGGGAGTTATTTTTCAATAATCCTGTATGTATGTATGTATATATATATATATATATATATATATATATATATATATATATATATATATATATATATATATATATATATATGCGTGCGTGCGTGCAATTTAATTGAAGCAACTGCTTATTTTCCTTTCTTTCACAATACGGTTATGGAGCGATAGGGTGTCATCAATTTCTAATTGCAGTGCTGTGCAGTAATATGAAACTATTTTCGATGTGTATGATGAAATTTGTTTGGCCTTGAAAAATATTGCGTCATCCGTGATTGCATCAGATTTTTATCACACCCAGACACTATTGTCCTGACTGTGTATTAGTTGTCCTACGGGCATTGTCTGCGCTGGATTTTACTCCAAAAAGCATACGAAAATTTGTAACGCTGCAGGAACTCACTGGTAAGCCTTACCAGTGCTCAAATCAAAGTATTAAAAAGGCCCGTAAACTCTCCTGATTTAAATCCAATCGAGAATCTGTGGTCAATCTGCAAGGAACGACTTCGGGGAATGGACATACGAAGTACTAACATGCGCACTGGGCCATGTTTTCTCGGAAAAGTACGAAAAAACTAAATAATAACGGAATTATTCGTTTTGTTTCAATTAATTTGCACAAGGATATATATATATATGTATCTCTCTCTCTCTCTATTTCTCTCTAAAAATAATGTTTGTGGACATGAGATGAATTGTCTAATTCCTCTATTCCTCTCTATTTGGTAGTTTAGCAAATTGGATACTTTCACATTTTGCTACTATAATGATTAGGATAAGTCTCTAGCGATTCAGTGAATTGGATATGCTCTGTATATATTGTTATATATGACAATGTAGTTAATTTAATATTTATTCTTTTCTAATATAGCTCATTGTATACTCTCTCTTTTTTCCATTTTAATATAGGGAATTTGATATGTTTCTCGTTCTTTTTTAACTCCTCTGCCAATGCATTACTAGTACTTTACAATTTAATGTAATCTTTTACCAAAATCAGTTAATTAGAAACCTTATATACAGAGTGACCTATAAAACAACTAGGGATTTAATAATCTAGTATCTTCAACTTTTTTTTATTATTTACAAGTACTTTTTTTATTGAATACATTGCCGTTTATTGATGTATAAATTCTCCTTAATGTCCTCCAGATTAAATAATCGAGACGTATCTGATCAAGAGAACTAGGTGGGAATAAATTTTCAGAATGTACCTAAATAATTCGTTGGCTCAAATTTTGCCGAAGAAGTTCATCATTGCCCGAACCGAACGTACACTGAAAAGACATCTCAGATTTCTCCTGGATTGATGGATTCAGAAATAAGCCTTGGCAATGGCCCGATACCGATCACTAGTGATTGTAATAGCATTGCCAATTTCCCCTTAAGAAATAAGGCCCAATAAAACTGTTTGTAGTTAAACTACAGCGAACACCAGCAATTAATCTAGATGGGCATTCCTGTGGTTTTCTGATCCGTAGGTTCTACGATTTCACTTATTTAGGGAGACGTTCAAATGGAAACGCATTTCATCACTCATAATCATCTTATGTGGACGATAATATAGTGTTTAGATATTCATTCAAATATCTTTAAGACATTAACCTAGCCGGGCCATCTTGGCTCTGATCTAGCCCGGGTGGCTTGGCTTGATTATTGAAAACGCCCCCAAAATGTTAACGTCAACATCTACAGAGCAGAGCCTGAACCATCTCCGTTCATGAAGGATGGGTCTTCTCTCAAGGAGTCACCTCGCACTGAAAGTCTATTCAGATTCAAACTCTCCGCAGACCTCAAATGAAATTTATATATAGGATCTATTGCTAAAACTACTGAAAGAATGGTCGGCTAATTGAACCGGTTCAGTGAGTATCTAACTTCCTTCCTATACTTTATCTTTGTAAGAGTCAAGACAGACCAACTATGGAGTAGTGCTGCCATGTCTGATCTGGAGGTGTCCTGTCTTCACTTGCCTGTTTTGGTACTGTTCAAAAATCTTCAACGCGGTTATCTGGGTAAGAAATTATATTTCGCAATAAAAACTGTTTCCCCTGAGCCTCTCTCTACGCTATTTCTGTTTCCATGGCTGCGTTCTGACGAGCTAGATAACTCAGTCCCCACAGCCTCGACCTTTACATTTGAGACCCGCCATGCCACGTGCACAAGAGGGAATCCTTATTACCTAAATATTCCATTAGTAAGAAGTAACTTGAACTTGTCAGCTTCTTCCCAATAACTGCTGCTTTGTGGAACAGACTTCCGGTAGAATGTCTTCCAAATAACTTCAATCTCGACCCTTTCAGCTAGGGTTCACCTTTATCTTTCCTGCATAACACGATGAACTTACTTTTTGTCTTTCCCTACACTCATAAATTACCACACAATTACGCTTTAGATTGAGTGACTCGTGGGCTTTGTATCGAGCGGTGGGGGGAAGTAGTATAAAAATTACCAATTATACCCGACGTCCCGAAACCTTCTCGTTTCGATTCGTAGTTTCTGCCGTTCCCTATTCCGGCGCTACGAAAAACGTATTATTCTTGTCGTCAGAATTTGACGGTAGTGTTGATGTTCACGGACATCACATGACGACATCAGCAAGCTGGGAGTTAACCGAAGATTACGAGGATTTCGCCCAGTAGTCGTTGTGATTCCACTGAGATTTCATTTGTGAAATATTCAACACTGGATAATTTCACCCTTTGTACTAAAAACTAATATCACAGTACAAACCAGCAAGCACTGTTGATAACTAACAACGCGTTTAACTAAAAGAAACGGAAGAATTCAAAGGTACATCAATAGTAAAATATTATTAATCTTTCTATATCGCTTGGTTGAAATTCTTTCGGCACGAAAATTATTCTAGCAATAATTCGTAATACTCTGAGAGACCTCAGTCTTGGCACTATCTTGTCTATTGTGTTCGCGTCTGTAAATTCGTTGATGTCAAAAGCATTAGCTGCAGTAGCAGGGGAAGGGTTGGTTTACCTGTCTCTCTTTGGCAGTCTCGTCTCACTCGCGTCGGTTGTTCTTAGAAAATCTACGCAATTCTGGCATTGATGTATTGCATATTTTTCCATAAGACATCCATGACCTTTCTTTTTCTAATAACAGATGATTTTCTTCGGAATGCGGTCGGGCCATACCCCTGGGCTGAATTTTGTTAATGATATAAAGCGGTGAATACTTTAAATAAACATAGCAAGAATTCTTCTTTGGAATTTGGGAAATTTTAGAATACCATAAATCTTGTCATATTGCCCCAGAGGCAACTGGGTGTATAGTGATGAAAAACGTATTACGAAATCATAATGAATTCTTTGTTTTTTATCAGGTATTAATATTCATAGAGTCTTCTCCAAGTATACCGTATAGCTTCTAATTATTATTTATAACGCGATCTTTCGTTCTTTATAATCTTCGATGCTTAATTAGTTTTCGGGGTATTTTTCACTGTTTAGTATTAATTATTTCCTTCTTCAAATTGTGATTAAACGTGCTCACAAAGTAGAAAGTTGAACCAAGATTTTCACCCTGTTATATCAAATACATTAACTTCATTAGCAAACTTCTAAATTTGGGGCTTACGACCAAAGCATGTTAAAAAAGACCGATTCCCGTTTGTTCCTCGATGTTAAGAAACTTTGAGTCTTTTCAGTACCTTCACGACTGACTGGTTGGAAATACCACGTGTTGTAAGCATGGATGTTTGGGTGGAGTAATTAATAATTGCTCAGAATTCCTAATCGGAAAAGCTGAGCGCCAATTCGCTTATATTCTTTTGTATTCACTTACGCGCAAATACTCTTGGGAATGGTCGGAATACATCTGCCCCCCCCCCTCATATAGGAGTTCATCTGTATGACATGTATCGCGAAACCATTGTCACTCCGACAAAAAATCTTACGATACAATATTTTCTGGCTTTAAATAATCTGCAATCAGTTGATAAGCCGTAGAAAAAAAATCTGGCAATCAAACATATATATATATATAAACTAAAAACATAGTGGTAAAATGGGGTAGTTAATAGTGAGTAAGAGTGTTTGCATATCCCGTTGGGTTCGTTATATACACTTACGAGAATATGCCCTTAGGAAAATGAATTTACCTCGTCTCCTCCCAAATAGTGATTAAATAGTAAGACTTGTATAGTTAAACCATTAATATCTAAAAAGAAACAACAAAAAACAATAAAAAATCGATCTAAAAATGTTCTGGTTGTAAACGCTATTGATTGATAAGTCGTAGAAAACGAATAAATTTATCAATCTAAACTACTACTTATACTATGACCAGCGATATATTTTATGACAGACTGATTAACAATATATTTTTATAGCACAGTTACCAGCAATATATTATTACAATCAAATTACCAGCAATATATTTTTATAGTGAAATTACAAGCAAAAAACTTTTATAGTGAATTACAAGCAATAGATTCTTTTAAAATAAAATTACCAACAATACATTTTATCAGTAGTTGAAGACATAGAATTGCGTTGAAAATATTTACATTTCGGCATTAAATAAACGATAGAGGTTGATATGCAGCTAAACGTAATCAGCCAAACAACCAACATGAAATAACACTTTCATAATATTAATCCATGTATTAACCTACAATTTCTTAAGGAAATCAAACTGTGCTCCAAAATATGACTTCAACCAAACTACAACAAAGCACTCATATCACGGCCTCTAGTAATTATGTCCCCATAATACATGTTTATACACAAATGCTAAATATCAACCACCATGTATTCAACTGTGCAAGCAGAATAACATATATTTTTATTACTTCAAACTTCCCAAGAAAATGAAATGTCTGTATTAAATGACTGAAAAGGAGTTGATATGTCGTTAAACAAAAAACAAAACAAAAAAAAAAGAAGCAAAGCAAACGAATAAAGTCAGCCACGTTATGCGATTTTAAATATTGGAGTGAAATTTGGGACATTATCTTGTTGCATAGCATTTGAGAAACAAAGAATTACATAGCTATAGGGAGAGGTGATGAACATTAGCCATCACAATCAAGAAGGGGGTTCAAACAAAATGGTGGATGTATGGGTTTCTATCGGGAAACCAATGTCTTATATTTCATGTGCATGTGAACTTCAAAGTCTTCCGTTTGTGATTCTGTAAATCTTTTGTGACGACAGCATCGTTCGTGGAAACGTTTTTGAAGTTTTATTCCGGAATTCCCTTCACAAATATCGAGAGGTCATGTTGAATGTTATGGGACTTAGTAGATATTTCTGATACATTTTTCACTTCTGGAAAAAAAAATTAAAAAATATCAGTGATCTATCTCTGGTGAATAAGATAGATCGCCTACATTTTTACTAGCTAAGAATTTACGATCGTGTTATCATAGTGAATAATCCACTCCTCAGGAGAGTGGTAGGTTTGTTTGTCCAACTAATAGATTCTCGTAACGCTTTCAGCACTTCCAAATAAACAACGGGGTTGATTATTTGCCATTGTGCTAAGAATTTGTTGCAAGCTATCCAAATATGACCAATGAAACACACACAAATAGTGTTAACCTGTGAGCGAGACTTTCGTAAATTTTTTCGGTCGAGGTGAATTCTTGATTTTCTTTCGCTTATTCTGGGGCTTTGTCTCTGACTTCTATTCTAAACTCCATATTATGTTAGCAGTAATGATCCTGTCAAATATATCTGTAATATTAAAAGTTTCAGATGAAACGTAATGCCGAGGGTGTTTTCTTGTTTTTTGCTCATCAGTCAAAATTAGAGGTACCTTATTTGAAGAAATTGTTTTCATTCACAAATCATGCTTCAGAATCTATAACACTGCTTTCCCATCCATATGCAGCTTTCTTTTAATCAATTGCACTCTTAATTTTTAATCAGAACATACAAATATCCGCTTTCTGTCCACATTTAGCTTTATTCTTTTGGTTTCGGCAGACACTTCCCTGTATCACTGTTATGGTTCAGGTTCCTTGTACCACGGTGATGGTCAAAGGTAGAACCAATGAAGAATAACTCGAACACAGGTATGGAATAAAAACAAGATATATTACAGACAAAATATGTACAAAAGAAGTAGAAGTGTTAGTAATAACAATCAGGTTAGGTTAGAGAGAACTATGTTGTCTCGAAGTATCACTATTCCAATGTCTTACAGTAATCGTCTGACGCGACTCTGTCTCTGACTGACTCACACTACCTCTGTGTCTGACTCACACGATGTTCAGCAACACGCCCTCGTGTGTCGAATGTGACACAAGGCCGGTTTAATGTGGTCTCACGGAGCCCGTAGGCTCGGCCAAAAAATGCCCGTAGAACCCGTATAAACGGGATCGGATTGGTCAACCTCCCTGAACGAGGCTCTACCCTTCGGCGGAGCCTCGTCTGGGTTACACTCTGCCCAGAGGCAGAGAGTTCGACCGTCTAGCCGAGTCGTCCAAAAAAGACTGACTCACACTGCCTCTGTGTCTGACTCACACGATGTTCAGCAATACGCCCACATCTGTCGAATGTGGCACAAGGCCGGTTTAATGTGGGGTCACCGAGCCCGTAGGCTCGGCCAAAAATTGCCCGTAGGACCCGTATAAAAGGGATCGGGTTGGTCAACCTCCCCGAACGAGGCTCTACCCTTCGGCCGAGCCTCGGCCGGGTTCCTCCCTGCCCGGAGGCAGAGAGTTCCCCTCTGCTTCAGAGGCAGAGAGTTCAACCGGCTAGGTGAGTCGTCCAAAAAAGACTGAACTCGCACGATGTTTAACAACACGCCCATCTGTGTCGAATGTGGCACAAGGCCGGTTTAATGTGGGCTTTCCGAGCCCGTAGGCTCGGGCAAAAATTGCCCGTAGAACCCGTATAAACGGGATCGGGGTGGACAACCACCTCGAACGAGGCTCTGCCCTTCGGCGGAGCCTCGTCCGAGTTCCTCTCTGCCCAAAGGCAGAGAGTTCCCCTCTGCCCCAGAGGCAGAGAGTTCGACCGAATAGCTGAGACGTCCAAAAAGGACTGGATCTTGCACTACTGCTTCCTCTTGAGGAGCAGTATTTATGAGGTGCGGAACAGTCTATTAATATTATGGGTAAGTTCCCATAACAATCACAATCTAATTATTCTCAGACTTCCATAAAGAGCCTCTGTCAGTTAAAACATAAGATATATTCACAATATGTTCACAACTAATACAACAAGCGTTCACTAGCATTTTGTCTAAATTTAAGTTGACATTACTCTATTTTCGTTATTTTTCATTCGTTTATAATTCCATTTCAACAGATTCTGATCACTCATGATCATATAACTTCCTTTACTGCTCGACAGCGCATGACTTAGCTGTTCTGCCTCGTATAGAAACGGCAGAATGAAAATATCAGGAAATGCTGGAGTACAAATATTTTTCTCATACATTAACACAGCGAGATGCTGCGCACATTATTGAATTAAATTTGCCTGACATGCTGTCGCTAATAAAAATGCAAATCTTGGATACAGAATATAATTAATATTTATTCGACCTATTAAGTGTAAAATTAATTGGATTGTTTGACATTAACATCTAATTGATTTCTATGTTTAATTATCGCAATTCTTGTTTTGGAATTGACGGGCGAAACGACACCGCTGGAGTTTGAGTAACAAGTAAATATTTACGCACACGAATTGCTATAACAGCACTCTAGAAGAATAGACTAATATGGTTAATGACCCGCTAACTAGTCAGCTGTTTACGCACAGCTAATCCTGATGAGAACCTGTTTCTGGCCTTTCTGAGTATGTATAGATAATTAGTGAACCGCAATTTGGAATATATTCACCGATTTTTTTCTGTGCCATTTACCACTTAACAACAGACATTTCTCTCTCTCTCCCCATATATATATATATATATATATATATATATATATATATATATATATATATATATATATATTTACTAGCAGCATGGCCAGGCGTTGCCTGTGCTTGATTCAAAAATCGTCCGACTCATACAGCAATCGTTATCACTTGACTTAAAATGTTTTTGCCCTTTCTTGCCTTTAAAGGAGTGCCCTTCGCCGTGCTGTTGTTGCTACATGCCTTACTTCTTGCCTATCTCACACTGCGACTTTTTTCTAAGCTCTATACTAAACATTAAATCTGTTACGAAAAAAGAACTAAGCAAAATAAACACAAAACGATCAGCTTTAAAAAAAAGACTCGTAACTGGAAAAACCGAAGGAAAAAAGAATGTTAACAACAAATACTTTTTCACACCCAACCCTGTTCTGCGGAATCAGAATCAACGTTGAGTTTAAGCAAGCGAATGAGCCAATTGAAGTAAAGTGCAATGCAGATTTAAATTTTTCCCACTTGTGACGAATGCTGATGGCTCTCCCGTCGGCCAATAGAATGTTCATACCTATTCGTGGCAGCTGGCTATAGGCTCTCACTGTGGCCAGTAGAAAATGGCCGCAAACTACACGAAAACTGCCGTAGAAGCATGAAAAAATCAATTATTTTCACTATCAATGGGAGTTGGGAAATACAAAGTCGGTCTTGGCCTTGTAGCTAACTGTGAAAAATAATTTTTGGTGCAATTCCGCCGAAAATTGCGGCCGTGCATTCGTTACACACACACACACACACACACACACACACACATATCCTGCCTTTTATAGATAGAGATGTATGTATATATATATATATATATATATATATATATATATATATATATATATATATATATGAATGAATGAATGAAGAACTTTGATTCAAAAGAATCGAGAGGGAGAGGGTTTGTCTGTTGCATTGTATTTTCCAAATAAGCGCTTCTCAGCATTGTGATGAAGTTGTGGATAAACTTTGAATTTCATATTTTTCATTGTTTTGTTAAAGTATTTTGTTTCTTTCCAGGGCCAATATGGTGTCTGTGTTTTTAAAAATCCTTAGTCTAAATTCTTGTATTCTTTGGAAAGCTATTTAAAAATATGATATAAACTACGGTTCAATGATTAGGCGCGACTCTCTTGTTTTATTAATTTATAAAGGTCCATACCATATTTTGTTATATTTACTATCTAGAAATGTTTGCTACAATATTTACCCTATTAGTGCATAGCATCCAATAATCCACAGGGTGCCTTACCTATTATTTAAAATCAGCCAACTCTAAGATTACCATTAACCAGTAAGATAGATTAGACAATAGGAGTTATTTCTGTGATGTGACGTTATGCAGTAATGAATTATTTTTTGTTAGTGTTATTATATGGCCTGTAATATCTATCTATCTATCTCTCTCTATCTATCTATCTATCTATCTATCTATCTATCAACTATCTCTCTCTCTCTCTCTCTCTATATATATATATATATATATATATATATATAAATCTATATATGTATGTATTATTTAATAGATTAAAACAAAAGCATGACGAAAATCGGCACACAATGACAAGTGAGTACTCACTAGTTATTTACCATCGATTTAAGAGGCACAGCGTAGTGCTGAAATATGACAACTATTGTGTAGCGATTTTTAACGTGTTTTTGTTTTAATCTACTGTAATAAATAATAATAATAATCTCTGAGCCCTTTTAAAAAAAAATTAAATGCTTACAGTGGAATTATACTCCATTTGTATTTAACCCATACTATATATATATATATATATATATATATATATATATATATATATATATATATATATATATATATATATATATATATATATATATATATGTATGTATGTGTGTGTGTGTGTTTGTGTGCCTTGTAAATTCTAACGCCTCCAAGACAAAACTGCTATTATTTTGTCCTCATAGAGAATCATTTTATTACTTCAGCAATATGGCTGATTGTAACCACCAGAAGATTAATTTATTGCGCCATCTGGTTTACAGATCTTCTACTGACATAAAAGTAGAATGATTATTTTGAATAAGTTGTTCGTTCAGTTTCTAAATAGATTCGTTTACTATCTTGACATATAGTTTTTTCTTGTTAGAATCCAATTTACACATATAGATCCACCATTCATCCGTCTATTGAATGCTGCTGCCATATCTGGATTGGTGGTCCGTCTATGCATCGACAAAATCTAAAGAATGTTTCTGTCATTTTAACGATCCTGACTTGACACATCGACTTCACTCACTTTCCCATTGTGCTTTTCTTTGTCATTTCTCCTTTTCTCATTCTCCTCAACTTCAAGTAACGCCTTACGTACTAGTGGCCTTTTCAACTTCATTAGAGGGAAATGATGACATCTATTTGATCGTATCTGAATACACACAACACACAAATTTTCATGTTTAAAATAAAGTGTGTTTCTTGAAAATGACTGAGGCATTGAAATGTACTTGAACAAAGCAATAACAGGTTATGAACTTTTGACAGGTTTATCAACGATCAAGATCATAATGCTCGAAAACTATTTTGAAAATTTGAAAAAGGAAATAAAAAATAGACACATTAATGGTGTCCGTTGTTTATAAACAATCGTTTTTGGATGAATAATTTCTTCGTAAATATACATTCTCTCTCCTCTCTCTCTCTCTCTCCATATATATATATATATATATATATATATATATATATATATATATATATATATATATATATATATATATCCTGCTTTGCAATACGGAACTATATTCTCCGGTATGTTATTTGAAATATTGTTCGTTGGGAGTTATTTATTTTTACATGTTAACTAACGCACACATACATACACAATGACACACACACGCGCACACACGCACACACACACACACACACACACACACGTGTGTGTGTGTGTATGTATGCAGGTATGTAAGCATTTATATTAAACATTATGTTTAAAAATTTTAACTGGAAGAGAGAATGCTAAAATATTCTCCTCGCAACATA
>OZ038475.1:72991316-73018816 GCA_964036315.1 Acanthosepion esculentum
TGGCTTCCGATTATTTGGTTTACCTTTTGGAACCGATTTAAAACTACTCCATGAACTTCCCTGATTCTCTAGCATATATTCCGTTTTGTTCTAAATGAATCTTCTATAATTATATTTATCTACTTGCTTCATTTGTATAGCTCAAATTTGTAGTTCGCATATTGGGTTGTTCGTCTTACTGCCAACCATAGATTCTATCTTCTTATAATTAATAGTTATGTTTTTTTTCCTATTTTCGTTTACAACTTGTCTAGTAATTCCTGTAGTCGCTTTCTTGTGTCTTTTGTGTCTTCTTACATTATGCTTTGTGTATTCTTATATTATGTTGATAAAAATGTATCAGTCACTTATAAAATCTGGTAAGATTTCTAGTTCTTTTAATGTAGGGAGGTAATAGTGTATACAGTACTAGCGGTATCACAGGAATAACCGATTTTTTTGACACACCGCATTTTGTTCTGACATGAAGGTTAGACATTACCCCCCAAATAATATTCCTTTGGAAATATCGTCTTTTATTATCAACTGTTATTATTTTTCAAACTTTTCTTATTTATATGTAGAGGTTTAAGAAATGAATCGCCGCCACTTCGATGACGCAATAATGAGTAAATTAAATTTAAAAAATATATTTCCTATTTCATCTATATTCATGTACATATAAATATATACAATAATCTTCATCACCTAAAATATTATAATAGTTTAAACTCCAAGAATCACTGAAAGAGTGCAATGTATTGTCCCAGAGTAATATGCTACAGTTATCGAAAATTATATGCAATACTTTACATTTTTTCGGGATTCACCTTCTCAATAATATTTGGTGAATGTGAATGTGATCTGTGAATGACGGTATAATTCTAAATCAAGTTGTAACAACCTGTCTGCTTCTTCACAGTTTTACGTACTCTGGTGTTATAGGGAAAGAATATTAGACCTTTTTTCGACTTATTTAGTGCTGATACTTTTGGAATCGGTCGTTTGGTTCTATGAAAAATCTCTCAGTAGAATATTTCCTGCCAAATAAATAGGTCGATGCATTATTAGATGCATTATTAAATGCATCTGAAAGACGTGTGCTAAGCATGTCTATCGGTGTATTTTGGATCAGCCCAGTTCTACCCAAACCTTTGCCCTTCCATTGTATTGGGCATTTTCCCTTTCATCATATTGAGAATTCCAAATATGCCGCAGGCTGGGATCTCTACAGACTAACAACATCCAGATTCTTTACATTTTTTCGGAATTCACCATCTCAATAATATCTGGTGAATACTGTGAATGACTGTAAAATTCTAAATCAAGCCGTAACAACCTGTCTGCTTCCTCACAGTTTTATGTACTCTGGGGTTATAGGGAAAGCATATTAGACCTTTCTTCGGCTAATTTAGTGCTGATATTGTCGGAATCAATATAATAGGCTATTGTGGCGATTAGAGATCAAATGACTAAAAGCTAAATGATAATTCGCCGGGATTCTAGCTGAAAATAAGTTACAAATATAATCGTCTTAAACATAAATAAAATATTTTCAGTCTTTTGTTTCAGAATTCTTTCACATTCAGTGACAAGCATTAAAATACTTAAAGAGAAACGTCCTGGAGTCAGTAAAAAAATTATGTTATCGACATTTTTACTAACAGTTCAAATAAAAATCTGGATATTTGGATTAACCAGACCATGAGCAAAATCAACCAAGTCTTATAAGAAAAAAACAAACAAAAAACACTGTGATGCCGGTAGTTTCAGGTTTTGTGATCGGCATGCCGTGTTCAAATGCTGACCATACAAATGTCCTTAACTTCGTACAACGAAAAAGGCATAAATCCTTCTCCATCTATACCTGGGTTAAATATCATTGCAGACTGGACGCCATTGCCTTGTGTGGCAGCCTACAAATTAGAAAAAAACAAATCTAAACTACGAAAAGCATAAATACCGAAGCAAGTGCATATTTAACATTGAAACATTTAAAATTCTGAAATTCAAAACCCGTCTGAAGAGTAATGAAGATTATCATAACGTCAGGTTATCTTGCATTCAATGCGCCAATTGCTAGAAAATGTATACGTAGAAACCTTTCAACTATAATGGCCTGCGCGCCTCGTTATCGAACTGTAATATCATCAAAAACTAAATTTATACTAAGGATATAAAAATAAAGAAATAGTTAGTTGAATATTTTGAACATTGGAATGCGTTTTCCAGCCAGTTACTCACCTGTGTCTGTCTCGTTGCTATCTCAAAAGTAATATAGAGTAACATTTCTACAAATTTATAACTTTTTATTTCATAGAAGTATCTGAACTATTTTTCCCAACATAAAACAACAGTTGAATTATCTGAAGTAAGTCAGTGAACTATTCGATAAATTTATTTGAGACTTACTGCTGTGCAAAGAGGCGTTAGATCTAGGGTCGAAATAATTTGTATCAACTAAAGTATCACGCATCAAAATTTACTCTCATGAAAATGACAATCTCTCTGAAACCCCGAAGGAAATATCTATATAAACTAAAGCGACAGTGACCTCCACAATTTCTACTTTGAAGCACAGTTTTCTTCAGGCAGCAAACCAATACAAATTGAAGCTGTAATCCCCAAAATTGTTGAACCTTTTCAAATGACATAGTTTTATGTCATTTATTATTCAATTAGGTTCATGCCGACGACTGCAACATGCACACAGCAGGGACTGACAACTGTAACCAATTAGAGATAATTGAATTTTAGCTTGAGGTTATGTGTCTGCATAAAGGAAAGCCCGAACAGACAGACAACAATTCATATATCACCGTTGAAAAAGGACGGCGGTGTAAAAAAAAGCGACTTTATATCAGAGATATTGCTAAGATATTAATTCAAATGTGACTGGGGACAGTTTGTATACCTACAAGTCTAATTAAGGGTTTTTCGGTAGAATTATGATTATTGAGAGCATATTCAGAAGAATGAAGGCAATAATGCTGTTACTAGTCAAAAGCGGTTTTTAGTAATTGTTTCTTTCTTTTTACTGCTTATCAGATTTTGGTGGTGATCTAAAGACTACATATAAGTTGGATTTGATTTTAATAATATGTATAGAGATATACATACATACATACATACATACATATATATATATATATATATATATATATATATATATATATATATATATATGATATGATATGCACACACACACACACATATATATATATATATATATATATATATATGATATGATATGCACACACACACATATATATATATATATATATATATGATATGCACACACACAGACACACACACAAACACACACACACACACACACACACACATATATATATATATATATATATATATATATATATATATATATATATGAATAAAGTAATATAACATTTCGACAATAACATTTATAAATAATTGTTCCGTAGCATATGATGCCCAGCACTTATTTTTATAACCTGAAAATAAAATATTTTTATAATAAAATGTAAACAAAACACCAATTCTTATTAGCAAATAACTCGACTACAAAAATGCCTGATAATTATGCCCCAGCCCTACATGCACACACACACACACACACACACACATATATATATATATATATATATATATATATATATATATATATATATATATATATATATATATATTATTATTATTATTATTACTATTATTATTATTATAACTTAATCAAATAAGATACATATCTATCTATCTATCTATCTATCTATATATATATATATATATATATATATATGTATATGTATACACTTAGATAATTGTTCATGCAATATTTACATGCAAATATATACATATTTAGATTAATTAAATATATATATATATTAATATAAATACATATTTATATTAATTAATAATATTTGAAATACAATTTATATATTACTAATATTTGATATATTAATAATATACGCATCAAGACGTGTAATATATATTTTTCAAATTTAAACATCTTATACTTAAAGATTTACTTAATATTTTCGTCACCGTTTATTAATGATATTATTATAATCATCAGCAGCTCATCGATCCTGGATGGACCTATTAAGTTCTCTACAAACTATCACAATTAACCAATCAATGTACCGCAATCCGCCCATTCAGCATCGTTTTCGTTTTTATTTCAACCTGAATTTTATTTCATCTAGCCAATTAAACACTTTGTCAATGTCTTTTTTAATACCTAATCCCTTACAATTATGGTGCAATCATAATCTTTCCAGTGTATAAATTTCGAGCCCCTAAATGTAACTTAATTGCTACACTTTCTGTCACTTTTTCTTTCATTTTGATCGCAAAAGACAAACTAATTTGCTACACAATGGCTATGTTTTCTTTAGCGCAGATACGCGGTTCTTCCTTCTTTTAAGCTCTTTGTGAAATATATTTAATCAGAGACAATTGCATATCCCTTACGTTTCGAGACTTGGTTATGGAAAAATAAAGCACATTGTTTTGTCATTCATATAATATTTCATGATACCCACTGCAAACTTCCATTACTTGTAAGAACATTGCCTCGACAGATTTCGAGAGAGAACTTAAGAAAAATAGAATAACCATAAATCTTCTGAATAAATGGTAATCTTTAAATTAAGCAAATATATTGTTACCTTACATACGTTTATTTTCGTGACAGGATTTTACCAAATAAATATTAACACAATTATCTCTGTCTAATCTATTTTTTTTTATATAAGGGTTTAGTGTTTATTTTTAATTCTTTGTTGAATATTTTAATAATTTTTATTCCTCTAACTCCTGTTTCTATGGTAAGTTCATTATTCCATCTGCCAAACATTTTATATGTTGGAATTAAAACAAAATCACATATGTTATCCGTACGTTTTCTTTTGTCAAGAGATTTCTGTAATGCCAAAAATAAATGTCATTCTGAAATTACAATATCTCGTGAATATTGTGAATGACTGTAAAATTCTAAATCAAGCTGTAACAACCTGTCTGCTGCCTCACCGTTTTATGTATTCTGGCTCTACAGGGAAAGAATATTAGACCTTTTTTCGACGTATTTAGTGCTGATATTGTTGGAATCAGTCGTTTGGTTTTATGAAAAAAGACTCTCAGTAGAAGCTACAGGCGTGATCCATTTTAATTGTTGCTTCTCTTGAAAATCCTCAAGTTATATGGTTTCTGGGATTTGATACAATTCTTTGCTTTAAATGAAGAACAGTCCTCGCTAAGACTTACAGACTTCATTCACACGAATGCATTTTTATAATAACTGACCCATAAACTCTGGTATTTAAAGTGTTTAGTATATACCAATTTCACGTGTTAAGTTTTTTCTTAGGAAATTCACTAAATCATACATAGAAATGTCCTTATATACAATATTCCAAGGCATCAGTAAGTTCTTATTATAAAGAAGACGGTGTAGCGTAGCGACACAGACTGGGAATATAATTACAGAGAACAAATATGTTTTTCTTTACAATAATTTTTGTCTTTTAGCTACGGCAACTATTTCAACGTGATGTAATATCTACGACTGCTAAATTCGAATACTTATTTTTATATTTTATATGTTTTAATAATGTTTCTTCCTCTAACTTCTGTTTGGATGACAAGAACATTATTCCATCCGCCAAAACTTTTTATATGTTGGAGTTAAAACAAAATCACATGCGTTATCCGTACAGTGAATGACTGTAAAATTCTAAATCAAGCTGTAACAACCTGTCTGCTTCCTCACAGTTTAATGTACTCTGGTCTTATAGGGAAAGAATATTAGACCTTTTCCAGACTTATTTAGTGCTGATATTGTCGGAATCAATGGTTTGGTTCTATTAAAAAACTCTCAGTAGAATATTTCCTGCCAATCCAAATACTTCCGTAATATGCATTATTAAATGCATCTGAAAGACGTGTGCTAAGCATGCCTATCGGTGTATTTTCAAGCAGCCCAGTTCTACCCAAACCTTTGCCCTTCCATTGTATTGAACATTTTCCCTTTCATCATATTGAGAATTCCAAATATGCCGTAGGCTGGGATCTCTACAGACTAACAACATCCAGATGTCACCTTCCTGACAAATTGAAAATGGGAAGATTCCAACCATACCACTGGTTGACACAAGCTTGTTGAGTAAAATTGGGTAGACGGAACTATATGAGAGCCATTGATGGTTGCGTTAGCACGATGTCGCAGGACATCCTGACTGAAGGTTTGACCGCACTGGAATTTTTCATACAGATGGCCACGCGCTCTGTCACAGAAGTTGTAACTAAGGTGTGCTCGGCATAGTTGCAGTTAATTTCGTTTGTCAAGCATTAATCTTATATCACTTAGAGTCCTCCGTATTTTAAATTTATATTCTGAGATAGCTTCGAGAATATTTTAGATCGTTCTTAAATTATGAATTTTGAAAACCTAAGGTTATTTTTCTCCACATTACCCCTATTTATTGTTGTGGATTCCGGGATGAAATCCTATATCAATGAATAACAAACGCCAGGAATGAATAAGGAAATTAAATGTATTAACGTAATAATACAAACTGGTAATACGGGTTAGTAGATCCAGGAATGCGGGTTAGTAGCATTAATATATATACAGTCTTGGTAATGAAGTATCGCGATATCACTCCTTACTGAGTCTACGTGCTCGCTAACTGTGACGCTTGCTGCCGTCTCTGTGTGTGACTTACTCTATTACTACTGAACACGACTACTCTTATGTCGTTCCGTCTCGATTCTTCGGGTATTCACTGGCAGTAGTATATGAATACACTGGGTGATTCCATTTGTGTAAAAAGGAGAGACCCTTTAACATTTATAAATACATATTTCAAAATAAAATTTTTATATTTACCTTGATAAACCGGCTGATAAAGAAACGTTTTCCTTTTGTCTATATTTATATTATCTTTTTACAGATATATTTTATTTACATCAGGATTTTTTAACACACACACATATGTATTTATATAGATTGGGTGTTTCTGTGTGCGCGTTTGATTGATTAGTTACCTATTATTTTGTGTTAGTATTTTATAACACAGAAAGAAAAGACAGTTCGCCAGACTTAGATTTAATTTGTTAAATTCAGAAATAGATAATATATTTAATTATGGGTTTTTCATTAAGACAGCTGTTGTGGTTCGATGTTCAAGTGCAGAAAAAAAAGAACAAGGTTTTCACAGTGAGCCTTCTGAAAAGGCCTGTTAGCCAAAGTGATCAGTTACATTCTTGTAATACGACGATTCTCCCCTCGTTTCCCACACTTGATCTTGATTTTCTCTGTTACTAATTTCATTCAAATCTGTGCATTTCAATTTCGAAGTATTATTTTAGTCCATTAGTGCAGTAGAGCGTTAAAATGCATCATGTTAAATTCTCGTGACGATTAGATGATGACATTAATGTGATTAATATCAACTGATTTCAATTCCGTCTCAATTCTTCTGAAAAAGCCATTTTAAAGACCGATCCAGACTCAAATCCTTTCGATATTTATAAAATGAAAAAGTCTATTCCTAGTTGTCCATATACTTTTCAGACTGTAACATGTTCGTTTTCATTATTAAATCCTTTCGGACAATCATTTCTTTATTAAATAATTTCACAGTGAATACATATATATATATATATATATATATATATATATATATATATATATATATATATATATATATATATATATATATATATATATATAAAGAGTCAATTATAGACAGACTATTTAGTTGTATCACAGATCCTCAGTATGGCTAGACATCCGATTGCTTCAAGCCGGGATCGGAACCCGAAAAATTTGACGTCAGTCAGATGTCGTAAATTTAGGCCATCGTTGCACCACAGTAAAGAAGGGATCTTACATATTCAAGAAGTTACAAGAATACGGGCTTAAGGAAGCAAAGTGTGATTTTTTTCTTACAAGAGATCTAATACCTAGGTCACATTGTAAATAGAGACGGTCGTCGGCCGGCTCCAGAAAGAGCCAATGCAATCAGAAACATGCCGGCCCCAGTTAACATTCAATCGTTACAAAACTTCCTCGGCCTTGCTAACTTCTTCTACCAAGGTTTCATTAACAACATGCTGAATTTGAGAGGATCTCTCAACGAACTTTAAAAAAAGCATAAAGCATGGGTATGGGCCCCTTAATGCCAAGACGCCTTCGAGAAGATGAAGAAAACACTTACTTCGGAGCACTCTCTCACCCACTATGACCCTAATCTCGACATCATAGTCGCAAGTGATGCAAGCCCATACAGCATCGGTGCTTGCATTCTCTACAAACTGCCAGATAGTTCGCGAAAAGCCATAGGACACGCATCTAGATCTTTACTACCATCAGAGCAACAATATTCCCAAATAGAGAAAGAGGCTCTAGGGATAATATTCGCCGTCACTAAGTTCCATCGATACCTACATGGAAGACGGTTCATACTGCAAACGAACCATAAATCTCTAATAACAATTTTTGCTTCCAAGAGAGACCTACCGGTCTATACGGCGAATAGTTTACTTCGTTGGGGAACGGTTCTTTTGAATTACAATTTTAAGATCGAGTTCCTAAAATCTAAAAAATATTTGTCATGCGGACAGTTTATCGCGACTCATTCCTAAAAATACGGAAGTTTTTGAAGACTCCATCATTGCTACACTAAGTACGAATTATGAAATCAAAAATATGATTGCGAATACAATTAGAGGAGAACTCCCAGTTACTTTGGCCGACATAAAAAGGGAGTCTCGAGAGGATGAATTTATCCAAAGTATCAGAAACAAAATTCGCAACAAAGACTTAAATGTGCATGAAGTTTTCTCCCTCTGTGAGGATGTTCTACTGTATAATGACCGAGTAGTGATTCCAAATAGCCTACAAAGAAAAATCCTTATGGATTTTCACATGGGACATCCGGGGAAGAGCCGTAAGAAAAGCCTCATGCGCTGCTACGTATGTTGGCCAAATATGGACAAAGACATAGCAGACATGATAGAATCTTGTAAGGGATGCGTGCTTGCAGTAAAATCTCCGACCATGACGTGAAAAACATGGCCAAACACAGACCATCCATGGCAGAGAATTCATGTGGATTTTGCAATGCTCCTAGACAACATGTACTACCTTATTGTTGTGGATAGCCACTCAAAATGGCCTGAGGTCCCGCAATGTAAAAAAACAACCAACAACTGCACGCTCGGATTTTTACACGAGCTATTCGCGCGTTTTGGCGTGATAGATTTTGTAGTGACTGATAACGGCACTCAATTCATATCAGGTGAATTCAGAGACTTTTGCAAGTCGTATCAAGTGGACCACATTACGACGCCTCAGTATCACCCCGTGTCGAACGGTCAGGCTGAGAGTTTCGTGGACACTCTAAAAAGAGGTTTAAAAAAAGCACTAGGCACACCGACGGATAGAGCATTACAACAGTTTCTGCAGGTGTATAGGATAACCCCTAATCCTAACAGGTCTATGGGACGCTCGCCTGCAGAAACAATGTTCGCAAGAAAAATCAAGTCCGTCCTTGATAAACTCATTCCACGGCAAGCGAAAATCAAGAAAATCGTCTCGCTCCCTAAGAAATATTTTAATCCTGGCGACAAAGTCCTTTTTAAGGCTTACAAAAACAACACAACATTCTGGGAAGTAGGCAACATCAAACAGAGAATTGGCGAACTGGTCTATATTGTCCAGGGACCGAAAAATACCCACAAACGCAATATGAACCAGCTCAGGAAATGCCATTTGAAGGAATCTGAGGAATCACCACAAAATATCTGCGAAGAGCCGATCGACGTAATATTCGTACATTTCGATCTTGACACGCCTCAAGTCTCTCCGGAAATACGACGCTCGGGGAGAAAGAGAAAATTTACTCAACCCAACGTGAATCCCAAGAAAAAGAGGTATTAACAGCTTTACTTTTTTTTTTCCTTCAAGAAAAAAAAGAAAAGAAAAGAGGAAAACTCTTGGAAGTGGGGTGTTGTGAGACCGATAATTTCCTACATCATGGACATTCCCAGTACTATATTATTATGTAAATGGTAGTATCATGGGAGTAGCACCAGTAATGCGCTGTCGCGTACGATACCAATATCGGACACCACTGGATAGTAAGCTCTGCTTACGCTTACACTATTCCTTGTAACTTTTCTGTTTAATATATCTTTCTTACTTCTAACCCGTGTTCCGTGTTTTCCTTCCGTGGCCCCTACTTCGAGTCCACATCAATATCCAATAATAATAATAATAATAATAATAATAATAATAATAATAATAATCAAAACATATCTCCCAGGCATGGACCACAAAACTGAATGTGGCTTCTTATTGACAATTCAAATCCTATAGACTGCAATGTATATTTCATGATCTTCAAAAATCTATCAGAATACAGGGATATTCAAGAGGAAATCTCAAAAATGTGGCAATTGGTTTTGTTGTAAGTGATTCTGATAAACTCATTGTAGGCTTGTTGCCGATGCGTTCACTGATATAAAAAAACCTGTTCTCATATGGACAGCTCACATCTTAAGAAGGGTTTTAACACTGTAAAATGAAACAATAGCAACAGCAAGTACAATAATACTATTACTACTGCTGCTACTACTACTGCTACTACTAATACTACTACTACTAATAATAATAAAAACTGAAACTGAAGGTTTTATTCTTGCTTCAGAAAACCAATTCTTCCTAACTAGAAATTATCAAGCACGCATACAAAAGAAAATGTTTGACCCCAAATGCAGATTCTGTAATAATAACCACAAACTTTGACAATCTTGTATCAGGCTGCCGACTAATAGTAAAAACTGAATATAAACCTCAGCATGATAGTGTGGGCCATATATGCATTGGAAAATAATCAACTTTTACGGGAAGAAAACTGTAAAAAAACTGGTATGAAATAATGGTATGAATGATTACAAAGATGGGAATTTACAAAACACACAGGCGGAACAATCATAGCTAATTGCTCAGACATTGTGATCAAAGTTCAAAAAAACAGAATGTGCATTCTTATAGACATGGCAGTATCTGCAGCTTTTAATATATATTTGAAGATTTTCAAAACCTATCAAAATAGAATGGTCTTGAAGAGGAAATCTCAGAAATGTGGCACATGAGGACATCAATAATTCCAGTTGTAGTTGAAGCGCTCAGATTGATTTGGAAACGTTCGAATGGACTCCTTGATGGGTTACATTGTAGCACATAAGTTAAAGAAATACAAACAATTGTACTCAAACGTACAGCTCACATATTACGTGGAGCTTTATCTATGTAAAATCACTGTGATCTTATGTTTCGCTTTGCTTTTTTTAAATTTTACAAGATGTTGGAAGATGTCAAAAGTCAGAGGTAGTACCCGGAAGTAAATGAGTATAAAACAGGAAACAAAGGAAATAAAACAATAATAATAATAATAATAATAATAATAATAATAATAATAATAATAATAATAATAATGATAATAATAATGATAATAATAATAATAATAATATTGATAATAATAATAATAATACATATATATATATATATATATATATATATATATATATATATATATATATATATATATATATATATATATATATATATATATATATATAGTATACAGGGTACAATGGATAAATTGTCGTCTAAAATGAAAACAACACTCATCTCATTTTAACATATATATTCCTAACAATTATGTTGAAATACTAAAAAGTAAATTTATTCAATAAAATCGCCATGAGATTCAACCAGGGCCTCTAGAAAACCTGGACTTCTTCTGAATGTTTCCATGGCGGTCTACGTGATTAAATTGATGAATGCTGCCATAATTCTTGTCTTCATTTCCTCTTTGGTGTTACAAGAAGGTTTGTTGGTCTCTCGTTCAACTGCACCCCACACATAATGACCAAGGGGTTTGCTGTTTGGGGAGTTTGGGGAGTTTGCTAGTAAGATTTAAGGCATGGTGTGGTTGCGGAAATTGTGAACAGCCATGGCTGGATTCTCCTACTTGTGTGGCAGGGTGCAGAATTATAGTCCCATATATTGGGTCTTCCAGCACCATCCTCATGACCCAACAGAACGTATCAAAGCACTTTATGTAGACCTTTCTCTTGAGCCTGGTGTCCTATGGGAAGATGAATGTAGGTTTAAAGTCGCCTTCAGTGCAGATCATTCCAAACGCCTTCATAATAAATTTGACATTTTTCTCTTTTTCTCACACACAGTGCCGAACTGACCGTACTATACTATGCATTTGACACAATCAAAAACAGCGTAGATACAAGAAATTAAAAAAGATATTAATGGTACACACACACACACACACACACACACATACATACATACATATATATATATATATATATATATATATATATATATATATATATATATATATATATATATATATATATGTTCGTGTGGGGTGTGTGGGTTTGAGTGTGATAGGTAATATGAATAGAGAAAATGCTTATATTGGAGAGGAGTGGATTTCAAACTGTTTTTGTAGACGTTCGCAGTGGGAATGAGACATTTCTTCCCTAGTTCACAGCTGTCCCAGACGAAGGCAAATCTAGAAAATAAGCACGAAAGATATTTTTTATCAAGCCTCAAAGATGTTAGGAAAATATTCAAACAATTCCAACCCAATTTACTTAACGATTACGGAAATCACATATGTTCCAACGTGGAGAACATTATAGACAGAAACAAAAACAATACGAATATTCATGCTATGGGCACAGAAAGTCCATAAGATAAATACAGAAGAATGCAGAATAGCTTGGAATTTCAATCAGGAAGACAACCAATGTGTGTGCTTTTACCAATTAAATCTCCTTCTGTTTAATTGGCATGTGTTGCTGTGCCGGCTTCTCATCTTCCAGCGAGTAATGTAATGCTTCATCTTATCCCAAATGCAACACTCATCTGTTTTGTTTAACATACGCATGAAACAACTGTACGTAGAAAACAGATAAACCAGCGATAAGAACTTGGCAGTTTTACCTGGTCTTGTGCAAAATTTACTTCGTAATCTAGTGGTAATAACATGAAAAGACCATCATCACCAGCGATGTTTATTTGAATGTCGAAGTATATATCGAAAAAGAACTGTTGTGACGAAACAATGTAAAAGAAAATGGCATCTTCAGAATTACTAACAACTTATTAAAAGAAAAGAAAAATTGTAAATAACTTAGATGACGTAGCTGTTTCGCTTTTTGGTTTGGATTAAATCGTAGCATATGTTACCCTTGTTTTAAGTTACAGAAGACACCAGGTTCCGTGGATTCAATCCCGGTGACAGCACTTTCATTATTCCACAATGTGATATCGGGTCGGTGTAATATCGACCAACAGCGTGACAGTAATCCCGGGGAGTTAACATTTATTATCCTTGGCCGATATCTACGCACACACATGAAAAAGAAATTATTATCCGACACACACATGAAAAAAGAAATTATGCCACGTCCTGGCTTTATGGGGAGCTCGAGTAAATGATGAATCTCGGGTTTTCAACAGTTCGTATCTATACTCTCCTCATATTAGATGAAAAAAGCACTTACTCCTTGGGATTCCAATCCATTTGCATCACCTCCGCGACTGCACTAAGTGAGGTGCTATCGGTGTAATATTGATGCCAGCGTGACAGTGTTTTCTGGGACAAGGTTAGTTATATCCTTGGCTTAAAGACAACCCACATAAAAACACGTATGGACAACCCACATAAAGATACCTTGTGTCACATCCAGCGTTAATGAAGAGATCGGCTGAATGAAATCTTTTTATTCTTGAAGCTTCATGAAAAGAAGCATAACCTTTCGACAGGATATTGCTCGCGTAAGATCACAAAACAAGTTATGAACCTGCTAGGAAAATAAAGTTTAGAATAAATTATCTATAACCTTTCAGAACATCAAACAATTCAGTGTGATTCTATTAGTTTTATGAGATTGCAAATTAGAGACTCTTTGCATTTGAAGATGGGAAAGGAAC
This sequence comes from Acanthosepion esculentum, assembly GCA_964036315.1. Classification (NCBI taxonomy): domain Eukaryota; kingdom Metazoa; phylum Mollusca; class Cephalopoda; order Sepiida; family Sepiidae; genus Acanthosepion; species Acanthosepion esculentum. Next base: position 73,005,307 of record OZ038475.1, read on the forward strand.
AAATGTTTCTTTGGTTTTAATGGATATATTCAATTAAGCTAATATCTCCTGATAATTATTGATAATATAACCCCATCGACCTGACCAACTATTGATCATTAGGCGCAGAATTCTTCACGTTTCCTTACAAAGAAGCCTTCAATATCAGTTTTAAACACTTAAAAATTAATCAATTATTTTCTTTATAAAAGATTTTAAATGATATGGTAGTCAGATGGAACTAGGTCAAGAAAGTAAGAGAATGAGGTAAAATCTCCATATTTAGTGTATTAATGTGTTCCTGAATCACTTGAGCAATATTTATTTTGAAAATTTCCATGCAGTGCTACCAAAGTATGCCAATGATTCTTTGCATTAAAAGTTTCATTTTTGAGCTCTTTATAATATATAAAACACTTCATATTCACCAAACTCATGGTTTAATCTGTTTGTAGTCTTTACATGGTTTGGTTATATATACTCCTTTCTTAATTGGTGGGAACCATTGTCGTTTTGGTTGTGTGTGATTACAGAGAAACCATTATTCATTCAATGGGCATGAAAATCTTCTGGATCCTCTCTTCCTTTAAATAAGGGATAGAAACCAAGATTTTGATAACCTCAGAAGCAGCCAGATGCGTAGGAAGCCATTGTGCAATTTTATATCGTTTCGAGTTCATGAAAACGATTTATGATGAAAATGCGAATTTTATTAAACACATTGCAAATTCTCCTTTAGTCTGCATAGGGTATGGAGAGAATTCGATGATGGTAATCAAGGGGAATATTCTAAAGAAAGATTTACCGATCGCAAATGTTTAAAGGATTATTCGTTTATCCAGTCAGTTAAAGTGTCATTATCTACATAGAGCGAATATTTTGTAGATTCATTAGCTGAAGAGACCTTTTTTTAATTAATATAGCACAGAGCGTCTGATATGGCTCTGATCTTAACTCGTTTTAAAAGTGGAAAAATCTCAGATATTACGTAATCTGCAAAGAAAGAAGAAAGGGTATTTACTTTATTTACATTATTCGGAATGTTATCCTTATCTTCGTTGACATATAGTAAGATCCAGTGACTATACCAAAAGAGTTTTGAGTTCAATACCAGGCTACAGCTATGGTGAACTAAACATCTTGGAGAGATGAGTTAAAGGGAAATAACTGAGACAACAGCATGGCACGTGAAACTAGAACAATCTACCCCCGTGGACGAAATAAAGGGTTCGGTTCGAAATTCTAATCACCTGAAGAAGGGCGGAGCGTACTACGGGCGAAAGGTTGTGAATATGGCAATAAAGATGAGGATTACAGTCCGAATAATGTAAATAATGTAAATAATCATAATACCACATCTCAGAGATATGGACAAAAGAAGAAAGGGATTAAAAAGTACAACCAATGATTGTATACCGTATGTATTAAAACAATGGGTATTACTCATAATGCGTTTGCAGGACACAGTTGGCAAGCAAGACAGGAACTTACTCGTGATTTACTGGTCAAAACACTTAGACATGACCAAGCAATCACTTACATTATTAATTAATTTGATTTTTCTTTATTCAGGTCGATTGGGGTTGTGTATTTATTTATTTCTAAGTGAGGGCTCATCTTGTTTGTAGTTGACGTGCATTTGGCTTTTGTAGAAAATAAATATGTCAATTTTGACTGGGTTCATTATTATGTTATTTTTGACTGGGTTCATTATTATTTACATTGGAAAGAAATAATCTAATTTGGCCTATAAGATTGTTAGGAAAGCTATTTTAACACTAATTAATATATATATATATATATATATATATATATATATATATATATATATACTTTTCCCCCTTCCAAATTTTGTGCCAATTTTCATTAAAGTATCAGAAGATTTTTTTTTGTTTTTTAGCTAGTCCTTGTTCTGTTTTTACACCATTTTCAGTAGGAGATTCAATATTTGTTTACAATACACATTCTTATATGTATCTGCGTATTTTTAAAAAATACTCTTGCATATTATATTCCGAGGCTTTTGTGTGTGGAAAATAATAAACATTCATAATGCATTATACCAACATCATTTAATAAATTTAAATATGTATAAAACAACATATATTTATAATATTTACTACAATATAATTGGTCTGTTTTTTTTTTTATAAACAACTGCTTGTATAGTGATGAGGTTAAACGTATCACATGACATGATTGTAAATAAATGAAATGATGCACGCTGATTGGCTGGCGTTAAATGTTTTGGAATATATGTGAGAAAGAAGCAAGTATGTATAATATGAAATATAGTTTGTTTTTTTTAAAGATTACCCATTGTATTAACTATGAATCCCAGTAGAAACAACAAACCTTCTTTTAACGTCTTTAATATTAATTATTAATTGTGTATTTAAAGTACATTTTACGAAATAAATGTATCTTTTAAGGAAAAGACATACAACATATCATTATTAATATCGCAAAATAATTTGCTTTCATAATTTAAATCATGATATACTTGAATTAAGGCGTTTTGGGTGTTTTTCATTCATCTGTTACTTGTACATTTAGTAGCCAATTTTATAGAGTTTTATCCTCTACCAATTAGACCACTGGAAAAATAAATTTTCTCATGCCGGCTTTAGTATTAAAATTTTGTATTAAGTACATTTTATGGGAGAAATTACTTATTTAATGAAAAGAGGTAAAACATATATCCACTGATATCGAAAAATAATTTATTTCCATATCTATCCTTATAAATATATACTGAAAATTTATTATTAGGTTATATTTTCATTAAGGAGTTTTGGTATTTTTCATTCAATTTCTGGCCAGATAGGTTGTTGTTTCTTATTAAATATGAATTAATAAAAAAGCATACTTATTATTTTGAAAAACAAAATACAGCTAGTTTAAAATATTTCTTCACGTTTACACGTAATGTATGTAATATGTATATATATATATATATATATGTAATTTTGTAATTGGACAGCAATCTATTATACAATTTTCATTAAAGACGACGGACAAGGTACTGCATTTAAGATTTTTATTTATTTTTCTCGTTTGCATATAAGTCTTTTTTTCTGGACATATACTTTATTTAAATTATCTCAATTGTCACGGTATCAAGTGTGTGTGTGTGTTTTAAGAATATATGTAGATCTTTATGTATATATCTGGGGCCCCTGCTGGTTGCTTCAGGGTTCTTGATAAGATCCAGAGACGGATATGCAATGTGATTGGCCCTGATCTGTCATCTCGTCTGCAGTCGCTCTCTCACAGACGCGATGTTACATCGCTCTGCCTTTTCTACAAGTACTTTCACGGTAATTGCTCCGAGGAGTTGCTTTCGCTTGTCCCTAGGCCTCGTGAATTTAAAGGTCCTACGAGGCTGGCTTCCCGTTCCCACCCCTTCACCGTTGAAACTGTTAGATGTAGACGTCTCTTCTACTCCAATAGCTTCATGTCTCGCACATCTCGCCTATGGAACTCCCTTCCCTATTACTGGTTCCCTGACAAATACAATCTCCAACGGTTTAAGTGTAGCGTCAATCGTCATCTCCAGTTGCCTTGATCTATCCACTTCCCTTCTCCACATCCTTTCATCTTTCATTCCTATCTGCCCTCGCTCCAAATCTTCTGTAATCCCCTTGCCTTGATCGACCATCCGTCTTTCTCTTTCTCCACATCCTCTCCTTTACCACTCCTATCTGCTCTTCCTCCATCCCCTCTGTAACCCCATGCGTGATAGTGGCCTCCAGCCTTGCTTGGGGTGATACGCTTAAAAATATATATATATATATATATATCTAAAGTTATGAGATTTTTTTTTCTAAATTCGGTCAGTAGATTTTGAGCGTGCTCATAGTTGATATTGTGTGTTGGTTTCATTTTTCATTATCAATGCTTTCATTATTTGTAGTATTTTTCACATGTGGATGAGGGTATTACTTTCGTATTTTCTACGAGTATATTGTGGATGCGTCTGATATGTTTCCGTCTCTATTTAAATGACTCCAAATTTAGCTAGATATAACGAGAGTCTTCTTGATATTCATGTAGTGGTATGTCCAACATAATTATTTATGAATTTGATTTGATCAGGAACACAGTTTCTTATGGAACGTGTGAATTCATAACTAGTATTGGTTTTCTGAAATTTGGTTCTTATATATGAGTTTTTGTTGACGTAAGCTTAGATGTTTTGATTTTTTTAGTAGATAATTAATTTAATTTTATTATCCTGACCATCTGAGGTTTTGTATTTCTTTATAAGGTTTTTCGGGAAATATTAACTTTGCTTGTACTTAACGTATATTTGAATTTTATAGAAAATGTTAATGTGTTATTTTTATCTGTATATTCAGTGTTGCTATTGGTAGCCGAAAGCGCTCGAAAAAATTTTTTACATAGAAAAGAAAATATTTATATGAATATAAGAAACATTAAATTAAGTTTTAACCGCAGTACCTTGTCAGCCGTCTTTAACGAAAGTTATAAAATACTCTCATACACACACGCACACACACAGACAAAAACACATACACACAAACACGCACACACACACACACATATATATAAAAATATATATATATATATATAGAGAGAGAGAGAGAGGGGGGGAGATATGAAATTAGCCACTAAAACTCATAAATCCTTTGTCGCATCGCATTGCTTTGTCTGCTCTATTATAGTTAAAGTGTTATATCCTGTAATATTAATAATAGGAATATTTATGTATATCTCTTCATTAATTTTTAATTAGGAAACATTAAGAATGTATAATTATTTAGCACTGACAGACATTCGAAATGTGCAGAGAGTGTATTCTTCCGAATTTTTCTTGGATTGCTTATTTATTCAATCTTCATAATTCTCACTGTGGCATGTGTTTCTCCACATACAATTGCCAGAAGCCTACTCTCGAAACATTGCTGGTTGCATATCAAAATATTTTATTTTAATTTTAATTTTATCTTTTTAATTTAAGACGGGTACTTCCTACGTTATACATTTATGACTGAAGTAGTTCATAAGTGAGAATATTCGGTTGTCTGTCATCATTTATCCTAACAATATGACCAAGACAATCCGCAGTAATGTTTTATAAAGGGTTATCAACCAACTTCACAGTTGGTAATGTGTCCTTTTTAAACTATATTTTCTGAAAATTAATCAGCAGTAGGATATTCTTTCTATACGGTGACAATGATTCGGACTTACATATCAACGTTGTAATAACAACTAAACGGTTAGCCAATATATGGTTTTTAAGACATAAAAAATTCGTTCAAAACCCTTGTTCGCAATTTCGCAAAGGTATGTCTAGGCTTATAAATCCTGTTTCATCCTGTTTTATCACCTCAATAGCACTAGGTATGAATGCACTTATTCTTTCTCTAACTCTTAGTAAATAATCAAGAATTTATCACTAAACTATTATTATCTAAAAAAAATATCTTCAGATTTTAAATAACCTGTATAGCTTGACAAGCGTTAGAAAAAGAATGATTCAATCAATCATTAAAGAAGCACTGAAGATGGTCTTTCTCCCTTAAGTATGTAAAATAACAAACGTAACTTGCTTGTTGTTCACAACATTTGACGTGATGGTTCACTGTAGTCGGGGCGAGGTTGTATTATGATTTTCCATTGGATAAACGTAGATGTTTTTCAAATTTATTACTAGACAAATTGTTTTTTCTGCAGAACAAATCCTGTTTACGATTTTTTGTCATTCATGGACACATAAAGCTAACACAACCTCATCCTCTGCAGACAAAACATCTTTATTGTTTTCCCAGGTGTAGAATTGGCTTTACATCTTTGGTGATTATAAAGCACACCAGTTGTTCTCAATTCAGAAAGAAAAACACGAACTGTCCCATTTTTTTTAATATGAAACGTATCAGTTGATCATCTGGAATACCAGAATCTTGAATGTTTTCTTGAAATACCAATTTTCTACAGCATTGACCACAAAGCTTGCGATTAAGGGAGCCTTAGTTCTGTCGGAAAAGATCATAAATAACTCGCCGCTTTTCTCTCTCACATTCACTGTAAACTGCCGGAAGAAATATATTATGTATGTGGTCCATCTCCAGCCAAGTAAGCACACTGGGACTTCGGGTAAACATAATCTGTAAGGTGAGTTATGATTCTGTTGAGGATAGCTCGAGTAAGTATCTTGCCTGTCACAGAGAGCAATGATATACACCAATGATTGTCACACAGTGCTTTTTCCCCTTTTTGCTTAAATTGATGTGTAATGGAGGCGGCTTTAAATTCCTGAGAAACCTGGCCTTGCTTACAAATCATGGCAAACAACCTGAAGAGCTTAGTCACAAGTAGGTTACCGCCATAATTTTTCACTATAGCTGATATTGCATCGTCAGTGGGAGATTTAGCTTTATAGCTGTTTTGATTTCAGTATATGTTGGATCAAAACCTACTTCAGTAATTTCAGACCTTAAATGAGTTGAGTTAATGATATCTAAAACTACATTGGATGAAGAACTTAAACTGATTCAGAATGGTCTTTCTTATGTTACCAATATAGGTTAGTCATATAGATTAATTTAATTGTAATATTGGTGAGGATACATTTTGCCGGAAGTCCTGAATTTGTTTTATACCTTCATAGAAGGTTCTTTATATCCTGTTTCAGCAGCTACTCGTAGTTTAAATTTTGTAATGACAACCAATTTTCTCATATTTTATTTCGTCCGGTTGAACAGTTTATTTACAGTCCAAATATAATTTATTTATTGCTGTAGATGTTTTGTCTGTAATCGTACCTTACGAGACGAATTCATGTTTTTTGCAATCGGTGTATTTCCTGATAATCCTGATGTTTACGCTTTGGTATACCAAGAGCTCTACATGAAGCAGAATATGTTGCTTCATTGAGATTTTCCCACGGTACTTCAATATGCTCTGAAATTTTAAATCTCTCAAACTTCATGTCGAGTAGATCAGACGACCAGGCTTTTCTTTTATCGTCAAGGGATCGAACATTTACGCGTTTCAGATATGTTGTTTTGCGTTTTCCTTTTTCGATCCCGAAGTTGAACAGATTCCTCCCAGCTCAATAGAGAACGATCTGAAGACCATCACGCGCTGTGGAAGGAACGAATATGGCGAATGTCATGTCGATGGCTATTTTTACTTAGAATGCTGTTAAGTAAATGTAGTTATTTTGATCTTGGTTACATCACTGTGGTTCTGAAGGTGCTAGTGAGTTGGAACATTCCATTGATTATTAGTTGTTCAAATTAAGGGAGAAAGCAAAATACATTACTGTTAACTTTTTAAATACCATGGGAACCAAAACGTTTCACCAGGAAATATGATCTAAGCCAACATTGGCACTAATATAAAAACCTAATTATAATAGCATACAGTTCTTGTAAGATGACTCATTCTCTCAAAAAGATTTTGTCATCTTTGATTCTTCAGAATGACTGCAGCACAACTACACTCTATAATTAGAGTAACATCTTCAGGAAAATCAAAATTTAATATCATTAAGCGACTACGCACAATCTGTGGCAGACATCTGCTATTTTAGTTCTGATAGAAAATCTAACACTTGACGAGGGTGTTGTGCTGTCCACTTCTCCCGACCAGAAGAATTTGCAACACTCCTCCTCCACCTCAAGCTCTCCATCATCTGGAAGTTGAGATTCACTTTATGCTTCTATATCTTCGGAAATTGGTATCTTCATTACATATTTCATGTGCTGTACCCAACCCATGCTTAGTAAAAAGCGTAGTAATTTTTTTTTCCCATATCATATTTATTTATGACCTTCGACACAAGAGCTGTTTTTATGACTCCTTAGTGTTAAACTGAAGTGATCGGATATACAAGAACCGATATTTAATGGTATCTTTTGGCAGGTATTTGCATTACTGTAAGCAGTATAAGTGTCGACAGTTTTCTTTTTCTCATTCAGAGCGGACATCACACGCTGAGAAACTTTATGTGCTAATCCGCAACAAAGGAATCCCCGTATTATTCTTGACGCACACCGAGACTTCTTTAAACTATTATTGGCTTGTGCAGGACTATTCACATTTGTAAGTATTACTGATAGTAATATATTTTACAGTGTATGCCAGGACACTGATGAATAACAGATCTCAGACCTTTTATTCACAGTTTCCCATATCTTAGTGTCCTGACTATGGTGACAAACTACATCCACCAGCAAGGCCTCTGATCAGCCGATCTTGAGGAGCTTGCAACCACCTCTTAATTTCTGTTGTTCCCAGATCCACCCTCAAAACAGGTGGTAGCACCTATTATGATCCCAGCTATGGAAGAATAGTTAACCCCCACAAACTGATGTCAAAACACTAAGAAAAATATAGTAAAAATACCAGCAATACATTTGACTTTCGACAAAAACCGTCTTTAGAAAAACATGCCAATGATGAAACCTGACTGCAAACTGATTTCACACAAAAAAATATATATATTCTATTCATACGAACTTATCCTAAAAATCCTGTCGACATTAAATAATCCATTGAGGTTGAGATGCCGTAAAACGAAATAACCCAATAGAACAAACCCATATTTCAGGTATATTTCAACTAAGGCCAAAGAGCAGTTGTCTTAACACACGATCGTGCGTCAGGCTATAATTAATCAGACGTAAACAGGTGGTAAGACTGTTAATCTAATGAAACAGTAAGGGCGAGATTAGATGTTCCCTTGTAAGGAAACATTAGGCTATATTTGATCGAATTATTTATAATTACTATGGACTGATTCGCCATATTTTGCCAAGCGGACACCAATCTAGGAACACACTAGTTTCGTCGTTGCATAACTTTGATGATCATACGAAAACAAGTACTTCAACGTGATTTGAAAATATGTCTAAACACCCCGTATACATGTGTGTGTGTGTGTGTGTGTGTGTGTGTGTGTGTGTGTGTGTGTGTGTGTGTGTGTGTGTGTGTGTAGGGTGCGATGGATTAATTGTTGTTGAAATTGCGCGAAAATTAAAATAACATTGACATATCATTTCAAAATTTTTGAAATAATAAAGAGAAAATGTATTCAGTAAAATCACCATTCGCTTCATCCACGGACTCCAGACGACTTCGGAATCTCCTGCATATCTTTTGGATGGTCTCTTTGTTTAAGTTGGTGAATGCTGCCATAATCGTTGCCTTCAGTTCACTTTGGTGTTACAAGGAGTTTTGTTTGGCTCTTGCTCAACTGCGCTCCACACACAATAATCAAAGATATTGCAGTCTGGGGAGTTAAGTGGCCAGATTTACGGGGTGATGTGGTCACAGAAATTGTCTAACAACCAAGAATGGATTCCCCTGCTTGTACGCCATGGTGCAGAGTCCTGTTGCTAGGCATAGGTACTTCCAATAGCAACCCGCTTGACCAAGAAAGGGCAATACTACCTCCTCAAGGTACTTGATGTAGGCTTTCGTGCTGGAGCCCACACCAACAAATTCAAGAGGTCTTTTCTCATCAGAAAGATCAAAGTCAGTTTTCGATCTACCATACCTTCTTAATCACCATTAATCTCTTCGAACGCTTTCCGAATCCAAACTCTCTGAAATGTTCGTATTGGAGTTTCCGGTGTGAATTCCAAGCAGTACAGAATGCTGTTTTAAAATTTGTGGCGGGGTGAATTGCATTGTAGTTGTAGTGTTGCCAAAGACGATGCCCTCTATTTATTTGTATATATATATATATATATATATATATATATATATATATATATATATATATATATATATATATATACACATCAAAAAATCCCAAATTACCTCATGTGGGTATAGTTTATTTCAGACCACAACTGCCTTATGCCGGTCTTCCTCCGCCTTAGACTGACGGTCTCGGAATTGGGGTTTGTGTTTAGTTTAGATAGCAGTCGTTGTAAATGTGCGAGACTACTTAAGGGGACGCCTCTTTTTGATAAGGAGACTGGCTTGGTGACAAGGAGATGGAATGGAGTGGGAGTTTATTAATGGACATAGCCTTTAGTTGTATGTAAATGAAGTTAGGTTCCTTCTAGTGGATTATATTATTAAATGGTGGGTATTTTACAGACAAGACAACTTAAAGTTAGAATAAATTATCTAGATAATAGATTCCCAAAATCTGTAAATAAAAACGAGACACACAATGGAATGAAACATGTACAACACACATACACATGTACCTACATATGCATCTATATATTTACCCATACACACATACATACATACATACATATATATATATATATATATATATATATATATATATATATATATATATATATATATATTTGAAGATATTTTTATAGGTACAAAATTTTATTATGGCGATAAAGGTATTCAGCTTAATATTACTAGACATATTAAAACGCGCGAAGCAACCGGTTTCGCTCCCGCTCATCAGGCTTGCAACGGGAGATTTTCATTTAAAAAACAGAAAATGTACACTAAAAAGAATTGTGTAGGGGCAAAAAAAAAAAAATAATAATGGAGGCACTTTACATCGGGTCCCGCAAACCTTCCTTGTGTAAACAACGTGAGTGTTTGTTGGGGCTCGCTGTCATTTGCCTCTAGCTCCTTTTGCTCATTTTTTTTTTTTGCCCCTACACAATTCTTTTTAGTGTACATTTTCTGTTTTTTAAATGAAAATCTCCCGTTGCAAGCCTGATGAGCGGGAGCGAAACCGGTTGCTTCGCGCGTTTTAATATGTCTAGTAATATTAAGCTGAATACCTTTATCGGCATAATATATATATATATATATATATATATATATATATATATATATATATATATATATATATATATATATATATATATACGAGGGTCATTCAATAAATAAGGTGAATTTTTCGGTATAAGGACTTCTAATACAGATAGAAGCTTACTCTTTTTTATTTTTTTTGTTTTACTTCTTTTTCACATGGATTTAATTTCTTTTGCAGATTAAAAAAAGATTTGAGAGTTTTGGCGATTAACAAAGATGTCCGACAAAGAAGCATTCTCCAGGATTGAACAGCGGTCAGTTGTCAAGTTTTGGTTGCTGAAAGATGCAAACCAGTTGCAATTCATAGGTGAATGTCAACTGTGTATGATGCCACATGTTTCAGCCAAAACAAATGTCTACAAGTGGGCTAAATTGTTTAAAGAAGGACGGAGCAGTGTTGAGGATGAAGACAGGCCTGGGAGGCCTACAGAAGTGAGGTCTCCTGAGGTGATCGAATCAGTCAATGACCACATTAAGTCTGACAGAAGGGTGACAGTGGATGACATTGCAAGGACTTTGAGATTACAAAATTGTCCATGATGACCTTGCATCTTGCATCATGACAACGCAAGGATTCGCACAGCAGCCAAAACGGTGCAGACCTCAACGAGCTGGGCTGGGAACTGCTCCATCATCCCCCTTACAGCCCAGACATTGCCTCTTCAGACTTTCACCTGTTTGGTCCCTTGAAAGCGTTCAAGAGAGGCAAGAAGTTTAAAAGTGACGATGAAGTCAAAAGTGTTGTGAGCGACTGGCTGAGACATCAGTCCAAAGATTTTTACGCTGAGGGAATACGGAAGCTTGTGCACAAATGGGTAAAGTGTTTGACAGTGCTGGGAGACTACGTTGAAAAATTAAAAAGAAGTAAGCTTCTATCTGTATTAGAAGTCCTTATACCGTACAATCCACCTTATTTATTGAATGACCCTCGTATTTATATATATATATATATATATATATATATATATATATATATATATATATATATATATTCTTATATAAGCTTGAAAATTCTTCTCTGCCAATATTTTAACACTAGCTCTCTCTATGATTTAATAGTTTGCATTGATAATTGTATTTAATTTTTCTACAATTTCTTCTAACTATAGCCTGCATCTATCTCTAAAGTTATTAGGGGTATGTGCGAAACCTATAATTTTCCAATCTATCTGCGGGTTTAGACCCCTTTCCTTCAATTCCCAAAATTCGTTTGAAAGAGCTGTTTGGAATTTTAATTTACAATTCGTAAATGAGTGCCTATGGGTATAAATTCTGTTTACGTTCTCCAGGGGAAATCCCAATATAAACATTATAATTTGTCATATTTTATTTGGGGGCAATGTTTGCCTGGTAAATTACTTTAGTGGATCTGCATTTGCCCTCGACTGGTGAGTTTTCTATATCTCAGTTACAGCGGGGATGTAAATAATGTGTACAGGGAATTTTTTCTTTATTTACTTGGAAAGCCAGTTCTTTACTAAGAATACACACTCAGAAAAATACACGCAGCAAACAGACACACACATATATAAACACACACACACACACACACACATATATATATATATATATATATATATATATATATATATATATATATATATATATATATATATATATATATATGTATATATATATATATATATATATATATATATATATATATATATATATATATATATATAACTTTAAAAATCAGGAGGTTAGTTGAATACGTGACCTTGGATCGACCTGACGGTTTCATCGGGCGATTTTTTATCAACTGTCTACCTAACGCTACCCCCCAAAAAAAAACCCAAAGAACGCTACATTGTTACGTTGAAAATAATTATGTAGTGTTCTTTGTGTTTTATTAATAAAAACCTTTAGGTGATCATTTGATAAAAATCCGCTCGATGAGACCGTAAGTTCGAAACCAAGATCGCGCATTCAACTGAACTCCTATTATTTAAATTTGAAAGCTCTATATGTTATTTTTATTTTATTTTTTTCAAACGTGTATTGAGCACTTTCTAATACTACTGTTTCTTGGCCAGTTTCAAATCTGACCATTAACCTGATATATATATATATATATATATATATATATATATATATATATATATATATATATATATATTCTCCTCGTTGTTGAATTTTCCTTTTGATGTTTTCGCTTCTGAGACCTCTGTCGTGACAAACTGTGCTTAAAGGCGAAAAGCGAAATCGAAGGGAAACGGAAGGTAATTGTAAACAATTATGTTTATTCCATTCTTCCCGTGCGTGCAATATAATATAACCCCTAAGTTATGGCAGGATCTGCAAAATCTCATAGGTTTAAGTCACAAGAATATTTCCTCCACAGATATTTATGTAATGCGTCTATATATTCTACTCAATAGCTTCGAAGCATCGTCATTTCATTCGTAAAGAAGGAAGTTCCATTCGGACAGCTTGTGGAACAGATACCCGAGGATATGCTTCTCAGATAAACAAACATCTTAACCACTTAGCAACAGACTCAGAATCTACATATATTTCCTCCTTGTACGTCAGTACAGCAACTTAATTCAGTAACATCCAGTAGTTCTTCGACTTTGTATTGCGTAAATATTTAGTATTATATATATATATATATATATATATATATATATATATATATATATATATATATAATACTAAATATTTAGTAGTTCTTCGACTTTGTATTGCGTAAATATTTAGTATTATATATATATATATATATATATATATATATATATAATACTAAATA